>OV884002.1:92654110-93115439 GCA_930367185.1 Myathropa florea | reverse complement strand
GCTTATTTTACCTCCTAGTGGTAGCCATCAGATACTGGTTGATGTCGATCCGGACGCAACTTGCTAAATTTATAGGCGCTAGTGTTGAACAAGGAAAAATAGCAGCACTATGAAGACGACAGTGGATGAACTCTCACGATGGGGTCAAAGGTAAAGTAACAGCTTCAAAGGGAAACCACTTTACTCGGGCTACTTCGACCTGTTGGGGTAACTTCCCTACCACATAAAAAAAATTAATTATGAGAGAGGCACAAGCCTCGGATAATAACCGCCCCCTTTTTAAGACCACAACCTATAAGGCTTACGGACTATGAATTGCGAGTATGCACTTAGAACGTACGTACGCTGTACACTTTTGGTGCTGCTCAAAAACTTGAATCTGTCCTCACGCGGTACAAGGCAGATATTACCGCGATCCAGGACATACGATGGATAGGATCGGGTATGCAAAAAAAGAAAGATTGTGACATTTATTACAGCTGCCAGAAAAGAGTGCACATGTTAGGATGCGGATTCGTTGTGGAAAATCGGCTACGGTCAATGCAAACGGCCCTAACGGCAAAGCTAATGACTCTAGCAAGGAGGAATTTTATGACCTCCGGGACGGAGCCTACGGAGGCTGTCCGGAGTATGATGCAAAAATCATACTCGGAGACTTCAACGCTAAAATCGGTAAGGAAAACATCTTTGGCGGATTAGTCGGTAAGTACAGCCTCCACGATACGACAACAAACAACAGCTACCGGCTAATCGATTTTGCACCAGCACGGAATACGGTGATAAGTGTCACTAGATTCGCAAAATTTAGAATCTACACAGCAACCTGGTTATGTCTAGTTGGTCGGTTTGACCAAATTGACCACGTGCTAATAGATGCGAGGTACGCATCCAGCATCCTGGATGTGCAAACATTCAGAGGGGCAAATGTCGACCACTTTCTTGTTGCAGCCAAATTCAGATTTCGACTATCCAACGAGAAGAAGCTGCGAGCCGTCCAAAAAAAGATATTCAACGTTGGAAGTCTTAGCACGACTGGAGTAGACAGAGCCTACACAGAGCGCCTAAGTGAGAGGCTCACCTATGTACATTCACCATCCACAAAAGTCGACAATATGTGGAACCAGTACAGCGACGTCATCAAAGAGGTAGCCGAAACCTCAATAGGCTGCTAACCACCACCTATAAAGAGCCCTTGGTATGTTGACGAATGGGTACTTCCGAAAAAGGTGACAGAAAATGCACACTTGCTAACGCTGCAGCGCAAAAGAAGAGCAGCAAGGGAATAGTACTGAATCAGAAGAAAGGAGAAAAAAAAGATCCAGCAAAAGAAGAAAAGGGCTTACGCAGCCTCCCAGCTTAAGGGTATCGAGGAGTCTCGCGATAGAGCAGCTGGCTTTAAATGGCCTCCCAGCGGAACTTTTCAAACATGGCATGCACCAAATGATGCGCTATCGTGTGACTTCTTCAACCTTGTACTGGAACAGATAGGGCGCAAGGCTTCATTACAGAAGGCACTATCTTCAACAAATTCGTACAGTTGTTGGGTTACGCAGACGACATTGACATCATAGGTCGTTTCCAGCGAGCCGTTATAGAAGCTTTCATTGCCATTGAAGAAGAGGTGAAACGAGTTGGCCTTTAAGCAAATGGGTCCAAAACTCCTAACTCGGAAGACAAAATGCATGCTCTACAAAACGCTAATCCTGCCAGTGGAGTCGAGTGTTGGACGATAAGCAGAAAAGCAGAGCACATTTTGCGTCCTTTTGAGAGAAAAATTCTTCGTCGAATTTTCGGTCCCGTATGCGAGGAGGCAAAATGGAAGAGAAGATACAACCGCGAACTCTACGAGCTGTATAAAGATGTTGATGTAGTCCAAAAAGCCAAAAAAAAACTGGCTCGGCCACATCGAGCAAATGGACAATAACGCTCCAGAAAAGAGGATCTTCGAATCACAGCCCACAGGATCGAGAAGAAAAGAAAGACCGCACCTCCGTTTCAAGGACCAAGTTATCGCGGATGCCAGATGCTCATCCCAGGATGAGCCGAATAGTTTTACGGATATAAACGAACTCTATCAGTATTTCCAACAGACCATGAAAACTTTTCTAACAATGTCAACAGTATCGAGAAATAAACTGGGCAAGTGCGAGTTGAACTTACAGGGGTAAGGTTCCGTCGCATAATATTGATGGATGATTTCTGAATATCAAACGACGTTTCCAAACTATTTCAGTTGAATATTTTTCTAACTTCAACCCAAATCAACTATTCATTACTACATTCATACATCCAAACAAACAAACCTTCATCCCTACATATACCTATAACTCTATCCAAGTTTATGCAACATATAAAATCCCTTCTATCATACACATACCCAATCGCTGCTCATGCCTGTGGTGTGTGTGTTCATTTCTGTTGGGCATTTAGGGGTGTGATCGAAAACATAAAGCTCATCAATGAATAGAGTTGTCGAATACAGCATGAAATGCATGTGTGAAAATGAAAATATTCATCATTTTAAATCTTAGATATCTCAAAATTTCAACAAAAATCGATATTTTGAAATTTATCATTTCTTAGTGCTTGTATTGATGTCTTCAAAACTGCGTTTTAGATCTTCAAAATTCGCATGTCGATGATTGGCTGTTTTTCGTCAATATCTCGAAAACTATTAAGGCCAGAATGCTTGAAATGGTTTTAAATGAAAGTACTCAATGAAGCCAAGTTTTTGTGATTTTTTCAGATTTTTACACACTTTGGTTTAGAAACGGCAGGAGGGGGGACGCATTTTAAAAAACTTTGGAGCTCCATATTTTCCAAACGGTATTTTGGATAAAAAAGTTTCAAAAGATCTGTCGATTGATATATATCTCGATGGGGTGCGACAATTTTTCAAAATTAATGTCAACTTCACCTGTACTGGAGCCACCCCCAAATGGCCTACAGCATGAAATGCATGTGTGAAAATGAAAATATTCATCATTTTAAATCTTAGATATCTCAAAATTTCAACAAAAATCGATATTTTGAAATTTATCATTTCTTAGTGCTTGTATTGATGTCTTCAAAACTGCGTTTTAGATCTTCAAAATTCGCATGTCGATGATTGGCTGTTTTTCGTCAATATCTCGAAAACTATTAAGGCCAGAATGCTTGAAATGGTTTTAAATGAAAGTACTCAATGAAGCCAAGTTTTTGTGATTTTTTCAGATTTTTACACACTTTGGTTTAGAAATGGCAGGAGGGGGGACGCATTTTAAAAAACTTTGGAGCTCCATATTTTCCAAACGGTATTTTGGATAAAAAAGTTTCAAAAGATCTGTCGATTGATATATATCTCGATGGGGTGCGACAATTTTTCAAAATTAATGTCAACTTCACCTGTACTGGAGCCACCCCCAAATGGCCCCACTTTTAAAATCTGGGTGCATGGGCAATGACATCTAGGTCTGAAGTACCTAATTCCAAAATGTTATGCCGATATCTTCATAAACTTCGGAAAAAAAAAGTGTGACAGACACGACGAAAGGACGGACGGACGGACGGACACACCGAAATTATAAAGGTTCCGTTTTTGTAGACGGAACCTTAAAAAAGGGGCACTGAACATAGTTGGTTACTTAGTTATTGCAGAATTAAGGAGTGACTGTAAGGAAAGGGACAGACTCTACATATGGTATAAAAACAATAGGGACAATGAAGAGACAGAGACTACAAAACATATCGAAACAAGATAAACAAAAAATAGCGAGGACAAAAGCAAATTTCATCCCTATAAAAGTGATCCAAGGGAAGCTTGTTAATACGATATTGGGTAGGAAGAAACATATTTCAATCTTCCCTCCTGTTGACAAAGTTTTAGAAGAAGTGATGGTAAGAATTCTTCGAAAAATACAACCTCCTTAATTAAAATCAATTTGGATTTCATATAGATAAAAGCTTAAAAGACTGGTAGAAGACTTTGGAAACAAACTATATCAAAGCCTAAACAAAACTCGCAGTTCAGTAGTTGTATACATCGACTTCAAGAAGGCCTTTGACACTTTGAATCACAAAATAATTTTGCGACAGCTGAATACCATTGGAATACGCGGTCACATATTAGCATGGATTGGCAGCATGGAAGCTACCTAAGTAATAGATCATTCATGCTCATAAAAATTGGTGAGCATCTCAGTGACGAAGAAATGGTCGAGTACGATGTCGCACAGGGGTCAAAACTAGGTCCACTTCTATTCATCATACGATTTACTGTCGGTGCTAAGGTATAGTACGGGTTATGCCTATGTGGTCGATAGAGCGTAGTTAGCCATAGAACCGTTGATGAAGCTGCAAGACTTGTGCAATTTGATTTCAGTAGAGTCGGTACTTGGTGTCACGACCATGGATTAATTATCAACGCACTTAATGCAAAGGTAATGCACATTCGTCCGCCGCATATTCGCAGAACAAAGCTTAAGATTAAAATGCACGCCAGAGAAAGGGATGCGACGGAATAAAAGTCTCTCAATGCATGTTGACCTCGTTTGCACACTAAGCATGACGTGTGTTTGATTTTGTTCTCCTTGACATGGAAAACTTTCGCCTCCGCTTTTGAACTGTGGCCTCTGACATTGGTAGGTGGTTGTTCTACAGCTTCCAATGACCTAAAACGGCATTCGAGGAAATTGAAAAGTTCTTTTAATTTGGGCAATTCCTTCGTTGTTCCCAACTTTTCTTCCCACAGATACGGCGTTTTCTTGGCTAATTTTTGCAAAATTATGAAAACCAGGATTGCATCCCAATGGATTATCGGTAATCCTAAATTCTCCAGGGAATATACAATCTCCTGTGACGTGTCTAATACTTGCTTAATTGCCGATGCCGTTTCTTCGTTACTACTTTGTTGACCAAAGAGCAATTTAAGTTGTGTATTAACTAACACACGCTTATGATCATAACGCTCTGTTAAGATCTCCCAAGCACGACTATAATTTCCTTTGTCAATGGCCAAATGCTGAAGCAGACGTTCTGCCTCGCCATTAACACTCGACTTGAGGTAGTGTAGTTTCTGAACTTCCGACAAAGCTATGTTATTATGTATTAGTGACACGAAAAGATCATGAAAAGATCTCCATGTCTCATAGTTACCTGAAAACGCAGGTATGTTAATCTTCGGTAGTCTCCAGTCACTCGTTCGTTGTTCATTTAAACTTTCAGCAGCCACGGATTTACTGTTACCGGCTTCGGCTTTTTCATCATTCAACTTATCGAGGGCATCGAGCATATCCATCTTATAATGTGAGTATACATCCATAATCTTCTCAAAGACTGATTCTAAATCGGACATTTTAAGATCTTCCTCTAATTTTCCAGCGCCAACCTCGTTGTACTGTTTGGCTTTCTTTAAGGCTCTCTCCATCATCTCGACTCGATTCTGCAGGTAGTTGATTCGTTTAAGTCGGCTGCTGTCGGCTTTCAAAAAATTTTCGTAATCCTGCTTCAAGCGATCCAACAAATTGATTTGCAGCTTTCCGTAGGACATTTTTATTAAAATGTATATATATTTATTTGTACAACAAACAACAACAATAAATTAATTATCCCCAACAGTTTTCCTTTTATTTTATTGTAGAATATAATCTCCGTCCAAATGACTGATTATGTATGTAAAATTATACACATACACACAAAAGGAACGATATAACTCACTGCGTAGATATTCGATGCTGCTATATTCGATGTCTTCTGCTGTCATCAAATTCTCGAGATGTTCCTGCAGCCGCACTAGATATTCTTCTTCCAGCTGAATCTTATTTCCTCACAGTAGGAATTTAATTAAGTTTATTGTACGTTAGTGAAGGGCACTTTTTTCCTACCACTGTTCACTAAAATATTTTGTTTTTAATGTCAAATATTTATTTCAAAGGCCAGAAGGACCAAAAATGTTCTGAAACTATGATATATATATAGATATATGAATTAGAATTACTATATATGTAAAATGGACTGTAATTATTTGAACAAAGGAAAATAAAACCGTCTGTACTGCGTTGTGTTGAATTAAAAAAAAATCTCTTTTTTATTAACGTTATAAGGTATGTACATTCAATTCTACCACAGTTTAGAATTCATTGTGGTGACTTTTGTTTTGTGTTGCCAATGTTTAGAATTGTGTTGGAATTCAGTGTTGAATGTTTGTGTTGCCGTTTAATATTTTAGTTGTGTATTTTATGTTGTCTTCTATCTACAACACACGTAAAATATTTAGAAAGAGAGAAGAAAGCTACGATCGCGTTGTATGCATGTAAGAAAGCCCTAGATAAGAAATGGGGCTTGAAACCAAAGACCATGAGATGGCTATATGGTATACTAGTTTGGTGGCCGGTGTCAGACAAGTCAACTTATGCAAAAATGATCAACAGCGTACACAGGATAGCGTGTGTATCAATTACAGGCGCATTGCGTACCACTCCAACCGTAGCGCTCGAGAGGATATTACACCCAACTGACATTTGTGGCAAGGAATTTGCAGCAAAATCGGAGTAACGGTTCAAGGAAATCTCACAGTGGATAAACCAAAACGTGGGCCACGCACACGTACTCAACTTGTATAAATTTCTTGAGAAATCTACGGACTATCTAGCGCCAGTCGTGGACTTCAATATTAAATACGGCACCAAAATCCCGAATAGACAAGAATGGGAAATAAACTCGGTGCCAAGCAGTAACAACGCAAAGAAGATCTAAGCCGACGAGTCTAAGAGTGGTAGTGGAGTAGGTGGTGGAATTTTCTCGGAACAACTCCAAATCAGCCAATCCCTTAAACTACAGTTTCCCTGTAGCGTCTTCCAAGCGGTAATTACTGCTATTCGTGAAGCCGCTAACCATGATATCGATGAACATGATATCGAGAGAGGAAATTGTAATATACACCGATAGTCAAGAAGATATAAAAGCACTCAAAGCGGTGATATTAAGATCAAAATTTGTAAGACTCTGCCGTATATCTCTAAACGATATATCTAAACAATGCAGCCTCATGGTGTGCTGGGTAACTGGTCATAAAGATATACCAGGTAACTGTGAAGCAGACGAGCTAAACAAAATGGGTACAATAATCAATACAATAAAATACCCAAGGATTATCAACATCTTAGTGGCAATAGGTACATTGAAAACCAAAATCTCTGAACTAGCAATCAGCAGGGCTTCAGAGAGATGGAGAAATCGACATACCTGTCAACACGTAGGGAAAACATGTCCGAAAATGGATCTGCGGAAAACCACAGCCATCCTTAGCATAAGCAAGAGTAATCTGGGAAACTTAGTAAATGTTCTTACAGGACACTGCGCTATGGGTAGACACGCCGCAAGACTAGGTTTACCATATAACGGCTATTGTGGTAGATGCATGGATGAAGAGGAAGCCTTACCCTCCATAAGAAAGGAAACCCTGGGAGAATATAATCTAAGCTCACTAATTGATATATCCGAAAAGGACGTCAAGAAATTATGACTATTCGTCCAAAAATCGAACTGGTTCCAGGAATGCAGCAGGAACGGGATGTGGCAACACAATTGACCGTATGGGTCTAAGTCAATTCATTGTGCATACGTTGGAAGCCAACATACCTACCTACCTACCTAGATGTATTTAATGATTTAAATGTTTAATATATTTATATATGTTTTGATGTAATCAGACATATCATTGAGTCGACCATAATAATACATTTTAGAGTATGAAGATAATTGTATCTGTCATGTACATGTAACACCATGATCTATCTCTCTACTTACTACTACATTTAAATAAAGTCAGTTCATTGTTATCCACTGGACCAACCGGTCGTGTTTCTTTTATAAACATTATTGAATGTCACATGGTGTCAGAATCGTGAATTTAATAAAAAAGGAAAAAGAACCTACCACAAAAAAAAATCATAATAATAAGGTGGTGCATTTATTTATTATTTGACTATTAATAAGTTCGCCAGATGAGACAACATAAGTACGATAGCGGACCCCGTAACCGACTCCATCAGTGCACAAAACAACGGATCATAATTTGTTAAGCCGCCGAAGCCATTAGTTATCTTTAATAACAACATGGCCTTAACATGGAAACACTGGATCCAACAATATTTTGTTGCACGACAACATAAACACGCACGCGAAATAAACTCAAATTATTAATCAATTAATAATTATTTTTATTTGAATTATAAATTTTAAATATACCCGCACTTCACACACTTGAAATAATGTAAACAACTTTGAGAACTGTCAAGTTTGCGAAGTGCGCGATATAATCATATGCTCTGTCTCTTTCTAAGACAAGTAAAATTCGATATTACGAAAAGAAAAGAAAAACCAAGTTTAAGAGGCAGAGCATATCAAAATGTTTATAAACATCATGTCAAGTATGTAAATTGTTGCAGTAGAGTAAAGTAAATTAATTAATTATGTATATAACAAAAGCTTAACAGCTGACCGAGGTGACAAGTGATCGAAACCGAGGTACGATCAATTATTACAAAATCATCAGACCAAATAAAAGGTCAATTATAACGAAAACATATCAAGTCTTTCAATTCCTTTGGAAAAATACCAGCAACAAAGGGAGTGACGTCATCAGTCACAGAAGACATACACATAAGTATCAGGGTCAGTATTAAGCCCATTCAAGAGCGCTTCGGGACTCTACACCCCCGAAACATTGGTCCTTCGAGTCAAGGGAAAACATAAAAATCATTCTCCAGGGGAGAATCATCAAAAAGAGGAATCAACTCCTTGAAGGAATCCTCAACTCAACAAAATCAAAAAAAGTGAATAAAGCCTGTTAGTGGCCAACGGTTCAACAGCAGCGGAATCAACCACCATCAGTCCAGTTCACCCAGCGGATCATCAACCAGTCCAGCACCAACGGATCACCGAACCGCAATTGAAGCAGTAACCACACCGTTCAAGCGGCACTAGCCAACGGACAAAAGAAGATCCAGCAACCAACAACAGGATACTAAGGATTAGCTCACTAACCCAATTGAGCATCAAGGTACGCAAAAGACAATCATTTTCAAAAAAAAATAAAAAAAATCAAAGGCATAGTGATTATTCTTTATTAAATCAATACATACATACATACATACATAATCCATAAACATTTCGAACAATTTGACAATAATAACGATAATAAGTGAAAATTAAACAACAAAAAGGTGAATATATGAATCTTGTTAAATGTTACAGCCAACTGTCTGTCCCAGGGTTGTCACATCATGATCTTGTCTTTGCTACTTTCAATCTTCAAATCCACCGGGAGCCTAGTCAACCCATACATTTCCGTAATTTTCGTTGTGTCAATGTCGAACGTCTTTTTAGTGATTGTGCCTCTTTAGATTGGAATTCTATTCGGTTTGAAACCGACATTGATAAGCAAACTGAATTCTTGTCCAGGTCAATCGATTACCTATTCGAAAAACACGTACCCATCAAAACGCATTATTCAAAATCACCCAGATCTCCCTGGCTGTCAACTGACATCTTAAATGCTATTAAACAGAGAGATTTCTTATATCACCGCTGGAAACGCTTCCGCAGTGCAGAAATGTATCGGAACTTCAAAATATCCAGAAACAATGTTACCAAGCTTATCAGGAATGCTAAATGTAACTATTTCACTAACAGATTTAGTTCAGACCGTTCATCTGCGTTCCTGTGGAAAGAAGTTCGCAACATCGGTTTGAAAAAAGGAAAAGATCTCGTTGACAAAAATATTAATCTTGATGAGCTTAACCATAAGTTCACAACTACAACATGCCCTCCCTGCCCTAGTGTGGTAACTTTGCAAAATAATAACGAAGACGCTTTTTCTCTCTCTACTGTCGATATCTACACTGTAGGGAATGCTATATTTAAGATCAAATCGAAGGCCATTGGACTTGATAATATTCACCCCGATTTTGTGAAAATCCTCCTTCCCTTAATTCTCCCATATATAACACACATATTCAACTCAATTATAACTACATCCACTTATCCTATAGCCTGGAAAAAGTCTAAAATTATACCAATCTTAAAAAAAGGCACAGACTCCGAATACAGACCCATTGCAATACTTCCCTTCCTATCAAAAGTGTTCGAATATATTATCAGTCAACAAATAAAAGAGTTTATCAAAGACAAAAACCTTCTTACGCCATTGCAGTCTGGCTTCCGCTCCGGCCACAGCTGCACCTCCGCCCTATTGAAAGTATCAGTCGACATCAGACAAGCTATAGACGCTGATCTTACAACTGTGATAACATTACTTGACTTTTCTAAAGCATTTGACTGTGTCAATCCTAATTTACTCTGTGATAAACTGACGACTCTTTATAATTTCTGTGATACAACTAACAAATTAATTTCTTCGTATATGACTAATCGTCTGCAAGCTGTTTCATGTAATTCCCAATTGTCTTCGTTCCTCCACGTTAATAATGGCGTTCCACAAGGATCTATTCTTGGCCCATTGTTGTTTTCTCTTTTTATTAATGATCTGCCTTCCGTCGTTTCCCACTGTCAACTTCATATGTATGCCGACGATGTTCAAATTTATATCAATTTCCCTATTGGAATGGTAGAAGATGCGATCGATAAATTAAACACTGATCTGTGTGCTATTACAGAGTGGGCAACACGAAATGGTCTTAAGCTCAATCCGGATAAAACCAAAGCCATCCCTATCTCCAAACATCAACCGTATTTCTCTGACTTCCCTCCTATTCGTTTAAACTTTTCGCATGTTGAATACGTCACACATGCGAAAAATCTTGGAATTATATTCAACAACAAACTAACATGGGACATGCAAATAAGCTCCATTACCTCAAAAATATATGCATCGCTACGCGGATTATCACAAACAAAAGCAATATTACCAAGAGATGTGAAATTAAAGTTAGTAAAATCATTAATTATACCAATCATTTCTTATTGTTGTGAGATCTTTGCCAATGCTGACTCCCGTTCGCTCCAAAAACTCAATGTCGCTTTCAATTCTATTGCGCGTTACGTCTTCAATCGTCGCAGATTTGACCATATCTCTCTCGAAGCTCGCCAGCTTCTTGGATGCAGCTTGGACGCTTTCTTAAAGTATCGATGCTGCGCTTTGCTTTTCAAAATAATTCATAAGAAAGAGCCTGGGTATCTCTACGAAAAAATAACGTTATGTCAATCTAATCGTTATATCGTGCTACGACCGTCTACACACACATGTTTAACCTCTAGTAGGCAATTTTTCGTTTATGCTGTCAAAGTCTGGAATGCACTACCCAATCACGTGAAGTCAGAGGTTGAATACAGAAGGTTTCTTGACGCCTGTTCTGAGCACTTTTCTGTCTTGAGATAGTTTTCTTGTTTTGCTTTTCTTATTGCTTATCTTTCTTGTTTTTTATAATCTTTTTTTTATTTCTATAATCATTTCCTAAAGTATTAATGTAAACATATATCCTGTACTAGCTATAAGTTATACTTAATGTACAGTGTTGCTTAAACTAAATACAAATACAAATACAAATACAAATACAAATATATATATATAAACAGATCAAACATTCTTACATACAAACATTTCTCAACAATACATATACTCTTATAAACTAAATCACTCCTAAACAATCTATATTAAGTGCGCTAGAAGTGTAAAACTGTAACTGAATAAATTTAATCAAATACAATAAGAAATTTGTGTTTTTACAAAACTTATATAATGTCTAAGATTAGCAAATACATTGAATTTCAAGATTTAACCCTCAAAGAATTAATAACTGACTTGGAAGAGTACGAAAAAGATACCGCGGCGCGAAAGTCAAGGGGTTATTTGAGTGCGTGTTTAGCCGATGTCGAGGAAGTTTTCAAACGCGCGAAAAAAGAACACTCCTCCATTGTGAACAGTGCTGCAGATCCTTTAAAAGAGAAATATTTATTAGACGAGACATACTCTAAAATAAAAAGAACATATTTTACCTTCGTCGGCCTTCTGCGCGATGAACTAGATAAGTTAAACGAATCAACCAACTGTGATATATCTCGTCTAAACCAATCGCGGTCCGCAGCATCAGATATTCGATTACCACGAATAAACATAAAAACGTTTTCCGGTAAATACGAGGAGTGGTGTGAGTTTCACAATGTGTTCCAATCCACAATTGATCAAAATGTTGAACTATCGGATGTTCAGAAACTGCAATTCCTCAAAAGTTTCACAGCCGGTGAAGCAGCTCGGTTAATTCAGCACCTACCCATGGACGGAAAGAATTATTCGTCTGCTTGGGAAATACTTACTGAAAGATATCAAAATAAGAGGAAATTGGTCAATACACAGTTAAGAATTTTAATGGAACAAAGTAAACTCACCCACGAAACCGCCGCGTCTTTGAAGTCTCTTCATGATACGAGCACTGAGTGTACACATGCGCTATCCAACCTTGGAATCGCAGTCGACACTTGGGACTGCATCTTAATTTATATAATATTTCACAAGGGTTTGGGGGGGCAACCCAGAGAGACTGGGAGGACAAGCTCGGAACATCGAAAGCTCTTCCGGACTGGAAGTCCTTTCTAGCATTCATTGAAGGTCGATTCAGTTCACTGGAAAACATTGCAGAGTTGAATGTCTCCAAACAGCCATCACATCAATCAGCAATCACATCTCGGAAAGCTAATAACTTCCTCTCGAGGTCATCAGGGAAGCAATATCTTTGTCGACTTTGTAAAGGTACTCATGGCATTCGATTATGCAAGAAATTCTTAAGCATGGACGCCAAAACTCGAACCGAAACAGTGAGGAAGAATTCCATTTGCTCCAACTGTTTAGGTTACGACCATCATGCCACAAATTGCAACAGCACTAATCGATGTTACAAGTGCGGCAACAAACATCATACAATGCTGCACATCGAGTTCAACAACCTGAGCAACCTGAGCAACCCAACATCAAACGTGGCGTTCAACGCACATGTCAACCAACTCAACACGAAGGTTCTTCTTGCAACAGCTTTAGTCAAGGTAATGAGCATCGGTGGAACTGAGCACACTCTCCGAGCACTGATCGATCCTGGTTCTGAAGCAACATTCATCACCGAGCGCGCAGCACAATAACTTCGACTAAAAAGAGAGAAGACAACAGCAAATGTAACAGGTTTAGGACAAATATCAACTGGAATTTCACGTTATCAAACACGATTAAAAATATATTCAAAAATAAATACATCTTTTTGTCTTGAGGTAACAGCATTTGTTTTTTCTCAACTGACCGGATTGTTGCCAACCCAATCAGTTTCGAACAATAATTGGACTCATCTTTCCAGCTTAACCTTAGCAGATCCTTCCTATAATGTTTCAGGGAAGGTTGATTTACTTCTAGGAGCCGACGTCTATTCGTCCATCATCCTCGATGGACTCGTTAAGAGCCACAGAGGATCACCAATTGCACAACAGACTGAGCTGGGATGGATTCTCACTGGAAAAACGTGTGTAAATAAAGGGCACAAGTCTATTACAGTGCAGAATCATCACAACTCTCTCGATGTTTGACTTAAACAATTCTGGGAAATCGAAGAAGACCTCGATATCAGGAAATTGACGGCAGAGGAAGAGCAGTGCCAACAACATTACGCCAGGCACATCAAGCGACGAATCGACGGAAGATATGAAGTTCGGCTCCCATTTAAAGAAGACATCCAGCCAACCCTTGGAGCATCCAAACCAGCAGCGATGGCAAGATTTTTTCAAATCGAAAGACGACTTGCTTCAAACCAAAAGCTAAGAGAAGCATATACAGCGTGCATCAACGAATATGTTACATTGGGGCACATGACAGAGGCTAACACAGACACATATCTACGAAATAAAAAACACTATTACCTGCCACATCATGCTGTCTTCAAGGAGTCTAGCACAACAACAAAATTGCGTGTGGTCTTCGACGCCTCATGCAAAACAACAGACGGTACATCATTAAATGACCATTTGCTGATTGGGCCACGCTTACAACCCGACATCATCGACCTGGTTGCAAGGTGGCGGAAGTTTCGCATAGCCTTTTCAGCAGACATTGGGATGATGTACAGACAGATCTGGATGTCATCAGAAGACACTCCATATCAACTAATGTATCAACTAATGGAGACCGACAACACAACATCCAATCAAGACATACACACTTAACACAGTGACTTTTGGCACAGCGTCAGCACCATATTTAGCAGTGCGGACTCTGCATCAACTCGCCAAGGACGTGTCTCACTTGCACCCACATGTAACACGCGTACTCACCGAGGGATTTTACGTCGACGATCTCATCTATGGAGCAGACAATGAAGTCGATGCAATTCAGCTGCAAATGGACACTCTCTCCATACTTAAAACAGCTGGCTTTCCACTCCGCAAATGGGCGAGCAACTCAGCGAAAATCTTAGAGCAGGTGCCTGAAAACGAAAGAGAGATAAATTTACCATTGGACTTCAATTCTTCAGATGCCATAAAAACATTGGGAATTCAATGGCATCCAGCAAATGATGTTTTCAAATTTAAAATACAATTACCAGGCAACATATCACACACCAAACGATCCGTTCTCGCAGATATAGCTCGCTTATTTGATCCATTGGGATGGATTTCACCAGTCATCGTGAAGGCAAAACTTATTCTCCAACAGCTGTGGCGCAACGAATCACCTCCGCAACGGGCTAGATTGCCTCCAGCACATCGAGATACCTCGCTGGATCGGGTTCGAGGAGTCAGCTTTGGTCCAACTACATGGCTTCAGCGATGCTTCAGAAAAGGCTTATGCTGCCGTCATATACGCCCGAGTAATCAAAAATGGGCGAGAGGAGATAAATATTCTTGCCTCGAAGACAAGGGTAGCACCAGTGAAGCCAATTTGCCTCCCACGTCTGGAACTTTGTGCAGCACATCTACTGGCAAAACTTTTACAGCGGGTATCGAAGTCCATGCAATTCACCAACGTAGAAACATATGCATGGTCAGACTCGACAATCTGCTTGGCTTGGATTCGGGGAAATCCTTCAGCACGCAAAACGTTCGTCGCTAATCGAGTGACGGACATACAAAATCTAACTGGAGTAGACATCTGGCGACACGTACGAGGAGAATCCAGCAGACATCGCATCGCGTGGCCTCTCACCAGAGGAATTAGAAAGCAGCAACTTGTGGTGGCGCGGCCCCAAGTTTCTGCAGGGTTTTGTACCACAGCATCACCCAGCAGAAAACCCAATAGAAACAGATCTGGAAAATAGAGTAAAAAAGAAAGAAAATGTACAATTTTATACAAATAAATTAACAAACATACTCACAAATTTTGTACACGTTGTCTTTCACTGCGCAGTCATCAACAACACAATAATCGAACAATTTTCCAGCTTAAAACGTCTCATCCGTACCATAGCGATATGGCGAAGATATTTCAACAACCTTCAACCGAAAAGGAAGCTGTCATTCAAGACACATCCACTCACAGCAGAGGAATTAATGGCATCAAGAGATCGACTCATCAAATTGGTTCAGTCAGAAACATTTTTCGCGGAAGTTGAAGCACTGTCATCAAAGAAACCACTTCCAAAGGGAAGTACGATCCGCAGCCTGAACCCATTTCTTGATGCCACTGGAATTCTTCGTGTTGGAGGAAGACTCACAAATTCGACACTCAACTTCAACCAACGTCACCCAATCATATTAAGCGAGTCGCATCACTTTACCAAGTTGGTCGTCACCGATACGCATCTCAACACATTGCATGGTGGGCAAGAAATTATGATGGCCGAAATCCGGAACACATACTGGATAACAAACTTAAAACGCAGGGTTAAGTCCACCATCCACAAATGCATACGTTGCCACCGTACAATGCGAAAAGGCAACAACAACTTATGGGCAGCCTACCAGCAGAAAGGGTGTCAATAACACGGCCTTTTACCAACACTGGCGTAGACTACGCAGGTCGCTTTGATGTAAAACTATGGAAGGGCAGATGTAACAAATCAACAAAGGGATACATCGCAATCTTCGTCTGCCTATCGACAAAGGCCATCCATATCGAACTGGTAAGTGACCTCAGTTCAGCAGCCTTTATAGCAGCGTACCGGAGATTCGTCGCAAGACGAGGCATTTGCAGCAACATGTTCAGCGACTGTGGCACCAACTTCAAGGGTGCAAACAACGAATTGACTAAGGATGGTAAATTCCTATCAAAGGAATGGTCAATTGAAATCGCCAACGCTTTAACGCCATACAACACCACATGTCATTTTAACCCTCCATCATCACCACACTTCGGAGGTCTCTGGAAAGCTGGTGTAAAATCCATTAAGCACCACCTTAAGCGGACCATCGGCGCATCTAAATTGACATTCGAGGAATTTAATACACTGCTCAATCAAATTGAAGCGTGTCTCAATTCCAGACCATTATGTCCCATGTCATCCGACCCTGACGACTTAACAACGTTAACTCCAGGCCATTTCCTCATTGGAGCACCATTAAGGACACTGCCGAAACGAAACCTAAGAGAAAAGAATATACATCAACTGGACAAATGGAAATATATACAAAGACTTACGCAAGAATTCTGGAAGCGGTGGAGCACAATATATTTACATCAGCTTCAACATCGTCCGAAGTGGCTAAAGGAAAACAACAATATTAAAGTTGGAGACATAGTGTTGGTCAGAGAAGACAACTTACCACCATCATCATGGTCACTCGCTCGAGTCCTAGAGTTACATCCTGGGACAGATGGTCTGACGCGCGTGGTGACCATACGGACAGAAGCAACAAAACTCAAACGACCGATCGCGAAACTATCCCCCTTGCCGGTCTCGAACTCGCCGAACGAATTCACAAACCCCCTCGCGAAAAAACAGTCAAAAACAGACAATAATGGGTAGTCTTTTAAATGTATGTATGTAGTATGTAGTCTGTATCGTACCACCCTTATAATAAACATTCAACAAATATCATGCCTTATAACTAAACAATCATAACATAATCTTATAACTAAATAAACCACAATAACATCATTCAATCATGATTCAAACAACAATCAATCTATTAACAAACTACAATAATATGAATAAAACCATCACTCAAACAAATTAAAGACAACAATAACACAGTATAAAAAAAAACATACCACAGCCTGTTAAAGGGTGAGGAATCTGCAACTCCCTGCAACCATCAACTCCCTGCAACATGATGTGCAACACTTCTGTGCAACATGATGTGCAACACTTGTTCACAACCTGGACACTTGTTTACATTACCATCATCTATGTATGTCACTGATGGTTGCACTCAAAGAAATAAAACCAATTTACGACATTTACATAACTAAACTTCACAACATAAGTAACTTTTTTTTTCTTTTCTTTTGTAACACTATATAACTAACTCAAATTTCGCGCATGCTCCGAACGAGAAAAAAAGCGCACGAAGAAAATTCCGAAACAACACGCAACTTGCAACAACAAGAAGAGCACAACACATTCCGACGACAACATCACAAGGAACCATATTTCAAGCCGAGCCCGGGAGCATGTTGCACGACAACATAAACACGCACGCGAAATAAACTCAAATTATTAATCAATTAATAATTATTTTTATTTGAATTATAAATTTTAAATATACCCGCACTTCACACACTTGAAATAATGTAAACAACTTTGAGAACTGTCAAGTTTGCGAAGTGCGCGAAATAATCATATGCTCTGTCTCTTTCTAAGACAAGTAAAATTCGATATCACGAAAAGAAAAGAAAAACCAAGTTTAAGAGGCAGAGCATATCAAAATGTTTATAAACATCATGTCAAGTATGTAAATTGTTGCAGTAGAGTAAAATAAATTAGGTCAAAGACCTCTCCCATTAATGTAATTATGTATTATGTATATAACAAAAGCTTAACAGCTGACCGAGGTGACGAGTGATCGAAACCGAGGTACGATCAATTATTACAAAATCATCAGACCAAATAAAAGGTCAATTATAACGAAAACATATCAAGTCTTTCAATTCCTTTGGAAAAATACCAGCAACAAAGGGAGTGACGTCATCAGTCACAGAAGACATACACATAAGTATCAGGGTCAGTATTAAGCCCATTCAAGAGCGCTTCGGGACTCTACACCCCCGAAACAACGTGGTTTTCAGTTGCCGCGGAGATGGACAAAAAATCTCCAGAAATTCAAGTGGCTACTTTTATGTCTTCCATCGAAGCTGATGCCGCCAACATATACAATTCGTTTTCACTAACGGCAGAGGAGTGTAAAAAGCTACCCATAATTCAAAAGAAGTTCGAGGAGTATTTCGCTCCAAAAGTCAACGTAACATTTGAACGCTATACATTTAATATGATGACCCAGAATCAAGGTGAGTCATTTGATGAATTTCTGACAAAAATCATTAACCAAGAAAGAAAGTGCGACTTTGGAACGTTTTTCGTATTGATTCTCTCATTAGAGACAAAATGGTTGTTGTTGTGATGAGCGATGCAATACGGGAAAAATTGTTGGCTGAAGAAGATCTCTTATTAAATAAGGCTATTAAAATATGTAGAGCAAGTGAGGCTGCAACATTACAGCTACGAGAATTACACAAAGCCGATGAAGTGAACGCAATAACAAAATACAAACAGCCTGTACATACTGCACACTCGACCAAATGCTCAACTAAACGACGATCAAATTTCATGTCGGACAAACAGAACAACAAACACACACAAAGTCATACAGTCGATTGCAACAGATGCGGGAAAAATCATGCAAAAAATAACTGCCCAGCATATCGACATAAATGCTCCAGATGTCAAAAGAGAGGGCATTACTCAGAGCAGTGTTACAGAAAGAAGCAAGTGCATTCATTGAATGATAATGATCATTTTGGAAGAGAAGCAAATTGTTCTAACACATATTCAAGTGACACAGACTCTGATGAATTGCTTGTTCTAGCTGTCGAGACAAGCAAAGACACAAAAAACAATTGGTACGAAGAAATTGAAATAATTGGCAAAACTGTAAAACTGAAATTAGACACTGGTGTACAGTGCAACGTGCTTCCAAAATCAATTGTCAACAAACTTAAAACTCATATGGTGAGTCCTAGCACGAAGAAGTTGATATCTTTCGGGGATAACCAAATCGATGTGTGCGGGGAAATTAATGCAAAGTGTGTGGTGCGTGATCAAAAGGCTCGCATACATTTTAAAGTAGTGGATTATCCAGTCGTGCCAATCCTAGGAAAAAATGCGTGTGAAGCGCTTAATTAAGTAGTTCGCGTTGAAGAGCTTAAAATCAACAACCACATATTTACCGGACTAGGATGTGTAAAAGATTATGAGTATGATATAGATTTAGTAGACAATCCGCGTTTTGAAATTTATGCTGCACGAAAAATACCACATGCTATTCGCGACAAAGTTAAGCACGAAATCGACAAAATGTGCTTGAAAAGACCAAAAGAATAACTCCTGCAGTGTCTCCAATGGTGGTGGTAAGCCAAAATGGCAAAATAAGAATTTGTATTGATCCATCAGATGTCAATAAAAATATTATCAGACGGTACCATCCACTTAAAACAGTTGAAGAAATTGTAGCAAATATTAAGGAATCAACATTTTTCATATTGCTTGACTGCAAGAAAAGGTTTTGGCAGATCAAAGTGACACCGCGCACATCGCAAATATTAACGATGGCTACTCCCTGGGGCCGAGTATCATACAAACGTCTACCATTCGGTGTAGCATCAGCATGAGAGGTGTATCAGGGTTATATGTCCAATCTATTGGATGGAATAACAAATACGGAAGTATCGATTGATGACATTCTCATTCACGGTAAAACAATAGAAGAGCTAGAAAATATAAAACACCAAGTGCTTAGTAAAATTCAGGACTGTGGTCTTAAATTAAATAAAGAGAAATGTGTCTTTAATACAACAAGTGTTAAGTTCCTCGGACATATACTTACAAGTGAAGGTGTTCAAGCAGATCCAAAAAAAATCAGTGCTATTATGTCTCTAAAAACACCAGAGAACAAAGCCGAGCTCCGAAGATTGCTTGGGATGGCTACATACCTGAGTAAGTTTATCAAAAATTTTTCTGAGCTGACGCATACATTGTGATCCTTATTAAAAAAGGATGTTGTTTGGGACTGGACGAAAAATCGCACCAGTGCTTTTCAGCGCTTAAAAACAATATTCTCTAACACTCCCGTGCTAAAATTTTATGATCCAAATGATGATGTTGTACTGCAAGTGGATGCAAGCAGTTAAAGTCTCGGTGCTGTACTACTTCAACGAGATCAGCCAGTTGCGTACGCATCCAAGGCTTTGTCAACATCACAAGTTTTATATCAAAATTTCGATTGTCAAAAATTTCGAGAGTATATAGTTGGGAAAAATTTAACCGTAGAAACCGATCATAAACCACTTGAAATCATCTTCAAGAAACCTGTTCAATCTGCTCCAAACAGATTACAGAAAATATTGTTTCAGTTAACAGAGTATAATCCAGAAGTGGTGTATAAGAAAGGTAAAGAAATGGTGTTGGCTGACATATTAAGTCGAGACTGCATGAATGAATTTTGTGAAGACGAGATTGATGATCGAACTGAAATATACCCGATCCATGAAGTCTCCAATGATTGTTTGCGACGTGTCGCAGAGAAAACAGAAACTGACAATGAACTTCAATCGCTTATCAAATTATGTCAATGTGGATGGCCAGAATCGATCCATAAAGTTCCAGCTGATCTCCGAAAGTACTGGACATTTCGAGAAGAAATAACTTACGACAACAAGATTTTGTACAAGGGCACTAAACTATTTGTACCGGAAACACTGAAAAGTGAATTGCTAGCAAAAATACACGAGGGACATCTTGGAATCCAAAAATGTCTGAACCGAGCTCGAGAGTTGATTTTCTGGATTGGGGTGACAGTCGACATAATCGATTTCATAAAGTCATGCGGGATTTGCCAAAGCTATTAAGTATCAAAATCTAAAGAGCCTTTGATTGTAAAAAACATTCCTAAACTTCCTTGGGAGATAGTAGTTATTGATTTATTTTATTTTAATAATAATGATTATCTTCTTATTGTTGACAGTTACTCAGGATTTTTCGACTTCGTCCGTTCATCGAATTTATCTTCAAATCAAGTCTTCAAACACTTGAAAAGATGGTTTTCAACACACGGAATACCGGTCGTGAAAGTAACATGGGCCCCCAATTCTCTTCTTTGGAATTCCGAAAATTTGTTAAGGACTGGAGTATAACACACCAAACATCAAGTCGAAAGTATGCCAAATCTAATGGACCCGCTGAGCGGTATGCAAATAGCAAAAGGGATGTTAAAAAAGTGCTTGAAGGACGATACAGACATTTATATTGCACTTTTGAACTACCGCAACACTGCGAGAAACAGCGAACTGCAGTCTCCAAACCAGCGCCTAATGAGTCAATTAACAAGGACGCTTTTACCAACTTCAGTATATCAGGGTTCAACAAAGTTTAGAAACAGCCAGAAGGAAAACCAAAAAGTATGCCGACATTGGAGCTAAACCATCACCGAAAATGTCACCAGGTGATAAAGTTCGATTGCAAGTAGAGAAAAGAGAATGGATTTCAGGAAAAATAGACAAGCTAGCGGAAAGTCCACGCTCTTATGTTGTACGAACAGATGATGGAAGAACTTTCCGCCGTAACACGATCCACATACATCCAACATCAGCAGCAATTCCAGTAAAAAAAGAAGTAGTTGCTGACGCTGCAGTCAATTCCTCCAGTAAAGGAAAAGAAATCACAAGCCCCAAACTCTTCGACGCAACAACAACTTCTGTTCCGATACCTAATAAATCTATCATCACTCGTTTTGGTAGAGTTGTAAAGCCAGTTGACCGGTATAAACCAAATGTAAAGTTTTGAAATTTTCTTTAGATTTTTTTTTTCTCTGCTTGCTCCATATTCAAGCAATATATCAAAATAATGTTTAATTGCATTTCTCTGACAAATGTATTACTTAATCTTTGAATTTCCATTGTTTGTATTGAGTTTACATATAAAATAAATGAAAAAAAAAGCAGGGGGATGTCATGTACATGTAAAACCATGATTCTCTCTCTACTTACTACTACATTTAAATAAAGTCAGTTCATTGTTATCCACTAGACCAACCGGTCGCGTTTCTTTTATAAACATTATTGAATGTCACAGTATCGATTTGTACTTGTACATTTCACGCGATGACCCTGAAACATGATTTAAGGGTGTTGTCTACTGCATAGACATACAAAACAACAACTAAATGAGGGCGCTTCTCGCCACTCAAGTTACTTTTATACAATTAATTATTTGAGGAGAGCTCGTCTCGCATCTCAAATTGCTTGTTTAAATTGGTGATAGCGACGTTGAGTGTGCGGCCTGTTCACCTGTAATTTGGTATGATTGAAATTAAGCTAAAATAAAGACACTTTCGATTTGACCATAGAACAGAACGGTTGTTTTAATTTATATCGAATCGGAGTCATTTCATGATCCTTCGAGAAAAAATTGAATGGCGGAAAACTGTGAAGTGCTGAATCAAAAAAAAAACGTGGAGATAAACTTGTGTAAACGTAACTGTGAACTGTGAACTACAATATAAACTGTGAACTGTAAACTACAAGATAAACTGTTAACTGTGAACTACAATATAAACTGGGAACTGTGAACTGTACACTGCGAACTGCAAACTGTAAACTGTGAAAAGCTTAACGTATTAAAAACTGTGAGTGTCACCACTACAAGAATGGCGGAACAACTACTAGCAGAACAAGTTGAATTGGGTAAGTCAATCCAAATTCAATATTCTAACTACAAGAAAGATGGTAGTGTGAGAGAGACTGTGAAAGAAACTATCTCAAAACACGGAAGGAGGCACTAGAAGGCAACTGAAAAAAGTTTTGTGAGAATGACGAAATTCTTCAAAAAACGGAAGAGGTCGATGAGGAACATAAATACTTTGTTAATAACTTTTAACTCCAAGTGCAAGATGTCGTAGAAAATATGTTGAGTGACATAGACGAGAGAATAAAAGCACTCAAAGAAGCAGAAAAAAAGACTGTGGACCAGTTAGAATTCAAATTAAGACCAAAGAAGAAATATACGAGGAACAAGAGCCGATGAGCAATGATGAGCAAGGCATACGAATTAAGAAGCAAATAGTTCGATTGTCTCTACTAAAGAAAAACTTATTAAAAGAACAAGAAATTCAATCAGAACCCAAAAAGCCGCAAACATATTACAAGTACAAACTAAACGAGACAGCGGAGATGTGGAAAACGATTACTCAGTTACATGAAGAAATACTCCTCCATGCAACGGAATGTGATTCAAATACCAAATACTTTAAAGAAACTAGAAACGGGTGAGGACAACGAAGCTCCACCACAAATCATCAGAGACCTCACAGAATTCTGTCAGAGGAAAGGTAAAAACCTAATTATAGGATGCGACGCCAATGCCCACAGCACGCTATGGGGTAGCAGCGACAACAACGCAAGAGGTGGGTCCCTAGTAGACTTCCTTGTTAGCACTAACCTAGAAGTTGCAAATAAAGGTAAAGAACCAACCTTCCAAAATTCCATTAGAAGGGAAGTTCTCGACCTCACTCTAGTTACTAACAAAGTATCTCACATTATTAAAGAATGGCAGGTATCTAAAGAACCCTCCTTCTCAGACCACAACCACATAAAATTCAAAATAAATACAGGCCCTCGGGTAGAGGCTCTAGTATGCTACAGATCGCCTAAAGCCACAAACTGGGACATGTATAAATCCTTGCTGGACGAAAAACTTGTAGGAATACACCTAAACACAAATACTCCTGAGGAACTAGACAACTCTGTTGAATTCCTAACGGACACAATGATATCATCATACCATGATAGCTGCACCTTAAAAGAAAAGAATACCACAAAGTCAGTGCCCTGGTGGAACTCTAGCCTGAGCAGACTAAGAAAGTCGGCAAGATGAGAATTCAACGGGGCCAAAAAGATGGGCGAGTGGCAGACTTATAAGGAGGCTCTTACCAACTATAATAAAGAACTCAGATCATCCAAGAGGAAATCGTGGAAAAACTACTGCGAGAACCTAAAAGACTCTCCTGAAACGGCAAGAGTCTATAAGGTGCTCTCCAAAGGTAACCATGACTCACTTGGCCTACTTAAAGACCAAGAGGGAAATCTGACACACAACTTTACTGACACCCTAGAGGTACTATTAAAGACTCACTTTCCCCGGTGTATTATAAAAACAAACATTACCGACGACATACGGGCTAATGCCTTCTTCCACAAAGGCAGAAACACTAACGTCAATGACTACATTACATATGAAAGAGTCGACTGGGCAATTAATAGCTTCAAACCCTTTAAAGCCCCTGGACCAGATGGTATCTTTCCCGCTCTCCTAATACATTCACCCAACAAGTTAAAGGCATTATTAGTCAAAATCATCCGAACCAGCCTAATAAATAAATACATTCCAAGTAAATGGAGAATGGTAAGGGTAATATTTATACCCAAAGGGGGTAATGACGGAAAAACTAATAGAACTGGTCATAAGATCAACATTGGAAAAAGTACCACTCCATAAACTACAATTTGCTTACCAAAAGGGTAAATCTACAATTACCGCCCTCCATAAAGTAACAGATATAATAGAAAAATCACTGAAAGCAAAAGAGGTCGCGATTGGCGCCTTTATGGACATAGAAGGAGCAATTGATAATGCAAATCATTCAGCAGACAAATGCACTTAGCAATGAAAGAAGGTCGATCCCCTTATAATTAAATGGATTAACGTCATGCTAAAAGAAAGGCAAATAACAGCCAAATTAGGTACATCGGAGGTAGTTATAAAACTATCAGAGGTTGTCCTCAGGGGGGTGTCCTATCCCCACTTCTATGGTCAATTCTAGTAGATGAACTTCTCTACGTACTTAATAATAATGGCTTCACAGCCATCGGTTATGCTGACGATATAACCATAATTATAAGAGGTAAACATGAAGATACTATAGGAAGCCTCATGCAAAGAGCCCTAGAAATAACTTGGAACTGATGCGATGAAGAGGGACTCTCCATCAATCCCAGCAAAACAAACATAATTCGCTTCACAAAGAGAAGGACTAACAAACTTCAAACCCTAAAAATCAAAGAGACCTGCATTTCATTAAAGGAGGAGGTTAAGTTTCTGGGCATAACACTGGATCAAAAACTCACATGGAATGCACACATAAACAAAACATACTCTAAGGCTATTAAAGCTCTCTGGTCCTTAAAACACCTCGTAGGCAAAACATGGGGACTAAACCCAAAAATGAGCCTGTGAATCTACAATCAAATGATTAAACCAACCATACTTTATGGCGCTGCCGTATGGTGGAAAAAATGTGAACAAAAAAGTGCCATGAACAAACTTAATAAAGTTCAAAGGCTAGCGTGCATTTGCACTATCGGTGCAATGAGAACGACTCCAACTGCAGGAATGGAAGCTGTATTAAACATTCCCCCATTACACACTGCTATAAAGGCTGAAGCTAGAAAACAAGCCTTAACAGTACAAAGAAACTATAAATACAAAGAAGGAGACCTTGTGGGGCATCTAGCGATTCTCAGGAAAGTAGATAATATCTGGGAGTTGACACGAGTGAGTGATCTGATGCTCCCAAAGTTGAATTTCAAAATACACTACAAAGTACTCATACCAAGCAGAGAAGAATGGAACAACAACCCCCCAATATATATTTTGTATATTGTTTATAATTGTATATGATATAATACAAACAATGGAAATTCAAAGATTAAGTAATACATTTGTCATAGAAATTCAATTAAACATTATTTTGATATATTGCTTAAATATGGAGCAAGCAGAGAAAAAAAAATCTAAAGAAAATTTCAAAACTTTACATTTGGTCTATTCCGGTCAACTGGCTTTACAACTCTACCAAAACGAGTGATGATAGATTTATTAGGTATCGGAACAGAAGTTGTTGTTGAGGACTGTTGGTTTGGACCTCCTTCGCTGTTATTATTGTTTGGGGCTTGTGATTTCTTTTCCTTTACTGGAGGAATTGACTGCAGCGTCAGCAACTACTTCTTTTTTTACTGGAATTGCTGCTGATGTTGGATGTATGTGGATCGTGTTACGGCGGAAAGTTCTTCCATCATCTGTTCGTACAACGTAAGAGCGTGGACTTTCCGCTAGCTTGTCTATTTTTCCTGAAATCCATTCTCTTTTCTCTACTTGCAATCGAACTTTATCACCTGGTGACATTTTCGGTGATGGTTTAGCTCCAATGTCGGCATACTTTTTGGTTTTCCTTCTGGCTGTTTCTAAACTTTGTTGAACCCTGATATACTGAAGTTGGTAAAAGCGTCCTTGTTAATTGACTCATTAGGCGCTGGTTTGGAGACTGCAGTTCGCTGTTTCTCGCAGTGTTGCGGTAGTTCAAAAGTGCAATATAAATGTCTGTATCGTCCTTCAAGCACTTTTTTAACATCCCTTTTGCTATTTGCATACCGCTCAGCGGGTCCATTAGATTTGGCATACTTTCGACTTGATGTTTGGTGTGTTATACTCCAGTCCTTAACAAATTTTCGGAATTCCAAAGAAGAGAATTGGGGGCCCATGTTACTTTCACGACCGGTATTCCGTGTGTTGAAAACCATCTTTTCAAGTGTTTGAAGACTTGATTTGAAGATAAATTCGATGAACGGACGAAGTCGAAAAATCCTGAGTAACTGTCAACAATAAGAAGATAATCATTATTATTAAAATAAAATAAATCAATAACTACTATCTCCCAAGGAAGTTTAGGAATGTTTTTTACAATCAAAGGCTCTTTAGATTTTGATACTTAATAGCTTTGGCAAATCCCGCATGACTTTATGAAATCGATTATGTCGACTGTCACCCCAATCCAGAAAATCAACTCTCGAGCTCGGTTCAGACATTTTTGGATTCCAAGATGTCCCTCGTGTATTTTTGCTAGCAATTCACTTTTCAGTGTTTCCGGTACAAATAGTTTAGTGCCCTTGTACAAAATCTTGTTGTCGTAAGTTATTTCTTCTCGAAATGTCCAGTACTTTCGGAGATCAGCTGGAACTTTATGGATCGATTCTGGCCATCCACATTGACATAATTTGATAAGCGATTGAAGTTCATTGTCAGTTTCTGTTTTCTCTGCGACACGTCGCAAACAATCATTGGAGACTTCATGGATCGGGTATATTTCAGTTCGATCATCAATCTCGTCTTCACAAAATTCATTCATGCAGTCTCGACTTAATATGTCAGCCAACACCATTTCTTTACCTTTCTTATACACCACTTCTGGATTATACTCTGTTAACTGAAACAATATTTTCTGTAATCTGTTTGGAGCAGATTGAACAGGTTTCTTGAAGATGATTTCAAGTGGTTTATGATCGGTTTCTACGGTTAAATTTTTCCCAACTATATACTCTCGAAATTTTTGACAATCGAAATTTTGATATAAAACTTGTGATGTTGACAAAGCCTTGGATGCGTACGCAACTGGCTGATCTCGTTGAAGTAGTACAGCACCGAGACTTTAACTGCTTGCATCCACTTGCAGTACAACATCATCATTTGGATCATAAAATTTTAGCACGGGAGTGTTAGAGAATATTGTTTTTAAGCGCTGAAAAGCACTGGTGCGATTTTTCGTCCAGTCCCAAACAACATCCTTTTTTAATAAGGATCACAATGTATGCGTCAGCTCAGAAAAATTTTTGATAAACTTACTCAGGTATGTAGCCATCCCAAGCAATCTTCGGAGCTCGGCTTTGTTCTCTGGTGTTTTTAGAGACATAATAGCACTGATTTTTTTTGGATCTGCTTGAACACCTTCACTTGTAAGTATATGTCCGAGGAACTTAACACTTGTTGTATTAAAGACACATTTCTCTTTATTTAAATCAATACAAATTCTTATTTTGCCATTTTGGTTTACCACCACCATTGGAGACACTGCAGGAGTTATTCCTTTGGTCTTTTCAAGCACATTTTGTCGATTTCGTGCTTAACTTTGTCGCGAATAATATAATAATAATGGCGGCGCTACAGTCCGAGGTGGACCTGGGCCTAGCTTCTCAGCAACCACTCGTGTTGTGCGTGCTATTGTTCTCTCACGAGTGGAGGGAACCTACAGTTTAATGCCGACTCCGAACGGCGATTTTGAGAAGCTTTTCCTAGACAGTTATACTCTTTGAGCATTGTCAGTGACTCGAAAGAGGTGGAGCCGTGAAAAAATGTTTGATGTTTTTTTTCGAGATTCGAACCGACGACCTCGAGCGTAGGAGTCGACGCACCTACCCACTACGCCACGGCGCCCACTTTGTCGCGAATAGCATGTGGTATTTTACGTGCAGCATAAATTTCAAAACGCGGATTGTCTACTAAGTCTATATCATACTCATAATCTTTCACACATCCTAGTCCGGTAAATATGTGGTTGTTGATTTTAAGCTCTTCAACGCGAACTACTTAATTAAGCGCTTCACACGCATTTTTTCCTAGGATTGGCACGACTGGATAATCCACTACTTTAAAATGTATGCGAGCCTTTTGATCACGCACCACACACTTTGCATTAATTTCCCCGCACACATCGATTTGGTTATCCCCGAAAGATATCAACTTCTTCGTGCTAGGACTCACCATATGAGTTTTAAGTTTGTTGACAATTGATTTTGGAAGCACGTTGCACTGTACACCAGTGTCTAATTTCAGTTTTACAGTTTTGCCAATTATTTCAATTTCTTCGTACCAATTGTTTTTTGTGTCTTTGCTTGTCTCGACAGCTAGAACAAGCAATTCATCAGAGTCTGTGTCACTTGAATATGTGTTAGAACAATTTGCTTCTCTTCCAAAATGATCATTATCATTCAATGAATGCACTTGCTTCTTTCTGTAACACTGCTCTGAGTAATGCCCTCTCTTTTGACATCTGGAGCATTTATGTCGATATGCTGGGCAGTTATTTTTTGCATGATTTTTCCCGCATCTGTTGCAATCGACTGTATGACTTTGTGTGTGTTTGTTGTTCTGTTTGTCCGACATGAAATTTGATCGTCGTTTAGTTGAGCATTTGGTCGAGTGTGCAGTATGTACAGGCTGTTTGTATTTTGTTATTGCGTTCACTTCATCGGCTTTGTGTAATTCTCGTAGCTGTAATGTTGCAGCCTCACTTGCTCTACATATTTTAATAGCCTTATTTAATAAGAGATCTTCTTCAGCCAACAATTTTTCCCGTATTGCATCGCTCATCACAACAACAACCATTTTGTCTCTAATGAGAGAATCAATACGAAAAACGTTCCAAAGTCGCACTTTCTTTCTTGGTTAATGATTTTTGTCAGAAATTCATCAAATGACTCACCTTGATTCTGGGTCATCATATTAAATGTATAGCGTTCAAATGTTACGTTGACTTTTGGAGCGAAATACTCCTCGAACTTCTTTTGAATTATGGGTAGCTTTTTACACTCCTCTGCCGTTAGTGAAAACGAATTGTATATGTTGGCGGCATCAGCTTCGATGGAAGACATAAAAGTAGCCACTTGAATTTCTGGAGATTTTTTGTCCATCTCCGCGGCAACTGAAAACCACGTATATTGCTGGATCCAGTGTTTCCATGTTAAGGCCATGTTGTTATTAGAGATAACTAATGGCTTCGGCGGCTTAACAAATGATGATCCGTTGTTTTGTGCACTGATGGAGTCGGTTACGGGGTCCGGTATCGTACTTATGTTGTCTCATCTGGCGAACTTATTAATAGTCAAATAATAAATAAATGCACCACCTTATTATTATGATTTTTTTTTTGTGGTAGGTTCTTTTTCCTTTTTTATTAAATTCGCGATTCTGACACCATGTGACATTCAATAATGTTTATAAAAGAAACACGACCGGTTGGTCCAGTGGATAACAATGAACTGACTTTATTTAAATGTAGTAGTAAGTAGATAGATAGATCATGGTGTTACATGTACATGACAGATACAATTATCTTCTTACTCTAAAATGTATTATTATGGTCGACTCAATGATATGTCTGATTACATCAAAACATATATAAATATATTAAACATTTAAATCATTAAATACATCTAGGCTTCCAACGTATGCACAATGAATTGACTTAGACCCATACGGTCAATTGTGTTGCCACATCCCGTTCCTGCTGCATTCCTGGAACCAGTTCGATTTTTGGACGAATAGTCATAATTTCTTGACGTCCTTTTCGGATATATCAATTAGTGAGCTTAGATTATATTCTCCCAGGGTTTCCTTTCTTATGGAGGGTAAGGCTTCCTCTTCATCCATGCATCTACCACAATAGCCGTTATATGGTAAACCTAGTCTTGCGGCGTGTCTACCCATAGCGCAGTGTCCTGTAAGAACATTTACTAAGTTTCCCAGATTACTCTTGCTTATGCTAAGGATGGCTGTGGTTTTCCGCAGATCCATTTTCGGACATGTTTTCCCTACGTGTTGACAGGTATGTCGATTTCTCCATCTCTCTGAAGCCCTGCTGATTGCTAGTTCAGAGATTTTGGTTTTCAATGTACCTATTGCCACTAAGATGTTGATAATCCTTGGGTATTTTATTGTATTGATTATTGTACCCATTTTGTTTAGCTCGTCTGCTTCACAGTTACCTGGTATATCTTTATGACCAGTTACCCAGCACACCATGAGGCTGCATTGTTTAGATATATCGTTTAGAGATATACGGCAGAGTCTTACAAATTTTGATCTTAATATCACCGCTTTGAGTGCTTTTATATCTTCTTGACTATCGGTGTATATTACAATTTCCTCTCTCGATATCATGTTCATCGATATCATGGTTAGCGGCTTCACGAATAGCAGTAATTACCGCTTGGAAGACGCTACAGGGAAACTGTAGTTTAAGGGATTGGCTGATTTGGAGTTGTTCCGAGAAAATTCCACCACCTACTCCACTACCACTCTTAGACTCGTCGGCTTAGATCTTCTTTGCGTTGTTACTGCTTGGCACCGAGTTTATTTCCCATTCTTGTCTATTCGGGATTTTGGTGCCGTATTTAATATTGAAGTCCACGACTGGCGCTAGATAGTCCGTAGATTTCTCAAGAAATTTATACAAGTTGGTTTCTCCACTGTGAGATTTCCTTGAGCCGTTACTCCGATTTTGCTGCAAATTCCTTGCCACAAATGTCAGTTGGGTGTAATATCCTTTCGAGCGCTACGGTTGGAGTGGTACGCAATGCGCCTGTAATTGATACACACGCTATCCTGTGTACGCTGTTGATCATTTTTGCATAAGTTGACTTGTCTGACACCGGCCACCAAACTAGTATACCATATAGCCATCTCATGGTCTTTGGTTTCAAGCCCCATTTCTTACCTAGGGCTTTCTTACATGCATACAACGCGATCGTAGCTTTCTTCACTCTTTCTAAATATTTTACGTGTGTTGCAGATAGAAGACAACATAAAATACACAACTAAAATATTACACGGCAACACAAACATTCAACACTGAATTCCAACACAATTGTAAACATTGGCAACACAAAACAAAAGTCACCACAATGAATTCTAAACTGTGGTAGAATTGAATGTACATACCTTATAACGTTAATAAAAAAGAGATTTTTTTTGACTCACCTGCAGCTAGCAGATCCATCTTTCCATCTTCCAGCAAAGGTAGATATACTTCTAGGAAGTGATGTATACGCGGATATTCTACTGGAAGGGGTGATCCGGTGCACAGGCGGTTGCGGACCCACAGCACAAAACACAGAGTTAGGTTGGATACTGCTAGGGAAGGTTCCGACACCAGTCCGCAGCTTTGTGACCTATCTCAACCTTGATGCCACTCTTCGACGGTTCTGGGAGATAGAAGAAGAGCCTTATGAGGAGCCTGAAACAGAAGAAGATAAGATGTGTGAACAACACTTCATAAACAACACGATACGCTTACCTGATGGTCGGTTTTCCATTCGTCTGCCATTTAAGGGTGGGAAGTACCCAAGTATGGCCCCAACACAGCAAGGAGCAATAAGGCGATTTTTGCAACTGGAGAAGAGACTGCAGGCAAACCCTTGTCAACAGCAAGAATACGCGAAATGTATGTCAGAGTACATCCATCTAGGGCATATGAGTCGCTTAGAGTGGTCGGATGGCACTCTTCAACAACCATTCCACTTTTTTATTCCGCATCACGCCGTCATTAAGGAATCCAGTACCACCACAAGGTTGCGGGTGGTGTTTGACGCAACCTTCAAACCATTTTTTGGCTCTTCCTTAAATGACATGTTGTTGGTCGGCCCAAAAAGACAGACAGACGTCTTTAGTATTATTCTCAGGTGGAGAAAATACAAATATACCTTTACTGGTGACATCGAGAAGATGTATCGGCAGATCCGTGTTGATGTTCCCGGCGCGAATTATCAACTGATCGTCTGGAGAGATGACCCGAACGAGGAGTTACAAGTATTCCGGCTCAACACAGTCACCTTTAGAACAGCGTGCGCACCCTATTTGGCGATACGCGTGTTGTTGCAACTGCCGGAAGATGAAGCTGCAAACTTTCCGCTGGCGTACCCTGTCATCACCAAAGAGACATATGTCGACGATGTCATAAGCGGAGGTGACTCCTTCGATGAAGCGCAGCGAAAGTTAACCGCAGTTCGCAACATGCTAGCAACAGCAGGCTTCAGTTGCGGAAACATGTTAGCAACGCGGCGGAAGTGCTGGAGAAGGTGCCGCTAGAACATCGGGAAGGAGACTTTGTAATACCGGTAGCTGAAAATATTGGATGTAAAACGTTGGGAATAAAATGGCTTCCAACAAGTGACACATTTACCTTCCAAGTAGATTCGACATGCAACGAAGAAGTGTCGAAACGGTCCATATTATCGGCAATTGCGAAGTTGTACGATCCAATGGGCTGATTCCTGTCCAGCCAACACATTGGGACACAGAGGAGGAGATACAGCCCATAAGGGTGGGGTATAAAGCGTAATTCAACTTACAAAATACCATCCTCACCTGCACGTGGTGTACCCTGCTTTGAAACTAACGAGGCTCTGGTGACCGAATAAGGGCGGTATAACCCTCAACATGTATGTATTTAAGACGTCCGGATTTAAAACATCCGGAGAAGAAACCGCGGTCTGGAGAACCAAAGGTTTCAATTAACAACGAATCTGCCTATGGCATTAAGGCCGAGCCCAGTAAGGTCTTAATTATGGAATACTGGAATACACGTTTTGGACTAGAAGTTATGTGGGCTGACGTTTGTAGTATTCTGTTACCCGAGTAAGTTGGAGTGAAATCCGGTTGAAACGGCTTTCAGGCTAATGCTACAAATGCCCCCGTCCCGTTAAAACAGCAGGACTCAAAGAACGCTCAATGTTACGTCGCCATTAAGTTGGTGGTGTAGGTACAGATGTAGCATTCCTGTTTAGCACCAATCCGGCTCTGGCACATGACCCCATTAGGGCATGTGTCAACCCTTGCATGGCCTCCCTGCTTGCACAGATAACCATGGGATCCTGGGTGACTACACATTCGAACATTGATAACGGCTTTGAGTGGGGACCCAATCGATATGATTACAACAAAACCGAAAACAACACCAAAAACAACAACAAAAACAACAACAACCATAACACCAAACACGCAGAACGCAAATAAGGAGACACAAAATGAGGGCATCTGTGAAGACCCGTTTCAGAGAAGCGCTCTGATGAGGAGATCTCCGGCTGCAGCAACTACGTCGGACACCCCTATAGGTGTCGAAATACCAGCGACGAGCCGGTCAACCAACGAGGAAGCCCAACCCCGGCCAGCCTTCCTTAAACTAGGAGAGCAGATAAGGGAGCTAGTTATCATGCTAGAAGATGGCAAAAGGCATTCTATACATCAACCGATGAGGGACGCCATCGAAAGCATACGAGCTCTTTACGAGCTCTCAGCTATACAATCTCACGACGAGAAAGCAAAAGAGGTTATCAGGATGAACACCTCTTCGCAAACTTCTCCATGGCTCCGATCTAACACTGAGCCGAAACGAAAGCCGACTCCAGAAAAAGGAACAACGGAGCCACCGCGACGGTGGCGACGGCAGCAAAGGACGGAACAAAAGGAGAAAAAGAAAAAGAAGGAAACCCTTAAAGATACTCGACCAGGAAAGGACATAGGTAAGGAAACAGAAGGGGCAAAGAAAGGTGCGGCGCAGGTACCAACAAAGAACCCAACTACCAAAGAGCCAGCCTGGTCTGAAGCAGTTAAGAGGAAGACAACGAAAAAGAGAGCAGTCATTGAGAAAGCTAAACCCGACGCCATTGTTATCGAGTCCAAGGGCGAAGTTACGTACGCGGAAATATTGCGCAACATAAGAACAGACCCTAAACTAGAGCAAGTTGGCAAAGCAGTCTCAAGAATAAGAAGAACGTTCAAGGGAGAACTGTTAATACAGCTCAGGAAAACCGGGAAGAACACAGCGGAGGTAAGATCCGCAATAAGTGAAGCCCTAGGACAAAAGGCTGAAATCCGAGCCCTTACCCATCGTATTACTTTAGATTGTAAGGACATGGATGAGGTGACGTCGAAGGAGGAAATCTGTGAGGCAATCAGAACGCAATTCGGATTCGAACATATAACGTCAGCCGACGTCAGATCTCTTCGCCAGACGTACAGACACACCCAGAGTGCAATAATTAGCCTTCCGTTTGAAGTAGCAAAGAAAATGCAGGAAGACTAAAGATTGGCTGGGTAAATTGCCGAGTGCGTCAAAAAACGTTCCTGAAGAAGTGCTTCAAATGCCTCGAATTTGGGCATTTAGCCAACAGGTGCGAATGCTTGGAGGATCGCTCTAAATTATGTAGAAGATGCGGAACAGAAGGCCACATAGCGAAGAACTGCAGGAAGGAGCCGTTATGCATGTTCTGCAGAAAAAACGACCCCGAGAACGCAAAACACGTAGCTGGCAGTGGAAAATGCCCCGTATTTAAGAAAGCTATTACTAGCAAACAATGATGAAGATTATACAAATAAATCTAAACCATTGTGAGATAGCTCAGGACATCCTGAATCAGACAGTAAGATCAGAAAAGGCAGACGTTGTTCTAATAAGCGAACCGTACAAAAACCTTGACAACTGTACCTGGGTCAGCGACAAGACAAAACACGCCGCAATATGGATATGCGGAAACCACGCCTTTCAAGACATCGATAAAGACGCAGAAGGATTCGTACGTGCAAGAATAAGTGGGATCGACTTCTATAGCTGCTACGCCCGACCTAGCTGGTCAATCGACCAATACCAAACCATGCTAGACAGGCTAAGGACTGATGCACAGCACAGAACAGCAGTGATCATAGGAGGTGACTTCAATGCATGGGCTACGGAGTGGGGTAGTAGACGTACCAACGCGAGAGGGCGAATCCTCCTGGAAACATTTGCACCCCTAGAAATAGGCTTAGCAAATAGAGGACGGGTAAATACATTTAGAAAAGCAGGAGTGGGATCAATTATCGACCTTACCTTTGCTAGTTACCCTATCCTACGCAATATATCTTGGCGCGTCAGCGAGGATTACAGCCATAGCGACCATCAGGCGATTATCTACAACATCGCCAAAAATAGGCCCACACAGCGACCTAAAATTAGAGGCCCACTATGGAAGGACAGTGCATTCGACAGCGAAACTTTTGAAGTGATGCTGAACAGTTCTACCATTGATGCAAACGGATCTGCCGAAAGCTTGTCATATCAACTCACAGGAAATATTGTAGCAGCTTGTGATGCGGCAATGCCCAGGAAAAAAGCAGCTCGAAGAGGCGCACCATGCTACTGGTGGAATGAGGATATAAAAGCACTTAGAGCAAGGTGTCTAAAAGCGAGACGTAAAGTCCAACGGTCTAGAGGGGGAGCTAACTTCCAACAACTGCTAGATATCTTCAAGCAAGCGAGACGGGAGCTATCAAAGGCAATAAAAGGGAGCAAGACTATGTGCTTCAAACGTACTTGTGATGAAGCTGAAATTAACCCATGGGGCACGGCATACAGGATGGTTATGACCAAATTAAAAACCAGTAGGTCCCCACAAGTAACATGCCCAAACATGCTGAGAACCATCGTGGAGCACTTGTTTCCAAATAGGCCACACACAATGGTCACAATCGTTCGCGAAATGGATGTAGGCAGTATACCAGATGTCACGATCGAAGAGCTACAGAGAGCTCTGAACAGAACAGGAGACAAAAAGGCGCCTGGACCAGATGGAATTCCGAATAAAGCATTAAAAGCTGCTGCCGGAATAAATCCAGGCATGTTCATTGCAACAATGCAAAAATGCCTAGAGGAAGGCGTGTTCCCTGAACCGTGGAAGCTGCAGCATTTAGTACTGTTACCGAAAGGAAACAAACCACCTGGAGATCCATCGTCATATCGCCCAATATGTCTACTAGATACAATGGGAAAGGTATTGGAACGTATAATATACGATAGACTGTTGACTATAGCAGAAGAGAAGGGAGCCCTGTCAAACCGCCAGTTTGGATTCAGGAAGTCACGCTCTACTGTCGATGCTATTAAAACAGTAGTCGACATAGCGGCTGCAGCCATAGAAGGCCGTTCTTGGAGGTGGGGCACAAAGCAATACTGCGCTGTTGTCACACTAGACGTTAAGAACGCATTCAACACAGCCGACTGGTGTCAAATAAGGAGATCGTTGATGAGGATGGAAACACCGTACTATTTACAACGAATAATTTCCAGCTACTTCACAGGTAGAAAACTAAGATACGACACAGAAGAAGGGGTTAAGTACTATAACGTATCCGCCGGCGTCCCCCAAGGATCGGTGCTGGGCCCACTGCTCTGGAACATCATGTATGATGGAGTACTAAGGCTAAGGTTGCCCACAGGAGTAAATATCATCGGCTTCGCTATTGTAGTCGTTGCGAAACACATTCACGAAGTTGAGTCAACCACGAATGCGACAATTGGCCAAATAAAGCTGTGGCTCGAATCAGCAGGCCTCGAACTAGCGGACCACAAAACGGAAGCCGTTCTCATCACGAGCAGAAAAACCGTGGAGTATATTAATATTCAAGTCGGCAACCAAAATGTTCAGTCAAAGGAAGCGGTAAAATATCTAGGAGTGATGCTTGACAACAGGCTACGCTTTAATAGACATGTGGATTATGTGAGCAAAAAAGCTTCATCCATACAAGCGGCACTTTCCAGGATACTGCCGAACGTGGGCGGACCCGTATACGCAAAAAGGATGCTTTTAACTAGAGTCGTCAGCTCGGTTATTTTATACGCTGCACCAAAATATACCCTTAAAAAAAATAAATCAACATGCCGGAAACTATCCTCGATCTACCGGCGATGCGCGTTAAGAGTAATAAGCGGCTACAGGACGATCTCGGACGAAGCCGCATTTGTTATAGCGGGAATGATCCCCATTGATATCCTTGCGGATGAGATGAGGAGGATTCACCACAGAAAACCCTTAATCCCAACGGAGGCCGGGGAAATAAGGAATATGAAAAAGGAAGAAAGGACTCGTTCAGTAGCTCTGTGGCAAACTCGATGGGATAGCACCACGAAGGGCAGATGGACCCATAACTTGATTCCACAAGTTTATACCTGGATTAGCAGATCGCAAGGAAACTGCAACTACCACCTAACTCAGTTTCTATCTGGCCACGGTGGGTACCGAAAGTACCTGCACCGTTTTGGCCATGACGACTCGCCGTACTGTCCAGAATGTCCAAACCAGGAGGAGGACGTGGAGCACGCATTCTTTTACTGTGGACGCTTCACAGACTGGAGAGGTAATCTACCAGACCCACCAGATCTAGTAAAGAGAATGATGGAGTCGGAAGATTACTGGGTGGACATATGCGGACGCATAAAAAACATACAGGTTGAGCTGCGGAGAATAGAAGCAGCAAGAAGAGCAGTAGCAGCAGAAGCAACAGTCTGCCGAAGCACAGGAGTAGCATTAATTGCTTGCCAGCCCCGCGAAGTAATACCTAACGGCAGTTCCGCGGGGAGAGTGGTAGAAGAGTGCAGGGTGTGGGTTAGTACGTAGGCGTATTCCCTAAATCGAATACTTGGGTTTGCGAATCGTGCATGCTGATAGCACGGGCTATTAGTATCTTTCGAAGATTGCCACATCCTTGGACGTAACCAAAAAAAAAAAAAAAAAAAAAAACAGCCCATAAGGGTACATTTTGCGGTAAAAGGGCATCCGAGCGACGTGATCATAGATCTCCTAGCTCTGTGTTCAACACTGATGAAGGCAGTAAGGGTAGTAGCATATTGCCGGCGAGTGCGGCGAAGCCAAAACGGCAAAAGACCAGCATATGTAACTCCAGAAGAAAATCAAGAAGCACTCAGAAGGATTATTGTCGCAGCCCAGCAAGAGATGTTTCCAGAAGGGGATCAGGAGAGCCAACAAAAGGGTTACGCAGCACTAAACCCTTTTATAGACGAAAAGGGCATTTTACGTGTTGGTGGTAGACTCGCCAATTCCGCTCTTCCTCATAACCAGAAACATCCCATATTGCTGAAACCGAAATATCGTCTGACGGAGCTGGTGATCGCGGAGGCACACGAGAAGACATTACACGGCAGCATTCAAAAAATGGTGGCATACGTGAGGCAAACTTACTGGATTTTTCAATTAAGGAAATATATTCATCACTGCAACATTTGTTACCGGTTCAGAGCAAAACCTCTTATGCAACTAATGGGAAACTTACCTGCAGCAAGGACCAGGGTATCAAGGCCATTTACATCCACAGGCGTTGATTATTCAGGCCCTATCGAGATAAAAACTTGGAAAGGACGGAATGCCAAAACGTTGAAGGGGTATTTCGCTGTTTTTGTGTGCATGGCAGGGCCGTACATATAGAGCTGGTAAGCGACATGACGACACAAGCGTTTCTAGCTGCTTTTCGTAGGTTTGTCGCACGTCGAGGGTTATGCAGGGAGTTATTTAGCAATTGCGGCACAAACTTTAAAGGAAGTGACAACGAATTAAAACGGCAGTTGACTGAGGCAAGAGTGAGTTGGGCACAAATCGCTGAAATTCTGGCAAACGAAGGGTAGAAATGGAATTTCATCCCCCCGGCGTCTCCACACTTTGGTGGATTGTGGGAGGCAGGCGTCAAGTCGGTGAAATTCCACTTGAAAAGAGTTGCAGGTAACCAGTTGCTGACTTTCGAGGAACTCACAACCTTGTTGACGCATATCGAGGCGTGTCTCAACTCACGACCCTTGTGCGCTCAGTCGGATAACATCGATGACTACCAGCCATTGACACCCGGTCATTTCCTCATCGGAGAACCCCTCATAACACCCCCGGAACCAGAATATCAAATAGAACGCATAACACATCTAGAGCGGTGGAAACGAGTCCAAGTTTTAACCCAAGCTTTTTAGAAAGTGTGGAGCAATGAGTATTTGTCCAGGTTACAACAACGCCCAAAGAGGATGAGACAAGTCAAGGCTCAACCTGCTATTGGAGACTTAGTCTTGATAAAGGATGAACGACTCCCACCACTAAAATGGAACCTTGGGCGTATAATAAAAGTTCATCCAGGCCCTGACAACTTAGTGAGAATTGTAACGCTGAAGACGAGTACAACGGAAATCAAAAGGCTAATTACGAAAATCTGCCTATTACCGAGCAACACATCCAACATAGACACACAAGAACTAACGTCAACACAAAAGTCGATTGACTAATTTATAACTAATTTATACAAAAAACAACACCAACTTAAAGCGATACTTAATCATAACAATCAATTACCATATAAAACACTCGAAATAATATAACACGTAGAAAAAAGAAAAAAAAACAAACAAATTTAATTTACGACACAATTCGGCAGCAGTGGAACGAAGAACACAAACAACTCATGACATGAATGAACGAAAGTCATTAATGTAGTAGATTATGTTGTTCCATTTTCACGTTTTCGTCCAGTTCTCTTACATGTTAGCTTTGTGGCATGTAATAATTAATTTCTATTTACATGAGCGAATTGACGATACAGGGTGGTCCCAAACATGATCAAGATGACCGGAGCGGTGAAGGAGAATATTTTGGGAACCTTGTTCTCGGTGGGGGAGAATGTTGCAGATAGAAGACAACATAAAATACACAACTAAAATATTACACGGCAACACAAACATTCAACACTGAATTCCAATACAATTCTAAACATTGGCAACACAAAACAAAAGTCACCACAATGAATTCTAAACTGTGGTAGAATTGAATGTACATACCTTATAACGTTAATAAAAAAGAGATTTTTTTTGAAATCAACACAACACAGTACAGACGGTTTTATTTTCCTTTGTTCAAATAATTACAGTCCATTTTACATATATAGTAATTCTAATTCATATATCTATATATATATATCATAGTTTCAGAACAACGTGCTTTGAGAAGGTTAGAGGGAATCCGTTGATTTTTCGTGGTATGATTGGAGGTAGCTGATGGTTTTTCGATAAGAGTACCATTTCAATCTTTGCCGGGTTTACACTCAGGCCGCATTTTCTGGTCCAGTTCGATAGCTCTTTTAGGGCGTTTCCCATTAGATCTCCTAGTACCTGGGGATATTTACCACAGAACATTATGGCTATGTCGTCCGCATAAGCGATGACCTTACATCCGCATAGCTCCAGTGAGAGTAGAAGTTCGTTAACTGCAACGAACTACAGCTGCGGTAAGAGTGTATATATATATATATACACCCCCTTGAGGTGTACGTCGCCGTACTTTCCTTATTATGTGGCTGGTACCGAATTCAGCTTGGGTTTCCCTGCTGGTTAGCATAGAGTTTATCCAGCGGAAAAGATCAGCCGCTCTGATTGCAACAAATAGTGTCAATAGTATCAATTGCATTGTATGTAACTCGGGTAAGGATAAGATACTTAATTGCTCACAGTTTCTATCTCTTTCGCAGGATGAACGAGAGAAGGCGGTTCGCAGACTACAACTTTGCCGAAATTGCCTCAAGACAGGCCATTATTCTCCATCATGCCAGTCCAGATCATGCCAGTCCAGCTGTGATGGCTCTCTTTCACCATCATTATCAGCCACACTGTCAACAACAGGTTCCTGAGCAGCAAAAACATCAAGTTCAACCAACGTCTAACCAACAGAAGAAGTGCAGCTAAATCAATGTAAGTCCTATTTGAATAAGAAGTGCGAACTACAATGCAGCCATAGATCTCAAAAATCGTCACGTCTATCTCGCTACTGCGATTGTTAACGTAATTTCCGCCTGCGGTACACGCATCTCATGTCGTGCTCTATTAGATTCCGATCCGCAAATCAGCTTTATAACGGCTTTATAACGAAGTTCCAATCAGCGGCATGGGAGGTAATGAGTGCAAGTCCGAGTTTATCGAACATGTTACTATTGAGTCGAGGACATTAGCCTATAAAACAGCAATTGAGGCTAGCATCATGCCCCGTATAAGCGAATACAAATCTATTCATGAAGTGCAGACAACGTCCTAAATTTTTGAAATATTTGTTGGTTTGCTTCTCCAAGGAGAAATAAAAATATCAAATAACCTTCCAATGTTACGTAATACAAAATTAGGATGGATTGTAGCCGGAAGTGTACCAGTGAACGTGACAATGACGCACTGTCATATAGCTAAAAGACCCTCAATCTCATCATTGGACAAGCTGGTTCGGAAATTTTGGGAATCTGAAAGTCATGATGCTCCTATAAAACCAATGAGCAAAGAGGAACATGATTGCGAAGAACATTATCAAAAAACCATCAGAACAAATGCAGACAATAGATTTGTAGTAAGTTTGCCATTTAGAGAAGATTTAAAGATGTATCGACAGATCTTGATAGATCCTAAGGACAGGATGATGCAGTTAATCACATCAACTCAATACTGTAACTTATCGAATAGCATCAGCGTCATATTTAGCAACAAGATGCCTGGCATAACTTGCGGATAACAATGGAGATGAATGTCATCTTCGCACGCTGTTAAAAACTGCTTTTATGTCGAGGTTTGCCTTACTGGCACAGAAAGCATAGAAGATACCAAAAGTTTATTATCTAAGATTTGTCATCAACTGTTATGTTCAAAATCAAGAATCTGTTGAAGTATTAGCAGCAAAGCTTATGAATATCAGACAAAGCTATAAGGCTGCTAATGCTTACGTAAAGGAAATTGAGGATTTAGCTAAATCCTTAACCAATGCTTACTTTTCTGAAGGTTTATCCATTGGCTCGAAGTACTCGACACAAACTGCGGTTCGTGCAATGACTAAGAAGGCCACAAATGAAAAGGTCAAGCTGGCAATGGAAGTTAGACAATTTAATAATATGACTGATGCTGTGGCCAAGTTTGTCAGTAGCTCTACCGAATCCTACGGTCAATCAAATACTATTCTGTCTGTTAACAGAAACAATAATTATAATATATAGATCGAATAACGGACATGGTCAGAAACGTAGATTATACCGTGGCCGTGGTCGTGGCTTTCAAAGTAATAATCGTTACTGCGGTAACAATCAAGTTAATCAGACACGTAAGATTCTCTAATGATGCCCCGAGTTCGGAAAACGCGAGCAGACCCCTATATACTCAATAAACACTATACCAAAAATTCTCCATTTCAATCTAAATCTGAGTAGTTTTATAATCAACTCAACTTTAAACACAAAATGTGCATCCTTCCTCGTTTACACAGGAGCAGACATATGCTTAATAAAAGCAGCATGTCTTGAAAATAATATCTTTCTTCATACGCGAAACATAAGGAAACTAAGTGGTATAAGTCAGGGTACAATTCATGCTGTCGGTGTAGTGAAAGCAAAACTTCTCGTTGAAGATATTAGCATATCTGCGAATTTTGATGTGGTGGAAGATGACTTGCCTATACCAGGTGATGGTATACTTTGTTTAAATTTAAAAAAAAAATACAGCTGTCTGTCAGACTATCAGCATATTCAAGACTGGTTTATCTTACGACCATGTAGATTTCCGGAAAAATTGCCATACCAATGCGAACTGCTGCTTTTCCAAATTCATTCTCAATACCAGCAAGATCGGAATTTCAGCAAAGATGATAAGCTTTTGGTACAATCAGGAATTTATACAGCAATCATTTATATACTCAATGAAAAAAAAAAACATTTGTGCGCCTAATAAATACTACAAATATCAACGTCACCATCAAAAGTGCTAACATACAAACAGAAAATTTGTTGGACTAAGAGATTTTGGAAATCAAAGATTTTGAAAATAAAGAAAAATTAATTGAAAAGTTATCTAAAAACTTCCCACAGTTCGTAAAATCAGAAATCAGCAGAACGCTCTAGAATCTGAACAAATTTCGTGTAACAACTTTTACAAACAAAAGTTCCGACTAAAAGAGAAATCTCCAGTTTATATAAATAAACCGGGCAAGTGCGAGTTGTACTCGCACGGGGGAGGTTCCGTCGCATAATATTGATGGATGATTTCTGAATATCAAACGACGTTTCCAAACTATTTCAGTTGAATTTTCTTCTAACTTCAACTCAAATCAACCATTTATTAATAAATTCATACATCCAAACAAACAAATGTTCATCCCTACATATACCTATGTCTCTATCCAAGTTTATCCAACACAGAAAATCCCTTCCATCACACATACATACATACCTATCTACTCACTGCTCATGCCTGTGGTATGTGTGTGTTCATTTCTGTTGGGCATTTAGGGGTGAGATCGAAAAGATAACGCTCATCAACGAATAGAGTGGCCGAACAAAGCATGAAATTATGTGTGAAAATGAAATTGGTTCTCATTTTAAATCTTAGATATCTCAAAATTTCAACATAAATCGATATTTTGAAATTTATCATTTCTTAATGCTTACATTAATGTCTTCAAAACTGCGTTTTCAGATCTTCAAAATTCGCATGTCGATGATTGACCGTTTTTGGCCAATATCTCCAAAACTATTAGGGCCAGAATGCTTGAAATTGTTTTAAATGAAAGTACTCAATGAAGTCAAGTTTTTGTGATTTTTTCAGATTTTTAAACACTTTGGTTTAGAAATGGCAGGGGGGGGAAATTTTTGGAGCTCCATATTTTCCAAACGGTACTTTTGATAAAAAAGTGTTGAAAGAAACCTCTACCTCATTTCGAAAGATCTGTCGATTGATATATACATCGATGGGGTGCGACAATTTTTCAAAATTAGTGTCAACTTCACCTGTACTGGAGCCACCCCCAAATGGCCCCACTTTTTAAAATCGCTGCATAGGAATTGACATCTAGGTCTGAAGTACCCAATTCCAAAATTTCATGCCGATATCTTCATAAACTTCGGAGATAAAAAAGTGTGACAGACACGACGGACGGACACACCGAAATTATAAAGGTTCCGTTTTTGTAGACGGAACCTTAAAAATTACAGAATTCCTCATTCACAAAAAGAAGCGGTAATCAAACAGGTCGATAAATTATTTGAAGATGATATAGTTATCAAGATATAGAACCATCAACCTCTGAATATATGCAATCTTAACGGTTTCAAAAAAGCTTTACCAGGAAAATCTGAAAAACGGTGGAGGCTTGTAGTTGACTTAATGCTATTTACTTGTCTAAAAGCTAATTGCCGAAAAATTTCCATTGCCAAGAATAGACGATATTCTTGACCAACTTGGTAGAGCGAAGTATTTTTCTTGCCTTGATTTAAGATCCGGTTATCATCAAACAGAGTAAAATGAAAAATTGAGAGATATTACATCCTTTTCTCCTGAGAAAGGGTTATACAAAACAAAACAAAAAAAAAGAAAGGGTCATACCGTTTCAAACGACTTCCGTATGGCATTAAAATACCACCAAATTCTTTTCAACGAATGATGTCGATGTTTCTGGTCTTTCTCAGTCTCTTCACAGGCATTTTTCTACTAAGTATTAGGTATTACGTATTAATAGGTCTTAGGGTGCCCAGCGAAGCATATGTTGAACAATCTCAGAGTTGTTTTTTCCCTTTGTTTAAATATAACTTAAAGCTTCTGCCTTATAAATGTTCGTTTTTCAGGCATGAAGTGACATACGAGTATATGTGACACAAGTGTACAGATAAAGGCAAACTTCGAGATAATAATAGTAAATACAATGTGGTCTTAAACTAACCAACTCCTCAGAATGCCGATCACGCGAAAAGATATATTGCTTTTTGCAAGTACTATCGACGTTTTATTCCAAATTTTGCGGAACATTTGGTCACATGTCACAACAAAAAGTACGTCTCATTCGTATGGACAAATGAATGTGAAAATGCATTCGAATACCTTAAAAAATGCTTGCATAGACCGAATATTTTGCAATATTCGAACTTCGAAAAACAATTTGGCATAACTATAGACGCGAGTAAACATTTTTGTGGTGCCAAGTCAGGAGTAAGAAGGAAAACAACTTTCCGTTGCATTTGCTTCTACAGCATTTACAAAAAGTGAAAGTAAGAAATCAACCATAGAGCAAGAGTAAGCTGCTATCTACTTTGCTATAACTCATTTTAGACCATACATATAAGGAAAAAAATAGTCTGGTAAAAAGCAATCATTGACCACTTACTTACCTTTTCTCTATGAAAAACTCGTTTTCTAAACTTACACGCTTGAGATTAGACTTGGAAGAATATGACTTTGTAGTGGTACTCCACTATCCATTAGGGGAAAGGAAAACTTTATTGCTGAAGAAAAAATTGGCGCAATTAAAAGGAACGACTTTATTATTAAAGAGGAAGTTGATCTAGTTCAGTTATTCTCAAAGATTGAAAAAATAGCTGGTAATAAAGGAGTGAAAAGGTTTCAATTGTCACTTAGTGATGAAATTTTTAATGAAATCCGGATTAATGAAATCGATGGAAATAAAATGAATGAAAAAATTAAGAATATTGAAAAAATGTCACGATGACTCTGTTTCTGGCGGCCACCCAGAGATCACAAGACATACTCATAAAATAAGAATATTTTTCCATTGAAAAGAAAAATATAAGCAAAGACATAAAACGATATGAAAAATCGTGTGAATAGTACAGAAAGGATAAGGCATGTGTGAAAAGTAAGGAGGAATTAATAATTATGCAATTAAGCCTTTTCCCATTGTCTTAATAAATACTACAGGACCTCTTCCAAAGTCATCTATGGGTAATGAGTACATAGTCACTATAATCTGTGAACTTACCAGGTATTTTGTTGCAATACCGATAGCAGTTAAGAAAACTTTAACAATCGCGAAGGCAGTTTTGGAACAGTTTGTTCTTATTTCTGGTCCAATGCAAGAAGTTCGTACTGATCTAGCAAAGGAATATAAAAATAAAACTTTTGAGCAGGTGCTAAAACTGATTAATGTTACTCATAAGGTTTCCACAGCATACCACTACGAATCTCTAGGTACAGTAGAAAGATCCAATAGAACTTAACGAATACATTAGATCCTATATACATAATAACAAATCGGATTGGGATGAGTTGTATTGAGGGTAATGGAGTTGTATTGATGTAATGCGCATAGGTGAAGAAATCTGTTCTAGAGTATTCTCTCTAAGCCAGTTTCCTTCTGGAATCTGAGAATGAGAGATGGTTCTAGTGATTGCATTTCTTCTTCTGATAGTAGGTAGTTGCCCAGACTTATTCTTTTTTTGTTGTGGGCTAGTGCCTCACAAAATCCCAGTATATGTACTGGAATTTCATTAAATTCTCTACAAAGTCTGCAGAGACCTTCTTCCGATACCCCTAGTCTCCTTAGATACTCCCTGAGTCTACAGTGCCCTGTTAGGAAGCCTGTTAGGATACGGAGGTTATTCTGGCTCATTTTGATGCATGCCTCCAATCTCTTCCGGTTATTTTACCCTAGGAGTTTCTTGGCCTGCTTCATTCCACGAGCGGTATTCCAGGTTTCTATCCGATTCCTGCTTTCCAGTTCCCTGAATTCTTCTCTGAGGAGATGGTCTCCTACAGCGGAGAATGGTCAAGGCCTATGAAGGGTTCTGATGCTCTTTTCCTTGCCAGGGAGTCGGCCATTTCGTTGCCGTATGTCCAGGTATCCAGCAGAGTTTTACTTGGTTTCTTCGACTCAACTCTTTGAGCTTTTGCAAGCATTCCCATACAAGTTTGAATTTGATGGTGTAGGAGTCCAGTGCCATAATAGCGGCTCGACTGTCCGACATTATTGCTATGTCGCAGTTGGCATAATTCCTTTCAAGATTGATCTGAACGCATCCTGCTCCAGTTCCTTCATCAGTTCTTGATCCATCTGCATACCATTTTACCGTGTTGCTGCTCAGTATGTTTACCATCTATTCATTGCTCCAGTCTCTTTTGGTGCTGAGCTTGCTGGTAAATTCCTTTTGGAAATTGAATTTCCTAATCACGTCATCCTTCGGAATGGCCAGGAGTGGTAGCTTTTTGACTAGTGCGTCGAATTGCCTCGATGTAATGCACTTGTCTTTACCTATGCCTTCTTTTGCCATTCTCATGATTGTTTTGTTTGCACACTCTGCTACCACTAGATGCAAAGGAGTCAGCTCCATGGCCGCAGTTGGGCAAGTTCTCATGGCTCCTGTAATACAGAGGCATGCCAACCTTTGCACTATGCTGAGAGTCTCACTCGCGCTGATCAGATTGGTTCTCTTGGTCCATGCTAATGCACCATAGGTTATTGTAGGTCGAGCAATAGAGATGAACATCCATCCTAGAATACTTGGACTGCATCCCCAGGATTTGCCCGCCAAGCTTCGACAAATCATCAGAGCACGCGTCGCTCTCCTGGTTATCTCTTCTGTATGTTTTTTCCAGATGAGCTTGCTGTCCAAGATTACTCCCAGATATATAACTTCTTTTACCGGAGTCAGTGTTGTACCCGACAGACTTATTGGTTTTAGTCGTTCCAGTTTTCGTTTTCTTGTGAAAGGTACTACGGTTGTTTTTGCCGGATTTAGGCTTAGCCCAGCCGCCAGGCACCATTCCTTAGTTAAAGTTAGCCCCCATTTGATAATATCGCATAGGGTCTCCTACATTTTTCCTCTGGCTATGATTACTATGTCATTGGCATATGGATGACATCTGATGCCGTGGTTAGTTAGTATCTCTAGAAGCTCGTCTGCAACTAGGCTCCACATGAGAGGAGATGGGCATCCTCTTGTTGTGTCGACTTTTATTATGCCTCCTGGTTTGTGAGTCACCGCTGATCTTCTGCTCAGGAGTTCATACATCCATTTCTGGTTTACTTCCTTTTTGTTCAGAGCCCGGACAATTGCATCATGGGATGTGTTGTCAAATGCTCCTGCAATATCCAAGAAATCACATATAACTTTTTCTTTCGCCTTAAGGGCGCTTTCTATAGTTTCTGTCAGTTGATAGAGTGCAGTTTCTGTGAATCTGCCTACCTTGTAAGCATGCTGACAGTTTTGAAGAGGGGAAGAGTCTGTAGCACTTCCTCTCTTATGTAGTTATTTACAGCCTTTTCCATAGTCTTGAGAAGAAACGATGTTAGGCTGATCGGTCTTTGGTAGACTTGGGTCTTTCTTCCCCATTTTCGGAATGAGGACTACCTTTGCCCGTCTCCACTGGTTCGGTATACATACCGAACAGAAAGACCCAAATCTACCAATGTCCTAGAGACCAATCAGCCTAACATCTCAGTATCTCAGTATCTCAGTATTTTTATTTTAGCACCAATTTACATTTTCATTACAATTGTAGAATACATAGATACGATTATTATTTACTTATGAAACCTGAATGCAAGCTCAAAATCAATTCAAACAAAACAAAACAATGTAGTTGAAGGAAAAGCTAATGAAAAACCTTCATATAAAATATCACAGATTCGTATAGGCATACCTTTAGTGGTAATAAGGCATGTATTTATTAGAGTAAATTAAATAAATGGTTATATAAATAAATAAATCAATAAATAAATAAATAAATAATTAAGTAGATAAATAAATCAATCAGTCAATTAATCATAAATAAATAAATAAATAAATAAATAAATAAATAAATAAATAGATAAATAAATAAGTAGATAAATAAATAAATCAATCAATCCATAAATAAATAAATAAATATATAAATAATAGTTAGCAATAATACATATAAGATTACAACTTTAAACGGTAGATACAAGGTCAGAAACGAGGGGGTTATCTGATATGCTGCATGAAAAGACAAAGTTCTCATAAAGTCGGTCTATTCTCTCTTTTACCATCTCGATATTAGTTATTGCATGTAGCTGTGAAGTTGAAAAGTACCACGGTAGATTGAGGATTAATTTGAGGACTTTATTTTGCAATACTTGTAGCTTTTTAAGGTGGCAGTTGGCACAATTGCGCCATACCGGAGCTGTATAGAACAAAATAGCCTGAAAGATGGCCTTAAATATTATAAGTTTATTGTTATTGCTTAATTGGGATTTACGACAAATGAATGGGTATAATATTTTTATAGTTTTATTGATTTTACTTACAATATTTTTCGTGTGTTGGGCAAATGTCAATTTTTGGTCGATTGTAATTCCTAAATACTTCAGAAATGGCGACCATTCTATATGATTTCCTCAAATTATAATATTGTTAGATGGTAAAAAACAAGGTTTCCTTTTTCGAGTGAAAAAGATTGCTTGAGTTTTTTGAAGATTAATTTTAATTTTCCAATTTGCAAAGTATGACAGCAGTCGATCTAATCCAGATTGCAAGTTAGACTCAATTATTGAGCCGACTGAATCAGATGAATAGATACATGTGTCATCTGCAAACATTGCAGAAAAACAGCCAGGGAGGGTGGGAAAATCAGATGTATAAATGTTATAAAGGACAGGGCCCTGTACTGAACCCTGAGGAACCCCAGCTGGAATTCGTTGAAACTCAGATGAGGTTTGGTTTACGAAAACTTTAAAACTTCTTCCTGTTAAGAAGGATTGTACAATCTTAATAAGGTACATCGGACAATTAATTTACAGAAGTTTGTAATAAAGCCATCGTGCCACACTGTGTCGAAGGCTTTTTCGATATCCAATAGATCCAAACCAGTACTTTGACCTAAAGAATATCAATCTAGTACGTGTTTTTTAATTCTGTAGATTTGATGCGAGGTACTTTGACGTGGACGAAAGCCAAATTGCTGCTGTGGTAAGATATGATGTTCTTCTAGATACAGCATTAATTTGCTTTTAATCACTTTTTCAAAGCATTTACTTATACAACTTAGGAGGCTTATAGGACGGTAATTTAAGGGATCGTTCATGTGCCTTCCAGGCTTATGGATTGGAACAATTTTGGCGCATTTCCAATCAGAGGGAAGTAACCTGATTTGAGACACGCATTAAAGTTGGATAGTAATATCTTAATAGCCATAGCAGGAAGATGTTTAAGGTAAATGTTTCTAATTCCATCAAGACCGCTCGATTTTCGAGTTTGGAGAGTAGCGACAATACATCTAAGCTCATCCAAGCCAACCATATCAGCTTGAAAGGTGTGAATTTGATTAATTGCATGCAATGAATCTTGAACAATTACGAAACAGCTAGAGTAGAAGGGGTTTGCAGGAAGGGAATAGAAGGTCGCTTATTCTTAATAATTTTTTCAATATTCCAAAAAGGCCTACTGTTTTTATCCAAACCTCTTAATTTATGGTTCCACTCGAAATTTTTAAACACTTGTATTTGTTCTTTAATTTTAATAGAAAGATATTTATATGCATATAGATAGTCCTCGATTCTATGTTGCTGCCATTTTCTGCGTAGGCTGTTACGAAACTTAATAAGTTGTAGAATGTGTCTTGGAAGTTTAGTTGGGCTGTTAAAATGCAACACTTTGGTAGGAACAACTTCGTCAACAGTGTTTAAAATCGACGAAGTAAAAGTATTAAGAGCACGATCAATAGCTTCCGAAGGGTTCAAACGGACGTTTTCATTGCCAAACGCATATCTTAAATTGCGCTTAAGTACAAGTGCATATCTTAACCAATCAGTGCTATTGTAATCTTTAACGCATACATCATTGACAATGGGTGTAACTACCACAGAACATTTAACTGGCAAATGGACTGAATTTAGATCATTGATTGTTAGCGGTTGGTTAATTAATCCTACTGTATTAGTAATAAATAGATCAAGAGTAGATGGGTTTGCTCTTGCAGAAGGTGGATAGTATGTGGGGTTTGGTGGGAATAGGATTGATATTGGAAATCGCGACCTAAGGTCAGATAATACGTTCCCATAAGTGTTTGCACGAAGGCAGTTCAAATCCCGATGCCGGCAATTAAGGTCACCACCGATAAGGAGAGGTCCATTTACACTTGTCAATTTCCTTAAGTCATTTTTTAATGCTTCACGTTCAAAGGAAGAATTTCTAGAACCTCCAGGAAAATACACTGCAAATATTTTCAAACTCGTCCCATTTCTGAAAGGAATTTCAATACCCACATTTTCAGCAACTTGTGTTCTAATAGGAGGTAATAATTTATGTTGAATTGATCTTTTCACAACTACAGCAACACCACCGCCAATTCTGTCATGTCGATCAAATCGATGGCATTTATAATTCCTATTGGATATATTAACATTATCAGATAACCACGTTTCTGACAATAAACCTATGTCAATACCATGTTTGCACATAAATGCAAAAAATTCTAGCTTTTTATTTCAAATGCCTCTTGCATTCCAAGTAATTATGTTAAGACTTGCATTCATATTACTTAACATTGTATAAGTACTTAATAGCTAATTGCGTTATGACATTAAATTGTTCAGCCTTACTATTACATTTACCTAACAATGTTGTCATCTCAAAAGTAAGAGAATTAATTTCTTCAAAAGAAAATAGGTTGTTGGTGGTTTGCTTTCCGCAGCTGTCACTTGTACGACCATCAGCTGAGTTTTCCCATGGGTTGTTGCCATTTACTGGTTTTTGTTGCTGTTGTTTCAGCGAGGTAATGGATGAAGAAGGCAGATCACGATTACGATGATAGCCAAGCGGGGGGAAGGCGTCACAGTCCAGAGTAAAAGGCTGATTTGTTCTCTTAGTGAGATGGAATGCACGTTTGTTGTTGTTGTTAATGGCGAGTTTCTCTCTTATTTGAAGAAATGACTGCCTTGAGGCACATGACAGGTCGTCAGATTTGTGATGGCCTTTGCAGTTGGCGCACTTGATCGCATTTTTTTCATTACATTCTTCAGTTCTGTGAGTTTGAGAGCAAATTCCACAATATGTTCTGACATTACAATTTCGCTCTCCATGTCCGAACATTTGACAGTTGTAACACCGCGTTAATTTATTTTTTTGATTCCTGCATAGTCTCGTTTGACTTGAGTTTTAAATAAAGACCCAACGTTTTTCTTAAGTTCGTGTAACTTAATTGAATCTACCTCAAGGAAAACTATGTAGAATACATTGACATAGTGATCAATGTTTTTCTTAATTATTTTTATATTTTGACATTTCAGTTCGAGTGTTAATAGTTCTTTTTTGAGAGTAGCTAAAGGCATCTCATCTAGTCCATACAGTATGACCTTGAATGATTTAGATGATGGAAGATCGTGTGTAAAATATTGCCACTGTTTACTTTTGAAGAGGTTGTACAGTTTGTTGTGAGTTTCGATATCTTCGCAAATCACTTTGATGCCTATAGTTACTTTTTCGTGAAGTAATTCATAATTAGATTCTCTTTAAAGAGTTTATGTACATTCTCATTAGATTGAAGGAGCACTATTATGGAAGGAACTTTTACACGTTTCTCTTCACATTTTTTATTAACTTCATCAATTTCCACATCACTGTCACTTTCCAGTCCCTAACAAGTCCGCTAAGCCTATGGCTACCTATGGTAATATCTAATACCCCCTGTCTGGCTCTCGTGACAAACGTGAGAACGTTCCCAACATTAAAGATGTAGAGTGAAGAACTTAAGATAAATTGTAATAAGTACTCACCTCTGTCATTTGTGTGGGTGCTCTCCCAGATGGTATTGTGGGCGTTGACATAACCTTCAATCAGGAGCGGCATTTGCTGCCTGTTGCAATACTCGACCATTTTTTGTACTGCTGCTGGTACTCCCGGCCCATCCCCAGCACAGTACCCCGATGCCAGGACGACGGTTCGCTGCCCACCTCCTGCCATGGCCAGTGTTACCCTAATGGGCACCAGGTCTCTTGTAGCGTATTATGCAAGAAGAACATAATTAATATTTTTACTAATAAGAATGCAAGTTCTTGTGTTGGGCACCCGAGTGTCCCGAATCACCTCCGCATTCCTGTATATCAGTCTCCTGACTGTACCTCTCAGGATGTAAGGCTCCTGCATAAGTACGCAGCCCAGATCTTCCATTGTGAACATCCTTACTATTACGGCAGATGCCGCTATAGCATGATGGATGTTCACCTGGGCCGCCTTAAGTTTGTGGGAAGGGAGCATCGAGCTTATTGCTCGTTGGGGGCTAATGCCGCTCTCCTCCTGGAGGAGTATACTCTCCTCTATCAAAACTACCGTCGTTTCATGTTCCCCATCAGAGAACGAGTCTTCCGACAGGGACATGTATTCATCTCCTCCCTTAGTCACTTGCTCAGCAAGTTCAGCAGATTTCTCCTCTGCGCCAGTCCTACTCCAAAAAGGGCAAGGCAAACTAATACCATTTCTATTAATGATATTAGCACTGGGATACATACCGAACCAGTGGAGACGGGCAAAGGTAGTCCTCATTCCGAAAATGGGGAAGAAAGACCCAAGTCTACCAAAGACCGATCAGCCTAACATCGTTTCTTCTCAAAACTATGGAAAAGGCTGTGAATAACTACATAAGAGAGGAAGTGCTACAGACATCCCCTCTTCAAAACTGTCAGCATGCTTACAAGGTAGGCAGATTCACAGAAACTGCACTCTATCAACTGACAGAAACTATAGAAAGCGCCCTTGAGGCGAAAGAAAAAGTTATATGTGATTTCTTGGATATTGCAGGAGCATTTGACAACACATCCCATGATGCAATTGTTCGGGCTCTGAACAAAAAGGAAGTAAACCAGAAATGGATGTATGAACTCCTGAGCAGAAGATCAGCGGTGACTCACAAACCAGGAGGCATAATAAAAGTCGACACAACAAGAGGATGTCCATCTCCTCTCATGTGGAGCCTAGTTGCAGACGAGCTTCTAGAGATACTAACTAACCACGGCATCAGATGTCATCCATATGCCAATGACATAGTAATCATAGCCAGAGGAAAAATGTAGGAGACCCTATGCGATATTATCAAATGGGGGCTAACTTTAACTAAGGAATGGTGCCCGGCGGCTGGGCTAAGCCTAAATCCGGCAAAAACCACCATAGTACCTTTCACAAGAAAACGAAAACTGGAACGACTAAAACTAATAAGTCTGTCGGGTACAACACTGACTCCGGTAAAGAAGTTATATATCTGGGAGTAATCTTGGACAGCAAGCTCATCTGGAAAAAACATACAGAAGAGATAACCAGGAAAGCGACGCGTGCTCTGATGATTTGTCGAAGCTTGGCGGGCAAATCCTGGGGATGCAGTCCAAGTATTCTAAGATGGATGTTCATCTCTATTGCTCGACCTATAATAACCTATGGTGCAATAGCATGGACCAAGAGAACAAATCTGATCAACGCGAGTGAGACTCTCAGCATAGTTCAAAGGTTGGCATGCCTCTGTATTACAGGAGCCATGAGAACTTGCCCAACTGCGGCCATGGAGATGCTGCTGGAGCTGACTCCTTTGTATCTAGTGGTAGCAGAGTGTGCAAACAAAACAATCATGAGAATGGCAAAAGAAGGGATAGGTAAAGACAGGTGCATTACATCGAGGCAATTCGACGCACTAGTCAAAAAGCTACCACTCCTGGCCATTCCGAAGGATGACGTGATTAGGAAATTCAATTTCCAAAAGGAATTTACCAGCCAGCTCAGCACCAAAAGAGACTGGAGCAATGAATAGATGGTAAACATACTGAGCAGCAACACGGTAAAATGGTATGCAGATGGATCAAGAACTGATGAAGGAACTGGAGCAGGATGCGTTCAGATCAATCTTGAAAGGAATTATGCCAACTGCGACATAGCAATAATGTCTAAAAGTCGAGCCGCTATTATGGCACTGGACTCCTACACCATCAAATTCAAACTTGTATGGGAATGCTTGCAAAAGCTCAAAGAGTTGAGTCGGAGAAACCGAGTAAAACTCTGCTGGATACCTGGCCATACGGCAATGAAATGGCCGACCCCCTGGCAAGGAAAGGAGCATCAGGCATTGACCATTCTGCGCTGTAGGAGACCATCTCCTCAGAGAAGAATTCAGGGAACTGGAAAGAAGGAATCGGATAGAAACCTGGAATACCGCTCGTGGAATGAAGCAGGCCAAGAAACTCCTAGGGTAAAATAACCGGAAGAGATTGGAGGCATGCATCAAAATGAGCCAGAATAACCTCCGTATCCTAACAGGCTTCCTAACAGGGAACTGTAGACTCAGGGAGTATCTAAGGAGACTAGGGGTATCGGAAGAAGGTCTCTGCAGACTTTGTAGAGAATTTAATGAAATTCCAGTACATATACTGGGATTTTGTGAGGCACTAGCCCACAACAAAAAAAGAATAAGTCTGGGCAACTACCTACTATCAGAAGAAGAAATGCAATCACTAGAACCATCTCCCATTCTCAGATTCCTGAAGGAAACTGGCTTAGAGAGAATACTCTAGAACAGATTTCTTCACCTATGCGCAATAGGTGTCCATTATCCTCAATACAACTCTGAAAAGAACTGTATTTGAGGGGAACTCGTAATTGTGATAAGGTATTGAAAGGGGGCACAATAGATCTTAAAGGTCGCGGTGCAATATACCCTCAACAATAATAATAATAATAATTGGGTGCTACCAGTTTCAGCCTGAAATTTAAGATTGTGCTCCCATTCCAGGGCCATTTCAGATACAAGGGCATCTTCTAGGCCTTTCCGGTCTTCAGCACACAGCATCTCCCTTGGATAATTGCAAGGGAGAACTGCTACCCTCTCGGCTATCGCTGTCGCTGTGAGCTTTCTGCCAGCTCCCGCTGCTTTTGCAACAGCTACATAGCTTCTGCTCCTTGAAACAGCAACTTGCTTCGAGGATACCGCCTCCGACGTGTACAGCTTCGACGATACCCTTTGCCTTTTGTGTGCATTAGCCACATGAAGTGAAATGGAGCTACTGCTTCTTTTACCTGAGGTGGTAGGCTCCAAACTTGGCTTAGCTCTGTGCTCTTCTTCCTTTTTCCTCGCTTCCTCAGGTGTGAAACCCATTTCGAGGTAGCGAAGATACCACCTACTTCCAGTACCACTGAGCCCCTTTCGGAGTGGATCATCCACTTCGCCGCGTTGTCCCTGGGGGGGGGCATTTGTGGACACCTGCGCCTATTCCTCGTCGCCTTGGTCGAAGAGGTTTGGGGGGTCCCAGATTCTTGAGCCTCCAATTCCCCTTTTCCCCCCACCACCTCAGTTAGAGGTCGGGAAGCTGGAGCTTGGCTCCCCCTTACCCTTTTGGCAGTCTTTGTGCTCACGCCTATCGGTTACCTTGGAGTTTACGCTTTCTGGCTAGTACTGGGTTGCATCGGCCTTCCGCTAACCCCGCAACTTGCGGCAAGCTTTGCACTTCGTTTAACTTCGAGCCCAAGCACAACCCGGATTACTGCATCAGCTACGGTAATCCCCCGCAGCATTCAGCACGCCTTTTATACTTTTATATTTTTTGGATCTATATTGACCCCACGAGAAGCAGAGGAAAAAGTGGCCAGCCGCATCAGAGCCTCGCAGTAATGCGGTAAGGCCAGAGTTACTCTCCAAGGTGGCCCGGTATCAGAAAGGCTCCGTTAGAACACAGCCGGTATTACCCCCTGGCTGCAAACCATCCAGTGGGCACGGGTCACTTGACACCCTGGATTAGGGGGATGATAGACTTACTTCGGCAATCACCCCATCTTGATTGTATTTCAAAGTGCTTGATCTTGCATTATGTTGACAGGCATGATCTAAGTACATTGGAGTACCAAATGATGACTCTCGTCCAAGGTAATAACTTATAATTTTATAGGAGGGAGGCTGTTAATGTACTGGATGTGATTCCCTTGCATTGGCAGCCAAGGTCAGCCGCCTGCATACATAATGCACGGAGTCGACACAACAACAAACATACACCCGTGCCATGGAAGGCTGCTCAACGGGCGGTATGATCGCGAGCCATAGCCGCTATTCGAGTGGCTATGGGAATCTCCATACAAAAAAAAGAGGAGAAAAGTAAAGAGAAAAAAAGAGGAGAAAGTCCCAGCGACGATCTGCTGCCGGCTCCGTCACAGCGTATGCATGTGTGGGTGAATGATGGAAATTGGCAAATTGGAGAGTGAATGAAAGGTGAGAGTGCGTAATGCAATAAAGGTTGCATGCGCGAGTTACGAGACCTTCCTGCCCTTCCGTCGCCCCTAATCAACCACACCAGCCAGCTTCATCCATCAGCTATGGCAACTTCCTGCCCCTCCGTCGCCCCCTAATCCACCACACCAAGCGGGTCTCCATCCAGTGCAAATAAAATGTAATGCACAGGTGATAGCTGAACTGCTCACTCAGCGTCTGGGCCTTTTCGCCCCAATTCGAGTTCAAGCTATCACTTCTGCAAAACGAATATTGTATTTCACACTAAATGTAATGCACAGGTGACAGCCGAACTGCTTATTCAGTGTCTCAAGCTGTCACCTCTGCAAATCGAAACCATAATCATATTTTAATAAAATTGTAATTGGGCAGTCATCAATTGACCACAAAAGTGAACGGTTGTTTTATTTTTTTCACGCCCCCCACAGTGGAGTACATAACTGGCGCAGTCGGTTGCAGCGGTGAACGGTCCTTGTGAAATAAAAGTAAAAAATAGAAACTATGCCTGAATTATTGTGTGTTGCGAGTGAAGTTTTATCGAAAAGTTTCCCTCGGTACCGTATTGTACCATATTAGTAACACCACAATAGTACAAAACTTTCAAGATCACGATAAAGGTTCCGGTGGATTTTAATCCTTAATCACCGCCAACGAGAACAATCCCGATTCCAACGAGGAACACTGTAACGACCAACAATCCTGCTTTCGACGAGAGGAACAACCTAGAGATGACCATCCTTCTCTTCGCTTTGCTTGGGTGCATGTAAGTGTTTATTTTAGTGTATAAAGTGTGTGTTTTAACATAGCCGGGACCCTTATCGTAAGGCACTCCTGTATACAAAAAATAACCAAAGTAAAAACACTACAAACCTAATCAATAAATAAAAACATACTGTGAAAACCAATAATTATATATTGTATATCCAACTACAAAGTTGGAATAGTCGCTGAAAACGACTACCCAACATTTTTTTTTTAAATATACATAAAACGAAAAAGAAAACTGAAACAAATAAGTGACAAAAAGTATATAGAAATATAAACATATATCAATATTCGTATTCAATCGCTGAATACGATTACCTAACCATTTTTTTTTTTAAATATATCTACAGATAAAATAAGAAGAAAAAATTTAAATTACATTTCGAGTTCAGAAAAAACAAAACATACTCATAGATTTTTTCCATACAATCTATGAGGACTTTCGAAAAGCTTACCCTCTGTCCCCGAAACTACCGATTCCGGTGCCCTTTTTGATTCTTCCTCTTGTTTAAGTATTTCTCATCCCGAAACAATGAACAACCCTGAGGAACAAACCTCAAACTCAAATCAGACAGATATATATAACTCCTTGAGGATCCCGGACGCAATCAAAGATTTACCTAAGTTCGAGGGAGATCCTAGAGTTCTTTACGAGTTTCTAAATAATGTGTAGGAAATTCTCCTCCTCATTAGAGGAACAGACAAAACCCCGTACGGTCGTAATAAGATCGAGGGACAAGCCAACGAGATTTTAAATATGTATGGTACGCCCCATACATATTTGGGATGCAATTATTCGGATAAAAGGACGTCCCTTATCCGGGATCTGCATAACCTAAGACAGATCAATAAAACGATTGAACTCATTTATGGCAAAATTATAGAAATCCAGTCTGAATTATGCAACAATATATTAATTCATGAAAATGGCAGGGCAAAAAAGGATCTGTATTCAGAAATGTGCCTGAATACGTTCCTGAGCGGCCTTAACGAACCACTCGGCTCTCGTGTTAGAGCCATGCGGCCGAGTTCGTTAGCTGAAGCGCTAACTCATTGCATAGTATATCTTACCAAAGTTCTTATAACGTAAATCAATACAAACCTTTCCAATTCAGACCGTACAACCCTCCACAACATAGAAATAATTTTAGAAGCGATAATCAAAGAGTGTCATCATTCAGAGAAAACCAAACTAGACCATCCAGCACAACTAACCCTCTTTCCAGGAGTTACTCAGAAATACCAAGCAACACTACCCGCTTTCAGAAACAGAATAACCACCCTCAGACCAATTCGAATCAGACCAAATTTAATCCAGGGGCTAAAATAAATCCTAGCCAACAAACCAGAAATAATAGATCCGGAAACTCTAACTTCCATGAAGTGTTGAACAAAATAATTTTCAGCAATTAGACACATTCTTCAACAATGATCTCACTAATGTTAGAGACAACGGACATTTTTCAACGCCTGCTTCGAAGAACCAACGGGATACTTAGATCCAAAGAAACATTCTGGCTCCTTACCATATATAAACATTTCTTCCCCATTTGGCAGACCCCTTAGGTTCCTTTTAGACACAGGTGCTTCGATGTCATTTATAAACCCTGAATTTATCCCATTAGACGGGCAATTCAATTGCGAAACTGAATAAACAAACCATTGTCCCTGTTTTTAAGGAAGAAGTTCCTAATCTTCAAATTCCATCAATATTTCGATGGACTTCTCGGAATGGACTCATTAAAATCATTAAACGCTAATATTAATCTCGAAAATGGCACCATTGCTACAAATAACTCTATCAACAATATTCAATTTAAACTACATTACTCATCGGGTCCTATCGCTATACCCCCCAAATCTAAAATATTAGCCAAACTCTCAGTCAACAAAGACACTGGCAACATTTATATTAATTCAACAGAACTAAAACCAGACCTCTATGTTTTATACAATGCCGAAGGCTGGTACAGTATTATTGAGCTAGTAAATTTTTCCGAAAACGATCAAAATATCATAGCTGAGCAGCCTCTTAATGGAGAACTTTATGATCCCAGCCAATTTGTTGAAGTTAACAATTTCAATAGCGTAATAGAACTCACTGAACAATCAAAAATTAACGTACATGATGTAATTAGAACAAATCACTTAAACACAGAAGAACGGAAAGAACTCCTTAAATTATTCAGAAAATATAGCGACATCTTGTATAGAGAAGGTGAACCACTATCATTTACTATTAAGATTAAACATGATATACACACAACGGATGAAATACAGATACCCCTACGTGCATAAAATGGAAGTGAAGAATCAAATCTCCAAAATGTTGGAACAGGGAATAATCAAACACAGCTATTCCCCATGGAGCTCTCCTGTATGGATTGTTCCCAAAAAGGGGGACGCTAGTGGACGACGGAAGTGGCGCCTTGTCATTGATTATCGAAAAATTAATGAGAAAACCATTTCCGACCGGTACCCTATTCCCAACATTTCGGAAATTCTAGATAAGCTAGGCAAATGCTTGTATTTTTCCATCAAATCGAGATGAAACCAAAGCATGTCCAGAAAACAGCATTTACTGTTGAGGGTGGCCACTTTGAGTTCGTCAGAATGCCATTCGGACTCAAAAACGCCGTCAACATTCCAAAGGGTGATGGAAAACGTCCTAGGAGAACTCGTCGGTAAAACTAGCTTAGTTTACCTTGACGACATAATAATTTATTCAACGTCCTTACAAGAACATTTGCAGAGTTTAGAACAAGTATTCAAAAGCTGAAGGAAGCAAACTTCAAGAAACAGCTTAACAAGTGCGAATTTTTAAAAAAGGAAATTGCATCCTTACGGCGCACCATCACTTCGGAGGGTGTAAAACCAAACCCTGCTAAGATTAGCGCTATCAAAAACTTCCCATTACCACACACACGTAGAGAAATTAAAGCTTTTTTAGGTTTCATAGGTTATTATATGAAATTTATCAAAGACCTAGCGAAGCTAACTAAAGCCCTTACCACTTGTTTAAAGAAAAACTCACAAATCACAATAGACAGGAAATACATTGAGGCATTCGAAACCTGCAAGAACTTACTTATTAATGATCCGATACTCCAACATCCGGATTTCGAGAAACCCTTTATATTAACGACGGATGCTAGTAACTGTGCGTTAGGTGCTGTGCTTTCACAGGGCCGAATAGGGTGCGATAGGGGCCCGGACATAACGCCAAGCGACATAAGACCAAATTCTAGCATTTGGCTTTATGTCTCTTTCTCAAAGTGACATAAAGCCAAATTTAAGAATTTGGTCTTATGTCGCTCGACAAAGCGACATAACGCCAAATTTTTTTGAGACATAACACCAAATAATAATATCAGTAAACATCAAGTGGGTCATAATTCCACAATTTTTAATAACATGTATATGTGTAATTAAAATGAAATTGAACAGTGGAGTTAGTATTAGGGAACGGGTAAAAAGTGAAGTATGAGGGTTCATGCTGCCCCCTGAAACCCCCTGCTTGGCCGCAGATAAGATTTGGGATAGGTGCGAGGTTGGTGGTGTCCAATGTTTCCTTATTTTCATATTTATAATGGATTTGAAAAAGTAACATATATCCAACTTTGCAAATACCCCAAATCCTATCTGTGGCCAAGCAGGGGGGTTGCAGGGGGGCAGCATGTTTAATGGAAGGTATATTTTAATAAGATAGCCATAGTTTGGGCCATCAAATATTTTAGGCCTTATCTCTTTGGCAGAAAATTTCAGATCATAACCGACCATAGGCCTCTGATGTGGCTTATGAGCTTGAAGGAGCCGAATTCTAAACTTGTTAGGTGGAGGCTCAAGCTCTAAGAGCTGGATTATGAAATAATCAATAAGAAAGGTCGACTCAACACCAATGCAGACGTCTTAAGTCGAGTTAAAATAAACAACAATGACCACGAAGTTTTCAATAACGACGAGGAAACTCTAAGTACAGCTCATAGTACGGACGAAAATAAATGATGATGAGAAAGTCCCAGCGACGATCTGCTGCCGGCTCCGTCACAGCGTATGCATGTGTGGGTGAATGATGGAAATTGGCAAATTGGAGAGTGAATGAAAGGTGAGAGTGCGTAATGCAATAAAGGTTGCATGCGCGAGTAACGAGACCTTCCTGCCCTTCCGTCGCCCCTAATCAACCACACCAGCCAGCTTCATCCATCAGCTATGGCAACTTCCTGCCCCTCCGTCGCCCCCTAATCCACCACACCAAGCGGGTCTCCATCCAGTGCAAATAAAATGTAATGCACAGGTGATAGCTGAACTGCTCACTCAGCGTCTGGGCCTTTTCGCCCCAATTCGAGTTCAAGCTATCACTTCTGCAAAACGAATATTGTATTTCACACTAAATGTAATGCACAGGTGACAGCCGAACTGCTTATTCAGTGTCTGGGCCGTTTCCGCCCTAATTCAAGTTCAAGCTGTCACCTCTGCAAATCGAAACCATAATCATATTTTAATAAAATTGTAATTGGGCAGTCATCAATTGACCACAAAAGTGAACGGTTGTTTTATTTTTTTCACGCCCCCCACAGTGGAGTACATAACTGGCGCAGTCGGTTGCAGCGGTGAACGGTCCTTGTGAAATAAAAGTAAAAAATAGAAACTATGCCTGAATTATTGTGTGTTGCGAGTGAAGTTTTATCGAAAAGTTTCCCTCGGTACCGTATTGTACCATATTAGTAACACCACAATAGTACAAAACTTTCAAGATCACGATAAAGGTTCCGGTGGATTTTAATCCTTAATCACCGCCAACGAGAACAATCCCGATTCCAACGAGGAACACTGTAACGACCAACAATCCTGCTTTCGACGAGAGGAACAACCTAGAGATGACCATCCTTCTCTTCGCTTTGCTTGGGTGCATGTAAGTGTTTATTTTAGTGTATAAAGTGTGTGTTTTAACATAGCCGGGACCCTTATCGTAAGGCACTCCTGTATACAAAAAATAACCAAAGTAAAAACACTACAAACCTAATCAATAAATAAAAACATACTGTGAAAACCAATAATTATATATTGTATATCCAACTACAAAGTTGGAATAGTCGCTGAAAACGACTACCCAACATTTTTTTTTTAAATATACATAAAACGAAAAAGAAAACTGAAACAAATAAGTGACAAAAAGTATATAGAAATATAAACATATATCAATATTCGTATTCAATCGCTGAATACGATTACCTAACCATTTTTTTTTTTAAATATATCTACAGATAAAATAAGAAAAAAAAATTTAAATTACATTTCGAGTTCAGAAAAAACAAAACATACTCATAGATTTTTTCCATACAATCTATGAGGACTTTCGAAAAGCTTACCCTCTGTCCCCGAAACTACCGATTGCGGTGCCCTTTTTGATTCTTCCTCTTGTTTAAGTATTTCTCATCCCGAAACAATGAACAACCCTGAGGAACAAACCTCAAATTCAAATCAGACAGATATATATAACTCCTTGAGGATCCCGGACGCAATCAAAGATTTACCTAAGTTCGAGGGAGATCCTAGAGTTCTTTACGAGTTTCTAAATAATGTGTAGGAAATTCTCCTCCTCATTAGAGGAACAGACAAAACCCCGTACGGTCGTAATAAGATCGAGGGACAAGCCAACGAGATTTTAAATATGTATGGTACGCCCCATACATATTTGGGATGCAATTATTCGGATAAAAGGACGTCCCTTATCCGGGATCTGCATAACCTAAGACAGATCAATAAAACGATTGAACTCATTTATGGCAAAATTATAGAAATCCAGTCTGAATTATGCAACAATATATTAATTCATGAAAATGGCAGGGCAAAAAAGGATCTGTATTCAGAAATGTGCCTGAATACGTTCCTGAGCGGCCTTAACGAACCACTCGGCTCTCATGTTAGAGCCATGCGGCCGAGTTCGTTAGCTGAAGCGCTAACTCATTGCATAAAAGAGCAAAGTATATCTTACCAAAGTTCTTATAACGTAAATCAATACAAACCTTTCCAATTCAGACCGTACAACCCTCCACAACATAGAAATAATTTTAGAAGCGATAATCAAAGAGTGTCATCATTCAGAGAAAACCAAACTAGACCATCCAGCACAACTAACCCTCTTTCCAGGAGTTACTCAGAAATACCAAGCAACACTACCCGCTTTCAGAAACAGAATAACCACCCTCAGACCAATTCGAATCAGACCAAATTTAATCCAGGGGCTAAAATAAATCCTAGCCAACAAACCAGAAATAATAGATCCGGAAACTCTAACTTCCATGAAGTGTTGAACAAAATAATTTTCAGCAATTAGACACATTCTTCAACAATGATCTCACTAAAGTTAGAGACAACGGACATTTTTCAACGCCTGCTTCGAAGAACCAACGGGATACTTAGATCCAAAGAAACATTCTGGCTCCTTACCATATATAAACATTTCTTCCCCATTTGGCAGACCCCTTAGGTTCCTTTTAGACACAGGTGCTTCGATGTCATTTATAAACCCTGAATTTATCCCATTAGACGGGCAATTCAATTGCGAAACTGAATAAACAAACCATTGTCCCTGTTTTTAAGGAAGAAGTTCCTAATCTTCAAATTCCATCAATATTTCGATGGACTTCTCGGAATGGACTCATTAAAATCATTAAACGCTAATATTAATCTCGAAAATGGCACCATTGCTACAAATAACTCTATCAACAATATTCAATTTAAACTACATTACTCATCGGGTCCTATCGCTATACCCCCCAAATCTAAAATATTAGCCAAACTCTCAGTCAACAAAGACACTGGCAACATTTATATTAATTCAACAGAACTAAAACCAGACCTCTATGTTTTATACAATGCCGAAGGCTGGTACAGTATTATTGAGCTAGTAAATTTTTCCGAAAACGATCAAAATATCATAGCTGAGCAGCCTCTTAATGGAGAACTTTATGATCCCAGCCAATTTGTTGAAGTTAACAATTTCAATAGCGTAATAGAACTCACTGAACAATCAAAAATTAACGTACATGATGTAATTAGAACAAATCACTTAAACACAGAAGAACGGAAAGAACTCCTTAAATTATTCAGAAAATATAGCGACATCTTGTATAGAGAAGGTGAACCACTATCATTTACTATTAAGATTAAACATGATATACACACAACGGATGAAATACAGATACCCCTACGTGCATAAAATGGAAGTGAAGAATCAAATCTCCAAAATGTTGGAACAGGGAATAATCAAACACAGCTATTCCCCATGGAGCTCTCCTGTATGGATTGTTCCCAAAAAGGGGGACGCTAGTGGACGACGGAAGTGGCGCCTTGTCATTGATTATCGAAAAATTAATGAGAAAACCATTTCCGACCGGTACCCTATTCCCAACATTTCGGAAATTCTAGATAAGCTAGGCAAATGCTTGTATTTTTCCATCAAATCGAGATGAAACCAAAGCATGTCCAGAAAACAGCATTTACTGTTGAGGGTGGCCACTTTGAGTTCGTCAGAATGCCATTCGGACTCAAAAACGCCGTCAACATTCCAAAGGGTGATGGAAAACGTCCTAGGAGAACTCGTCGGTAAAACTAGCTTAGTTTACCTTGACGACATAATAATTTATTCAACGTCCTTACAAGAACATTTGCAGAGTTTAGAACAAGTATTCAAAAGCTGAAGGAAGCAAACTTCAAGAAACAGCTTAACAAGTGCGAATTTTTAAAAAAGGAAATTGCATCCTTACGGCACACCATCACTTCGGAGGGTGTAAAACCAAACCCTGCTAAGATTAGCGCTATCAAAAACTTCCCATTACCACACACACGTAGAGAAATTAAAGCTTTTTTAGGTTTCATAGGTTATTATATGAAATTTATCAAAGACCTAGCGAAGCTAACTAAAGCCCTTACCACTTGTTTAAAGAAAAACTCACAAATCACAATAGACAGGAAATACATTGAGGCATTCGAAACCTGCAAGAACTTACTTATTAATGATCCGATACTCCAACATCCGGATTTCGAGAAACCCTTTATATTAACGACGGATGCTAGTAACTGTGCGTTAGGTGCTGTGCTTTCACAGGGCCGAATAGGGTGCGATAGGGGCCCGGACATAACGCCAAGCGACATAAGACCAAATTCTAGCATTTGGCTTTATGTCTCTTTCTCAAAGTGACATAAAGCCAAATTTAAGAATTTGGTCTTATGTCGCTCGACAAAGCGACATAACGCCAAATTTTTTTAAGACATAACACCAAATAATAATATCAGTAAACATCAAGTGGGTCATAATTCCACAATTTTTAATAACATGTATATGTGTAATTAAAATGAAATTGAACAGTGGAGTTAGTATTAGGGAACGGGTAAAAAGTGAAGTATGAGGGTTCATGCTGCCCCCTGAAACCCCCTGCTTGGCCACAGATAAGATTTGGGATAGGTGCGAGGTTGGTGGTGTCCAATGTTTCCTTATTTTCATATTTATAATGGATTTGAAAAAGTAACATATATCCAACTTTGCAAATACCCCAAATCCTATCTGTGGCCAAGCAGGGGGGTTGCAGGGGGGCAGCATGTTTAATGGAAGGTATATTTTAATAAGATAGCCATAGTTTGGGCCACCAAATATTTTAGGCCTTATCTCTTTGGCAGAAAATTTCAGATCATAACCGACCATAGGCCTCTGATGTGGCTTATGAGCTTGAAGGAGCCGAATTCTAAACTTGTTAGGTGGAGGCTCAAGCTCTAAGAGCTGGATTATGAAATAATCAATAAGAAAGGTCGACTCAACACCAATGCAGACGTCTTAAGTCGAGTTAAAATAAACAACAATGACCACGAAGTTTTCAATAACGACGAGGAAACTCTAAGTACAGCTCATAGTACGGACGAAAATAAATGATGATGAGAAAGTCCCAGCGACGATCTGCTGCCGGCTCCGTCACAGCGTATGCATGTGTGGGTGAATGATGGAAATTGGCAAATTGGAGAGTGAATGAAAGGTGAGAGTGCGTAATGCAATAAAGGTTGCATGCGCGAGTTACGAGACCTTCCTGCCCTTCCGTCGCCCCTAATCAACCACACCAGCCAGCTTCATCCATCAGCTATGGCAACTTCCTGCCCCTCCGTCGCCCCCTAATCCACCACACCAAGCGGGTCTCCATCCAGTGCAAATAAAATGTAATGCACAGGTGATAGCTGAACTGCTCACTCAGCGTCTGGGCCTTTTCGCCCCAATTCGAGTTCAAGCTATCACTTCTGCAAAACGAATATTGTATTTCACACTAAATGTAATGCACAGGTGACAGCCGAACTGCTTATTCAGTGTCTGGGCCGTTTCCGCCCTAATTCAAGTTCAAGCTGTCACCTCTGCAAATCGAAACCATAATCATATTTTAATAAAATTGTAATTGGGCAGTCATCAATTGACCACAAAAGTGAACGGTTGTTTTATTTTTTTCACGCCCCCCACAGTGGAGTACATAACTGGCGCAGTCGGTTGCAGCGGTGAACGGTCCTTGTGAAATAAAAGTAAAAAATAGAAACTATGCCTGAATTATTGTGTGTTGCGAGTGAAGTTTTATCGAAAAGTTTCCCTCGGTACCGTATTGTACCATATTAGTAACACCACAATAGTACAAAACTTTCAAGATCACGATAAAGGTTCCGGTGGATTTTAATCCTTAATCACCGCCAACGAGAACAATCCCGATTCCAACGAGGAACACTGTAACGACCAACAATCCTGCTTTCGACGAGAGGAACAACCTAGAGATGACCATCCTTCTCTTCGCTTTGCTTGGGTGCATGTAAGTGTTTATTTTAGTGTATAAAGTGTGTGTTTTAACATAGCCGGGACCCTTATCGTAAGGCACTCCTGTATACAAAAAATAACCAAAGTAAAAACACTACAAACCTAATCAATAAATAAAAACATACTGTGAAAACCAATAATTATATATTGTATATCCAACTACAAAGTTGGAATAGTCGCTGAAAACGACTACCCAACATTTTTTTTTTAAATATACATAAAACGAAAAAGAAAACTGAAACAAATAAGTGACAAAAAGTATATAGAAATATAAACATATATCAATATTCGTATTCAATCGCTGAATACGATTACCTAACCATTTTTTTTTTAAATATATCTACAGATAAAATAAGAAAAAAAAATTTAAATTACATTTCGAGTTCAGAAAAAACAGAACATACTCATAGATTTTTTCCATACAATCTATGAGGACTTTCGAAAAGCTTACCCTCTGTCCCCGAAACTACCGATTCCGGTGCCCTTTTTGATTCTTCCTCTTGTTTAAGTATTTCTCATCCCGAAACAATGAACAACCCTGAGGAACAAACCTCAAATTCAAATCAGACAGATATATATAACTCCTTGAGGATCCCGGACGCAATCAAAGATTTACCTAAGTTCGAGGGAGATCCTAGAGTTCTTTACGAGTTTCTAAATAATGTGTAGGAAATTCTCCTCCTCATTAGAGGAACAGACAAAACCCCGTACGGTCGTAATAAGATCGAGGGACAAGCCAACGAGATTTTAAATATGTATGGTACGCCCCATACATATTTGGGATGCAATTATTCGGATAAAAGGACGTCCCTTATCCGGGATCTGCATAACCTAAGACAGATCAATAAAACGATTGAACTCATTTATGGCAAAATTATAGAAATCCAGTCTGAATTATGCAACAATATATTAATTCATGAAAATGGCAGGGCAAAAAAGGATCTGTATTCAGAAATGTGCCTGAATACGTTCCTGAGCGGCCTTAACGAACCACTCGGCTCTCGTGTTAGAGCCATGCGGCCGAGTTCGTTAGCTGAAGCGCTAACTCATTGCATAAAAGAGCAAAGTATATCTTACCAAAGTTCATATAACGTAAATCAATACAAACCTTTCCAATTCAGACCGTACAACCCTCCACAACATAGAAATAATTTTAGAAGCGATAATCAAAGAGTGTCATCATTCAGAGAAAACCAAACTAGACCATCCAGCACAACTAACCCTCTTTCCAGGAGTTACTCAGAAATACCAAGCAACACTACCCGCTTTCAGAAACAGAATAACCACCCTCAGACCAATTCGAATCAGACCAAATTTAATCCAGGGGCTAAAATAAATCCTAGCCAACAAACCAGAAATAATAGATCCGGAAACTCTAACTTCCATGAAGTGTTGAACAAAATAATTTTCAGCAATTAGACACATTCTTCAACAATGATCTCACTAATGTTAGAGACAACGGACATTTTTCAACGCCTGCTTCGAAGAACCAACGGGATACTTAGATCCAAAGAAACATTCTGGCTCCTTACCATATATAAACATTTCTTCCCCATTTGGCAGACCCCTTAGGTTCCTTTTAGACACAGGTGCTTCGATGTCATTTATAAACCCTGAATTTATCCCATTAGACGGGCAATTCAATTGCGAAACTGAATAAACAAACCATTGTCCCTGTTTTTAAGGAAGAAGTTCCTAATCTTCAAATTCCATCAATATTTCGATGGACTTCTCGGAATGGACTCATTAAAATCATTAAACGCTAATATTAATCTCGAAAATGGCACCATTGCTACAAATAACTCTATCAACAATATTCAATTTAAACTACATTACTCATCGGGTCCTATCGCTATACCCCCAAATCTAAAATATTAGCCAAACTCTCAGTCAACAAAGACACTGGCAACATTTATATTAATTCAACAGAACTAAAACCAGACCTCTATGTTTTATACAATGCCGAAGGCTGGTACAGTATTATTGAGCTAGTAAATTTTTCCGAAAACGATCAAAATATCATAGCTGAGCAGCCTCTTAATGGAGAACTTTATGATCCCAGCCAATTTGTTGAAGTTAACAATTTCAATAGCGTAATAGAACTCACTGAACAATCAAAAATTAACGTACATGATGTAATTAGAACAAATCACTTAAACACAGAAGAACGGAAAGAACTCCTTAAATTATTCAGAAAATATAGCGACATCTTGTATAGAGAAGGTGAACCACTATCATTTACTATTAAGATTAAACATGATATACACACAACGGATGAAATACAGATACCCCTACATGCATAAAATGGAAGTGAAGAATCAAATCTCCAAAATGTTGGAACAGGGAATAATCAAACACAGCTATTCCCCATGGAGCTCTCCTGTATGGATTGTTCCCAAAAAGGGGGACGCTAGTGGACGACGGAAGTGGCGCCTTGTCATTGATTATCGAAAAATTAATGAGAAAACCATTTCCGACCGGTACCCTATTCCCAACATTTCGGAAATTCTAGATAAGCTAGGCAAATGCTTGTATTTTTCCATCAAATCGAGATGAAACCAAAGCATGTCCAGAAAACAGCATTTACTGTTGAGGGTGGCCACTTTGAGTTCGTCAGAATGCCATTCGGACTCAAAAACGCCGTCAACATTCCAAAGGGTGATGGAAAACGTCCTAGGAGAACTCGTCGGTAAAACTAGCTTAGTTTACCTTGACGACATAATAATTTATTCAACGTCCTTACAAGAACATTTGCAGAGTTTAGAACAAGTATTCAAAAGCTGAAGGAAGCAAACTTCAAGAAACAGCTTAACAAGTGCGAATTTTTAAAAAAGGAAATTGCATCCTTACGGCACACCATCACTTCGGAGGGTGTAAAACCAAACCCTGCTAAGATTAGCGCTATCAAAAACTTCCCATTACCACACACACGTAGAGAAATTAAAGCTTTTTTAGGTTTCATAGGTTATTATATGAAATTTATCAAAGACCTAGCGAAGCTAACTAAAGCCCTAACCACTTGTTTAAAGAAAAACTCACAAATCACAATAGACAGGAAATACATTGAGGCATTCGAAACCTGCAAGAACTTACTTATTAATGATCCGATACTCCAACATCCGGATTTCGAGAAACCCTTTATATTAACGACGGATGCTAGTAACTGTGCGTTAGGTGCTGTGCTTTCACAGGGCCGAATAGGGTGCGATAGGGGCCCGGACATAACGCCAAGCGACATAAGACCAAATTCTAGCATTTGGCTTTATGTCTCTTTCTCAAAGTGACATAAAGCCAAATTTAAGAATTTGGTCTTATGTCGCTCGACAAAGCGACATAACGCCAAATTTTTTTAAGACATAACACCAAATAATAATATCAGTAAACATCAAGTGGGTCATAATTCCACAATTTTTAATAACATGTATATGTGTAATTAAAATGAAATTGAACAGTGGAGTTAGTATTAGGGAACGGGTAAAAAGTGAAGTATGAGGGTTCATGCTGCCCCCTGAAACCCCCTGCTTGGCCGCAGATAAGATTTGGGATAGGTGCGAGGTTGGTGGTGTCCAATGTTTCCTTATTTTCATATTTATAATGGATTTGAAAAAGTAACATATATCCAACTTTGCAAATACCCCAAATCCTATCTGTGGCCAAGCAGGGGGGTTGCAGGGGGGCAGCATGTTTAATGGAAGGTATATTTTAATAAGATAGCCATAGTTTGGGCCACCAAATATTTTAGGCCTTATCTCTTTGGCAGAAAATTTCAGATCATAACCGACCATAGGCCTCTGATGTGGCTTATGAGCTTGAAGGAGCCGAATTCTAAACTTGTTAGGTGGAGGCTCAAGCTCTAAGAGCTGGATTATGAAATAATCAATAAGAAAGGTCGACTCAACACCAATGCAGACGTCTTAAGTCGAGTTAAAATAAACAACAATGACCACGAAGTTTTCAATAACGACGAGGAAATTCTAAGTACAGCTCATAGTACGGACGAAAATAAATGATGGGATCTTTATTTCAGAGAAACCCTTAAATGAATTTAACCCACAAATAATACTCGAAGAAGGCAGTAAAGGTTCACCAATGACAATAGAGAAAATCTTTAAAAAAAAGGAAAGTTATAAGAAAGCCACTATCCGATGAAGAAGCAACGATAGACATATTTAAGAAATATTTTCCCCCCAATAAACTAATTGCTATTTTTTCCTACAGATGATGTATTTCGTTCTGTACAGTCCACTTTTTCAAAATTTTTCTCTCATAACAAATTATTTCGACTTGTCCAGAATAAATGAAACTTTTCTCCACCTTAAAAGGACATATTATTTTCCAAATATGAAAGAACAAATTACGAACACCATAAATAACTGTGAAAGGCCACTCGAAATAATTCACATTGATCTGTACACGATATATAACAATAACACTCTAACTTGTAGAAGTAGCCTAACCATCCTAAGACATATTGAAACATTTGTCAGCCTCTACGGCATACCAACAAAAATAATTTGCGATCAGGGTACAGAATTCGTTTCCAATATTTTTAAGGATTTCTGTAAACAGCACGAAATTACATTACATTACACTGCATTTCAATAAACCAGTAGTAATGGTCCTGTAGAGAGATTAAATTTTACTCTAACAGAGATATACAGACTAATAATTACAAAGCGGAAAGAGCAGAAGTTAACTACTGAACATGAAAAAATTCTAAAAGAATGCTTCATCTATTATATAAAAATAAGTCGGGATTTCCTTCCTGACGCTATAACTCCAGAACGCACAAACCGATTGCCACGGTTTTACATTCGTTGGAAAGGTCTCGGGCTCCGTTAGGTTTATAGCAAACAAAATTCAGGAAAAATTTCAACAGAAAAGCAGGAAAACAGGGAAATACATTTTTCACATACAGCGCCATCTCTGATACATAGCATGTACTACAAACCAATATGGTCTTGCATGGTGGTGGAGGAGATGGCGCCAATACGTGGTGCGTGAGTATCCCTCACGAAAATAAGTACGTTTCATTTTAAGTAGATGGCGCCGGTGCGTGATACATTGTTTAACAGCTACTCATTGTACTCTGCTCAGTTAATTTCATGTGACATTTATTATGCGCACGTTCTTTCAAACGCTAACTTAAAACCGGTATTGTGTTCACTGTGAAATTGTGAAATTGAGGTTAAAGTTATTCGTTTCCTAACAGTTCAATTGGAAACCATCAAATCAATCACGCGTATTGTGCAAATTTGTATTCAATTTCAACAGCAGGCATTTGTCCTTAACGTGGTGAGTTGAACTGTGAAAATAATGTGGATCGTGCATTTGAGGTTACATTCACCAGTCTGCCCATAGTCCAAAATGCCTAGAGGACGACGTGCGAACATCGGTCGCCGCACAAGACATGCAAGCCAGCAACAAGTGTATTCACAGAACTTAAGCGAAGAAAGACAAAATATAATAAGAGAAAATGCCCGATTGAGACAACGCGTGAGCACACGAAGATCATTGGCATCATACAATCGCTTGGCATTCCAATATGATCCCACTGCGAACTACAGTGATGATGACAATTTAGATATTGGACCAATGACGACTGTATGCCGATATTGCAATGCGCTAAAGTTCAAAAGAGAAACGGCTGGATTGTGCTGCGCAAGTGGAAAAGTCAAACTGGATCCATTACTTACACCACCACAGCCACTGAAACCATTGTTCGATGGAAGTGATCCCGATTCCAACCATTTTCTTCAACGCATTCTTGAATACAATAACTGCTTTCGCATAACTTCCTTTGGAGCTAATATCATTCGAGAAGGCGGCTTCATGCCGACTTGCAAGGTAAAAGATACAACACACACATCCAATCACTCACACCAATCAATCACACCAACACAATCAATTGCAAAACATAACAACTACACATACACCACACACTACACCATCACACGATCAGAAGTCACACCGTATTTTTCAACAAATGATTGTTTGCAATTACAGATACAAGGACAAATATATCATTTGCATGGTTCAATGGTGCCAACACCAGATGAACCGCATCAATTTCTGGAAATATATTTCATTTCGTCGATGGTGGATCAGCTGAATGTGCGGTGCAATATACAGGGAACACAACAGAGATATCAAAGAGACGAATTATTGAACAGATGCAAGCATTTTTTCATGCTAATAACGCGATGGTTAATATGTTCAAAACAGCATTGGAACAAATGCTATCGGATACGCACAAATTTGTCATAAGAGCGGATCGTACCCCAACAGGTGAACATGTGCGAAGATTCAATGCACCCACCGTTGATGATGTTGCTGCAATTATTGTTGGCGATCCAACTAAATCACAAGACATTGTCGTTCAGCGAAGAAGCAATATCATGCATCGTGTAAACGAGACACATCGTTTATACGATGCGTTACAATATCCAATCATTTATTGGCAAGGGGAAGACGGATACGACATCACGTTGAAGATGGTCGATCCAATTACAGGTACAATATTCACACACTAATTATTGCTACTATTGGTTTCCATTAACAATCCATTTAATTTTGCATTTTCAGGCGTATCAATGAACAAAAATCTAAGCGCAATGAATTACTATGCGTACATGTACACTGAAGTGCCGTCGGCTATTCCAGCAATTCGCTGTCGACATGTATGTCAAAGTCGAGACCGAACGTTTAGCGTTCATCCGATTCAATCAGGCAAAGCTACGATCTGGGGACTATATACACTTGCGTGATGCTATTCATTCAGATGGTAATGTTCAGAATATTGGACGCCTGACGATTCTCCCATCGTCTTATATCGGAAGCCCACGCCACATGCACGAATACGCTCAAGACGCTATGACGTACGTGCGAAATTATGGAACTCCGGATTTATTTATTACGTTTACATGCAATCCGAAGTGGACGGAAATTGAACGTGAGTTGGACCCGGGCCAAAAACCGCTAGATCGCCATGACATAATCGCCAGAGTAGTTCAGCAAAAACTCAAGGCTATGATGGATGTGCTTACTAAGTATCGAGTTTTTGGTAACACACGTTGTTATATGTACTCGGTGGAATAGCAGAAGCGTGGACTACCTATCCTCATATCCTAATTCGGTTGCTGAACAAATTACATTCAAATGAAGTGGATGACATCATATCAGCTGAAATTCCTGATCCAGTCACTGATCCCCATCTACACGACATTGTGACGACACAGATGGTGCATGGACCGTGCGGTGTATTAAATCCATTATCGCCTTGCATGGCTGATGGAAAGTGCACAAAACGATATCCGCAACCGTTAGTTGCTGAAACAGTCACAGGGAACGATGGATATCCAGTTTATCGTCGGCGTTCAAAAGAAGATAATGGTCGAACTATTATAGTTAAAGTTCAAAATCAAGGGATTGAGATCGGAAATGAATTCATTGCACCATATTGCCCGCTGCTATCACGAATTTTCGAAACATATGCGAACGTTGAGAGTAGTCATTCGGCCAAATCAGTCAAATATTTGTGCAAGTACGTCACAAAAGGCAGCGTGTGTTTGGTATTGCGTCGGAAAATGCGAATGACGAAATCAGCAACTTCCAAATGGGCAGATACGTCAGTACTAATGAAGCACTGTGGCGATTATTGTCATTTCAAATTCATGAAAGATATCCCACAGTTGTACATTTAGCAGTGCATTTGGAAAATGGACAAAGAGTTTACTTCACTGGGGCTAATGCGGCACAACGAGCTGAGAGACCACCATCGACAACATTGACTAGTTCTTTGCAATGTATGAAGCAGATCCATTCGCAGCGACGCTGAGGTACGTTGAAATGCCAAAGTATTACACTTGGAATCAATCAACAATGAAATTACAACGTCGCAAACAAGGAACCCCAGTTCCAGATTGGCCACAGGTGTTTTCCACTGATGCGCTAGGTCGCATGTATACTGTTCATCCTAGAAATGATGAATGTTTTTATTTGCGACTGCTCTTGGTAAATGTACGTGGACCAAAATCATTTGCGCATTTGAAAACTGTGAATGGCCACCAATGCCAAACATATCGAGAAGCATGTCAACTATTGGGTTTGCTGGAGAACGATTCTCATTGGGATTTAACACTTGCGGATTCAGTTGTTTCATCAAATGCGTACCAAATACGAACGCTGTTCGCAATTATCATCACCACATGTTTCCCATCACAACCAATTCAGTTATGGAACAAATACAAAGACGACATATGTGAAGATATCATGCATCGATTTCGCATTCGGACGAATAATCCCGACATGCAAATAAATCTACAATGAAGGATTGATTCTGATTGAGGATCAATGCTTGACTATTGCAAACAAGCTACTGATTGAAGTAGGAATGATTGCGCCAAATCGATCGATGCACGATGCATTCAACCAAGAATTAAATCGAGAGCTGCAATACAATGTTGATACATTGCAGGAATTCGTTCGAAATAATGTGCCGTTGCTGAATGAACAGCAAAAACAAGTATACGAAACATTAATGCAAGCGGTGGACAATAATACTGGTGGTCATTGTCATTTCATCGATTTTGGCCACTATTCGATCAAGATGTGACATAGCTTTGGCGTTAGCATCATCTGGAATTGCTGCGACTCTTCTAGATGGCGGTCGTACTGCACATTCTGCGCTTAAGTTGCCACTCAATTTAAACACAATTGATACTCCAACATGCAATATTTCCCGATCCAGTGCAATGGGAAAATTGTTGATGCAATGCAAGCTCATTGCTTGGGATGAGTGCACAATGGCACATAAGAAATCACTTGAAGCACTTAACTTCACACTGAAGGATCTTCGGCGAAATAACAACATCTTTGGAATAACGTAAAAACATTATCGCTAACCACTAATATGAGAGTTCAACTTCAAAATGATCAAAGTGCTGCACAATTTTCCAAACAATTGTTAGCTGTTGGAAATGGAAAAGTCCCAGTTGATGCAACAACTGGATTAATTACTCTTACCTCTTACGCTCTTATTGAAAATGCTTTCCCAAACATTAGTGAGAATTATCAGAATTATGCTTGGTTAAGTCAACGAGCAATTCTTGCCGCAAATAATAATGATGTACACGCACTGAATTTCACCATTCAATCAAAAATCGCTGGCGATTTGGTGACATACAAATCCGTTGATTCCATAACAAATCCCGATGATGTAGTAAATTATCCAACGGAGTTTTTGAACTCTCTGGAGTTACCAGGATTTCCACCACATAACTTGCAACTCAAAGTTGGTTCAGTTATTATGAATTGCGTAATTTGAATCCACCGCGACTTTGCAACGGTACTCGACTTGCGGTGAAAAGACTTATGCCGAAATTGATTGAGGCAACCATTATTAACGGAAAGTACGCAGGTGAAAATGTATGTATTTCCGGTTCGCCTTACGTTCGCAATGACAATTAACAAGTCGCAAGGCCAATCGCTTAGTGTTTGCGGGATAAATTTAGAAAATCATTGTTTTTCACATGGGCAGCTATACGTTGCGTGTTTACGAGTTGGGAATCCATCCGCTTTGTTTGTGTTAACGACAGACCAAAAAACAAAAAATGTGGTTTACCAAAGAGCACTTCAATGAAACGGATAATTTGCGGACACGTATAACGCTTCGATTTAGTATTTACTTTGGATTCACTTTCATTTTTTACTTAGAGAAGTTAAACTAAATTACATTTCATTTTTGTAATTGAAATGAATTCATTACTGTTGTGAAATGAAATACAATTTTTCCTTTTCAAATATAAAAAAAAAATATTTTTCTTCATCTTTTAATCCTCAAACGAAATGTTACAAAAAACGAAGCCATCTGGTGGCGAAACGGAGTTCGCCGGGTTTGCTAGTTATTTATAATAATGCTGTTCATTCCGCGACAAAATTTTATTTATTCTTTGGTCGACAGCACAAATTTGCCAAAACTCTTAGATTTTCCAGCGAACATGAATATCTCGATAAGCTGAACGAGTTTCTCAATGAGTTATATCCAAAAATACAAAATAAAGTAAAATAAATAACTTATGCGAGAATAGACAAAACAAATAAGTCAAGAGAAACCCCGGAAGAGGTAGTCGAGAATGAACCAGTGTATAGGAAAGAGGCCAGACGTAATAAACTGGCACCAAGATTTTCTAAACATATAGTACGTGAAAACAAAAAACTTACAGTTATAACAAACAAAAACAAAAAAATGCATAAATCTAGGTTAAAAAAAACACAAAAGAAACAAATAAAATAAAAAAAAAGTTTTAAAAATGTTTAAAAAATAAAATTTTTATGTAACTATGTTTCACATTAATCCTACTCTTATATTAATTTTCAGATTAACCCTTACTAACACACAAAGGATAGAAGTTTTCAACATACCTAAAGAACATAGTTTATTGCCTCTACGATTAGGACCATGAAGATATATTACTAACTTTCAGAACATCATACACATCATTAACCTTGATGACTACAACAATAACTTACGAAATATAGAAAACTCTCTTCATTTATTTCATGTACATAGTACTAATACTAACTCATTTCAAATAACCAAACTAAAACTTGAAGAACTCCAAGTAAAGCTTTAAACCTTGTACCCGTTTAAAAGAAACAAACGCGGCCTAATCAATGGACTGGGTTCCGCAATTAAATTGATAACCGGTAACATGGACGAACAAGACGCAATCAAAATTAACAGTCGATTACAAAATATTAGCACAAACATAAACGACATAACCCAGTCATTAGCAAACGAGCACTTCCTCAATTCACAAATGATAGAAAGATTCCAAAATATCACACTTCACATAAATAAGGAACAAAAAGTTATCGAAAATTTGTTTGGATCCACAACTAACAAAATCAAACGAGAACACGACGCCCTTTTAGAAATCCAATATCTTAACCACCTTAACCTGAACATAGATCTTTCAACGAACCATCTATATAACATAGGCGAGGCAGTAACTTTAAGTAAACTTAATATCTTCCCTAAACTTCTTCTAACCTTCGATGAACTAACACTCATAGAATCTAAACTAACAAAACAAAATATAAAAATAAACGCATTAGAGCAAATCTATGAATTTTTAGGGATTCAAGCTTATTATAATGGGACTAAAATCATTTTTAATATACAAATACCAATTTTATCTTAAGAATATTATAATTTCTACAACGTTTTTCCACTACCAATAAATAAAACAAAAATAGTAAACATAACCCCTTATATAAGCTATAACACAAAACACATGCGACACTTTAATAAACGGTGCCCCAAAATAGAAGGAACTTACTACTGTTCATCAACAACACTGGAAGAAGACTCACACCGCTCAGGATGTACAGCGAAGTTGATGGAGAATGTTGCGGCTAACTGTCCACTTAGAGATGTGGGCGAAATACGAGAAAACTCCCAACCACAACCAAATGTTTTATTATTCATAAATATTCAAAATCTAACAATAAATTCTGCATGCAGGCCAAAAACCCATCGCATAGAAGGTACAGTGCTTGTCCATTTTGAAGACTGCAATGTGGAGGCTAACGGAGTCCGAAAAGATATCTTTTGGGACACGGAAGCAAGAATACTCAGACTGGGAACCAACACAGATGTCAACAACAGTTTAGTAGCAACAATCATCACTATAATCGGCACTATCATCCTAGCCGTCCTAATAAAGAGGAAAAACATAATCAACATAACCCACGATGCTACTTCAAATCTTCACGCTCCGGCCCGAGGAACATCATCTCATCAAACTGCAGTTGGTTCAATGGCATCACTCTGGTCTTCGCTCTACATTAAGGGGGGAGGAGTTACGATAGCTTCCTGCCCCTCCGTCGCCCCCTAATCCACCACACCAAGCGGGTGTCCATCCAGTGCAAATAAAATGTAATGCACAGGTGATAGCTGAACTGCTTACTCAGCGTTTGGGCCTTTTCGCCCCAATTCGAGTTCAAGCTATCACTTCTGCAAAACGAATATTGTATTTCACACTAAATGTAATGCACAGGTGACAGCCGAACTGCTTATTCAGTGTCTGGGCCGTTTCCGCCCTAATTCAAGTTCAAGCTGTCACCTCTGCAAATCGAAACCATAATCATATTTTAATAAAATTGTAATTGGGCAGTCATCAATTAACCACAAAAGTGAACGGTTGTTTTATTTTTTTCACGCCCCCCACAGTGGAGTACATAACTCGCGCAATCATCAGTGTGGAATTCTAAGCGGGAGTTAGACTTTGGAAGTCATTCTTTTTTTGCAATCGCGAGTAAGGGACGTGCTGTCCCATAGTTTGTGCGAGGAAGTTGGGTCAGTCAGCTGAGCAGTCGGGTTGGGAGGTCTTTTGCGACCCCCAGTCGTGCGGCACGCGACATTTTTGGCGCCCAACTTTGGGCAAGTTTTAAAGACCTTAAGGGTCCAAAATTGTAAAATTTTTGTGTTTTTGTAGATTTAAGTTTTGAGTGACGGTTGGAAAACAATAGAATTGTAAATAAAGAATAAATTGAAGTTTTCCTTCCGTCGGTGTTTGAATCATCCTTTTTATATTTGTATATTTTTTATTTTACCTGTACATATAGGTATATTTTTCATTCGATTCAATACCCTCACTTTGATCGGTTTTGTTTAAGTAGTTCTCTCTTATTTTCATTTATTAATCAGTTATGAAGTGCAGTATGTGCAATGCAAAAGTGGATCGTACTGATCTAAAAGTCAAATGTGCCGACTGTGTCAACTCTTTCATGGAAAATGTGTGAAATTAAAAAAAACTGACATTGATTATTTAGAAAAAATGAAGCAAAGCTTCCGCTGCGAGAAGTGCTTAAGTGCTAGACGAAGCGTGAGAGCGTACTCCGATTCAAACGCGTCGGTTAATGACCTCTTCGCAGAACTATCCATCCAGCAGTGTCAATAACACGTCATCGTCCGCCACTGCAACGGAGAATACCAAAGAAATGGTTTCACCGGCCCTGACACCTCCCATCGTTGCTCCTATGAAGTCAATGGATGACGAAACTGCTGATAATTGTGTCACCTTCGCTCCATTGTTCATTGAGATCAATAAATTGCAACAATGCTACATGAATGCTCTTATATAAAGTCATTAGAAGAGAGTAACAACACTTTATCAAAGAAAGTGTCAGAGTTAGAATCTAAAGTTCTTACAAGTTCTAAAGGTCAAGTTCAGCAGTTGCAAATACTTCTACTGCTAACTCCGAAGTATCAACACATGCTCAAATGCAAGAATCTGCCGGAACTACTGCTACAGCTACTGAGGTTAGTGTTGCCACTGTCGCTGAAGGGATCACTCCAACAAGTACGGGCCCTAATACTAACGTACCAAATAAAGTAGCCAGTACATCAAATCGTACTGCTCAACGAAGGTAACAAATCTTTGGCTCTGGCGTCGATTTCTCAGAAGCTGAGTCTCTAAAAACCATTCCGAGACATAAATTCTTACATATATCTCGCTTTGATAAAAGTATTAAGGAAGACAACATCATTTCCTTTGTTGCGAGTAGATTGAATCTCCCTAAAAGTGCTTTTCTTTGTCGGATGCTGATTAAGAAGGATGTCGACGTTGCGTCTTTGCATTTCATCAACTTCAAACTTGGGATACCTGCATGTGCATATGAACGTGCTTATGATGCTGAATTTTGGCCACTTGGAGTGCAAATAAAACCATTTGTTAACCGGCCAAAAAACGAAGTGTAGAAACCAGCGCTGATTTAATTTCACATTTAAATAAAAAATCGTTTAATATATATTATCATAACGTAGGTGGTTTAAGAACTAAATTAGACTTACTTCGTCAAGCTCTATGTAACGATATCTATGATTTTATATTTCTAACCGAAACCTGGTTATATGAAGATAATTTAACTTCCGAATTTGCTAATTTTGGTAACTATGCGATATTTAGAAAAGACAGATGTAAACTTACTACCGGACATGAGAGAGACGGTGGAGTTTTAATTTCTGTCAAATCATCTTATCTTTGTCATGAAATAGATCTACTTTCTGACAACCTCCCCCCTTCTCTAAATCGGATGTAGACCAATTAATTATTAAAATCAATCTTTCTCATAATTCAGAATTATTTCTTATCGGTAGTTATATTCCTCCCGACAGTCATAATTTGCATTTGAATAACTGTTTATATTTATTTGACAATCTATCAAATTCCGCGCATGTATTATACACAGTAGATTTCAACTTAAGGGATGTTAAATGTGTAGGCAATTTATTGCACTAGAAATGGTGTCGTCGATCTTGCACAACGTACTGTTGTTAAAGTAAATAGCTGACATGTATCGATAACATAATTGTTCTATTACACAGTCGTTTCATGATTGGATGATCATCCCGCTAGCATAATTCTATGTGGCTATAAATATGGCTCACATCATATGTAAACTCTCTCTTATTAATAAACTGTTTTCAAGAAAGCGTCTAGTCTTCGCCCGAACTCCCCCAGAACACCCACAATTTTTTCAGAAGTGGAATTTTACCCGCTAATTGATCTAGTGCATGTGAAGTTGTTGTGATCGTTTCTTGCGTGATAAGAATTTATTGATCGTTTGCCAGTGAATATGTCAGAAGTGTTTAAAGAATTTACAAAGGAAGCAACAGTTGCTACTCTGAAAGAGATTTTGCGACACATAAAAATGAAAACCAGTGGCTGTAAGGCAACGTTGAAATTACGAGTAGAGGAGGCCGCAAAGGAGTATTCAGAAGATGATCTGCAAAACATTATCCAGTATTGTTCGCGTGAAGCAAACAGAGTCGAGGAAAATATTGCAGAGTCGTCAGGTGAGCATGAATCTGAGCAGAAGAGTGATCCAGAGATTCTTCATAGCGACCTGGATGAAGAACTTAACCTACTCCGAGATGCGTGTAAGAAAAAGGAAGAAGTTATACTTTTACGGCGCAAACTCAAAGAACTGCAGATGGAAGACGCTCGTCCCAGTCAGGTATCACATACAATGCATAATTTCAGAGATATGGAAGACATGTTATGCCCATTTAACGGAGATGATAACTTTCCCATTGACCTTTGAGCAGAATATTTCGAGGAATATTCCGAAGTTCTTAATTTGGACGAACGCACAAAGTTCATATTTGGGAAAAGACTTCTGAGTGGCACAGCGCGTTTATTTGTTAGATCTCTAAAGTTGCGGAGTTGGACGGAACTGAGGGATGCTCTAGTGGGTGAGTTCAAGTGTGTGGTGACAAAGGCGGACATATTTAGTCAGCTAATTGGGAGAAAGAAGAGACGTGATGAGACTGTACAACAATATGTACTGTCAATGCAGGAGATTGCATCCCATAATCCCGTGGAAGAAGAAGATTTAATGCAGTTCATTATTAAAGGAATACCTGATGCAGAAATCAACAAAAGCATATTGTACAACGCCAACAACATCCAACAGTTAAAGCTCGCATTGAGAAAATATGAGATATTCAAAAACAATTGCCGTGACAAATTCTCAGTCAAGCCCTGCACATTCCAGGGGTTCAATCGCCACAGAAGTCAAAACAACTCACACAAGATAAACGATCGGCCTATTGAACGAATCACAATTGACGCTCCAGTTAGCAATTTATATCACAGAAAGGAAATTACGTGTTTCAAATGTGGGACTAGTGGGCACATCGCCAAAAATTGCTCCAAGAATAAGACGGTATTAATACTCCAGGATATATAGTGATACAAGCAGTGTAAACTTGGATGTCATCAACAATATATCAAAAGATGACGAACGCGATTTGGAACAACAACGCCGCTTAACATCGAATAATTTCGAGAAGGACATTTTGTTCGAGTTCATCGATGGACACATTAAAAGTTCAACAACCCTCACAACTCTTTTAGACTCAGCCAGCCCAATAAGCTTTGTTCAAGAGAAGTTCCTGCCGCCAGTCATAATAGCACCCTTGGAAGAACACAGCAAATCGCATTGTGGTGTCAATGGAAGCCCGCTTCATGTGTTGGGAAGTGTTAATTGTTCCATATTTTTCGATAATTCACAAGCTAATTTGTATTTACTTGCAGTAAGAAACAATTCAATGAGTTATCCTGTTGTGCTCGGAAGGAATTTCATCGAAATCAAAATTGGTATGATTTTGCAGAGAAAAAAAAAAAAAGCTGGAAAAGAAGAAAGGTTAATTTTACCAGTGCAATCCAGTACCCAAAATCATCGTGCTCCGAATTCATCGTTGTGATCGTCTAGTCAGTATTATAATTCGTATGGTCATGTAAGTACAGTGAGTGAATTCAATTGTATTGAAGAAATTTTTAACATAGCCATTAGTGATAAAAAATTCGAATTGGCTACAAAAATAAATGAGGATTTACCATATCATGTGCAAGTTAAGGTGAAAGACATATTAAGGCCAGCTTTCTGTAACGATTCGGATAAAGTTTGTCTACAAGAAGATAGTTTTAAAATGAGGATAGCTTCATCAAAGAATTCACCATTTCACTGTCCACCTAGAAGATTGCCATATGCGCACAAAATTGAGCTAGAAAGAATTGTCAGTGATTTGCTAAGTAAAGGTATAATTAGAGAGTCTAATTCACAATACGCGTCGCCCATCGTTTTAGTGGAAAAGAAGAATAAAGAATTGAGACTTTGTGTAGACGGGAACTCAATAAAATCACTTTACGTGACAATTACCCCTTACCCTTATTGAAGACAATATTGATCGATTGATATAAAGAACTTTTCTTACCATGTGCCACTCGAGGATGATTCCATGAAGTATACATCTTTTACTACCCCGATTGGTCAGTATGAGTTTACACGCATGCCATATGGGCTTAAAAACGCACCTTCTGTATTCGAGCGTTATATGAAACATCTGTTCGGTAAACTAATTTTAGAATCGAAAATTTTGACATATTTAGATAATATCCTTATTGCAACCGAAACAATCGAGGACCATCTAAACATTCTTGAAGAAGTCATCAATATTGTCATCAACAGAGGTTTAGAACATAGGCTGGACAAATGTATTTTCCTCAAAGGCAAAATAAACTATTTAGGTTACAAAATAACTGAAGCTGGTATAAGTCCAAATGACGCAAACCTTAAAACCGTTCAAGATTTCCCAATACCTACTTCTACTAAAGATGTTCATAGCTTTTCGGGACTTTGTTCCTATTTCAGAAAATTTATCCATAAATTCGCAAATATTGCACGCTTGGTTTCGGAGCAGTCTTGATTCAAAAGCAAGCAGATGGTAAATTTCATCTCGTGTTTTATTTTTCCAAGCGTGCGACTGATGCTGAAAGTCGTTATCATAGCTATGAATTAGAAACGTTATCTATAATATATGCACTCAAACGATTTAGAATATATCTACTGGGAATTTCGTTCAAAATAGTAACAGATTATCAAGCCCTCGTTCTAACATTGAACAAAAAGTTATTGAACCCTCGCATTTCGAGGTGGGCGTTAGAGCTCCAATCGTATGATTACTCCATCGAACATGAGAAAAGTGATCGGATGTCCCATGTAGATTCTCTCAGTAGGTCTTTTAATATCTTTCATATAGATGACGATTCGTTTGAACTCATTTTAGCTGCGTCACAGAGTCAAGCCCCAAATATAGCTTCAATTCCTAAACAGCTAAGTAAGTCGGAAAGTCTTCTCTACGAAATGATAGATGGATTGATATACCGGAAAAAAACAAGGAAAAGTTATTTTCTACGTCCCATCACATATGGAAGAGCAGGTCATCAGGACCCACCACGAAGCACTTTCTCATTTGGGGGTTGAAAATTGCTTCGAACACCTGTCTGGAATATATTGGTTTCCTAAGATGAAGGAAAAAGTAAGAACATTTATTAAGAATTGCTTAAAATGCATTTATTATTCTCCTGAATCGGGAAAAGTAGAAGGATGCCTACATCCTATTCCTAAAGGTAACTTACCATTTGACAGTGCTCACATTGACCATGTAGGGCCACTCCCCACAACTCGATCCGGCAAAAAACATATTTTGGTAGTAGTAGATGGCTTCACTAAATTTGTGAAGTTATACCCCGCAAAAACCACAAAAAGTAAAGAAGCTGTATATTGTTTGAGCACATATTTTGCAAACTTTTCTAGACCTAATCGGATTATTTCTGACCGTGGAAGTTGTTTCACTTCGAAAGAGTTTGCTGACTTCTTAAACGACAATAATATTCAGCATGTCAAAGTGGCAACACAGTCACCACCGTCAAATGGTCAAGTGGAACGACTTAATCGCATAATAACACCGATGCTTGCCAAAGAATGTGGGGCACTTACCACTAGTGATTGGGATACAAATGTGGATAAAGTTGAGTTTGCCATTAATAATAGCGTGAACAGAAGCACATGTTTTACTCCTAGTACTTTATTATTCGGTAGAGATCAAAAAGGAAGATTTTGTGATAAGATCAAGGACTATCTTATGGATAAAAGAGGGTCGGAAAGACTAAACATAGCGGATGTTAGGGATAAAGCTCTAGGAAACATAGAAAAGGCACAAGTTTTGAGTAAAGTTTATTATGACAACGGTCACAAACAACCTACAAAGTATAAGATAGGTGATCATGTCATGATAAGGAATATCGTCACGATTCCAGGAATAAATAAGAAATTACTAGCAAAGTATCGAGGCCCTTATCAAGTTAAACAAATTCTGCCAAGTGATAGGTACATTATTGGCGACATAGATGGCTTCCAGCTGACAAGGTTACCATATAAAGGCATTTGGTCTCCAAACAACATGCGACTGTATGCGGTACCTGACATTGGCTTAATGGATGGCGAAGAAGCGCACACATATGATGATAATGGGAAAAAATTTTAAGCTCAATTCAATGTTACCAATATTGTCAATGACATTTCTTACTTGACCTGGACATATTCCGAAAAATGTTTTATATATCCAAACCTTACATTTCATGTTTAATTTTTATATATGTATTTCATATTGTATTGTTTGTGTGAATATATGTACGTTTATGTGAGCATAAAGCAGAGTATATAAGTATAACATATTAGTCGTTATCTGAAAGATGAATCGTAAATCATGTTAAGATTTTTCAGATTTTGTAAATTCAAAAGAATTTATAGTCGATTTCTTTAAACTCAATTTTTATTGTAAATAAACGATGTTAAGTTTTAAATTATAAATGCAATCGGGACGATTTCCGTTTAGGATGGCCGATCTGTAGGCAATTTATTGCACTAGAAATGGTGTCGTCGATCTTGCGCAACGCACTGTTGTTAAAGTAAATAGCTGACATGTATCGATAACATAATTGTTCTATTCCACAGTCGTTTCATGATTGGATGAACATCCCGCTAGCATAATTCTATGTGGCTATAGATATGGCTCACATCATATGTAAACTCTCTCATATTAATAAACTGTTTTCAAGAAAGCGTCTAGTCTTGTTTTCTCTTCGCCCACACAAAACTCCAGCTTTACTTCGCCCGAACTCCCCCAGAACACCCACAAATGGGAATTTGATCGTGATGAATAATGCCTTATTCCTACAAATATAAAATAGGACACTGAAATATTGGTAACTGATTTCTTTAGTCAATACAATTTAATACAATTTAATGATACCCCAAATGAGTTCAATAATATACTTGATCTTGGATTCGTGGATAACGAATGCTCGATATTTATTGAAAAATCTCAGTTACCAATGCTTCGGAATTCCATTTTTCATTGTGGGTTAGACATTACTCATAATTAGATATTTATAATTATTCCAGATTCTATGGGCTCAGTCCAGAACCTGAATAAATATTGTTTTAAAAGAGCGAATTATGAGGATTTGAATTCCTGCTTAGATAGAGTAATATGGAAGAATATACTTTGCCTTAATAACTTAACTGAAATACACAAATCTCTTAAAGACAAACTTAATTCCTTTATGGAAAGATTCGTTCCTAAGAAACTGGTTGTGAACAATTCAAATCCAGTATGGTTCAATAAAAGACTATCTCGACTTAAAAATCAAAAAAACAAAGCTTTTAAGAGATTAAGAAACAATCCTAACTGCTTGGAGTATCACTCTCTTTATAAAAAACTTCAAAAGGAATTTGATTACCTCAATCGCTTTCTATACAATCAATATATTTTTTTCAATTCAATCTAATATTAGGCAAAGTAGCAAACAGTTTTGAAGTTATATCAATTCAAGACGAAAGTCAAATGGTATACCTAATTGTATAAAATATTTAGGTGTAACGTCCAATGATATTTCTACAACTTGCAATATGTTTGCTAATTACTTCCAATCAGTTTATTCTCCTGACTTTTCACAGCAAGTCATACCCAGGACCGCTGAATTATTTCAAATTGGTTCCATTATAACCGAAAAGTGCGAAGTGTATAAAGCGTTATCATATATTGATATTGAAACATCAGCTCAGCTGGTCCTGATGGATTGTCTGCCCTTCTCTTAAAAAACTGAGCAGCTTCGTTAGCAGAGCCGTTAACATTTATCTTCAATATGTCTCTAAACACTGTCTATTTCCTTGATGAATGGAAACTATCGTATATTTCGCCGATTTTCAAATCCGGTTCTAAATGTGAAGTTAAAAATTACAGGCCCATCTGTAAGCTCTCACATATTCCTGAAATTTTGGAAAAAATTGTCTATAATAAACTGTATTTCCAATTTTCGAAGTACATAACACCTTTTCAACATGGATTTATGTCAGGTAGATCTACTACCACTAACCTTTCTGTTTTTTTGAATATCTTGAATTCTAACCTGGAAAAAAGCTTTCAAACTGATGTAATATTTACTGACTTTGCGAAAGCCTTTGACAGAGTCAACCATAGAATCCTAATTCATAAACTCTCATATTTAGGGTTTTATTCATCAAAATTAAGAAATTCGTTTCCAAAAGCATATTAGCACCGTCGGGCGTGCCATTTAGGTCCACTATTATTCCTTCTATTTATTAATGTTTCAATGTTTCAATCATCAAAGTGTTTACTTTACGCGGATGATCTTAAAATTTATAAGAAAGTCGCATCCATATTGGACTGTCTCCAATTACAGGACGATCTTAATCGTTTGTTACATTGATGTAATTTAAACTCTTTAGACTTAAATATCTCTAAATGTTTTTATTTTTCCTGTTTTATAATAAGAAATACTACTCAGTTTGAATATTCCTTAAATGGTGTTCCTTTGTCAAAAGTTAATCAAATAAAGGATCTTGGAGTTATACTATACTAGTTAACCTTCATTGGTCACATTGATTTTGTTACAAGTAAGGCTAATCGAATGCTTGGATTTATTAGAAGGAACTCAAAAGAGTTTACAAAAAAAATACATTTGCCTTAAGAAATTTAGATTTCGGATTAGTCAGATTATCCTTGGAATACTGCTGCATTATTTGGAATCCTTATTATTCTAATGCCATTCAAAGGTTCGAAAAAATTCAGCGCAAATTTACTAGATACATGTTCCTTAAACTTAATTGAAATATACATAGAAATGCCTTCCTACAAAACAAGATGTCTTTTATTTAATATAACCCCACTCTATGTACGCCGTAGATACTTCTCATTGATGTTCATTCACGACATCCTTTCTTCTAAAATCGATTGTCCTTGCCTCTTAAGTTTACTTAATCTTCATGTACATCCTATGAATTCTCGTCACCGTATACTCTTCCGTATTAGCATCCAACGTACGAACTATGCTCAAAATGAACCTATATCTCGTTGCATGCGCGAAGCAAACTTAGCTCATAATGATCTGGATTTTTTTGAATTTGTTACAAGAGATGTCTTTAAAAAAAAATGTTTCCATACCTCGCAAGATTCGATAGTTAGCTTGAATTGTATTTACTTTTGTATCTTTTGTAAGTCTTAAAGAGAAATCTACTTGATGATGTAAATAAATAAATAAATAAATAAACATATATATATATAATATACAAGCAATTTCATTTATTTATTTTTTTTTTACACATAATATATTTTTTTTTAGATATTTTTTTTATTTTAAATTCATTTTAACTTTTTTACTTTCGGTGTTGGCTTTTTTCTACAAATTTATTTATATTTATTTTTATTTACGGGTCTGTTTTTTTTTCGATAAATTCATTTACATTTATTTTTTTTTATTTATTTCTGGTTGAGGGATTTGTTTCTAATACATACAGTTTTTTTTCTTTTTTTCTACGTTGTAGGTCCTGTAGTTTTTTTGGTTTTCTTACGCTATATTCTTCCGTCGATTTTATTGATTTCTTTTAATTTTGCTTCTGGAAAGGTTTTGGGCGAGGTGCCCTCTCAAAATGTTCGTTTGAGCTGGTTGTTGTCATTGTTTTCTTTTTAGGTGGGTTTTGTTTGGTGGGCTTATTAAGTCGGTTAGCGTGTTTCCACCGAGTGTTTTTTCTCTACTTTTTATACACTACGATCGGTTACCGCTCAGTTGTCTGGTTTCTGGTTTTGGGAGATTAAAACCTTTCATTTTTGATTGCGCCTGATTTACCGTTGGGTTTTTGCTCCTTGATTTGTTTCTTTCAGGCCGAATTTCACTCTTTTCGAGCTGGTTTTGAATCGTTATTTATTATTTCTTGTGGATTTAGTGAGCTTGTTGAGGGGTTTCTTTCTGTCGGGTCGTATGGTAATTGTATACGATGGAGATTAATAGGCTCTCCCAGGAGGAGTTGGCCTATGAGGTCGTGTGTCGGAGGCTGACAGCCGGCACAGTTGTAGTAGCGATGCGGAAATCGCGGCGCGGGTCACTCTAAGCGGTCGAGCACCCGTTTAAGTTCGCTCAAGATCGTGAAGCGGTTACTAAGAAAATTGAGGAGATCGATGCGCTCCTGGAGTCCCCACCGCAACGGTGGTCTTCGGGGTTCAAGAAGGCATCGACGAAAATCGACAGGGCAATGACGCGGTTGGGGAGGTCACAACCCGCCACCGAGGAGGACGAGCTGGAGAAGAAGCAGCTCAAGACGGAGCTGGTGATCCTCGTGGTCACCCTGGAGGGTGATGAATGAGTTGCATGAGGCCAGGGGCATGAGTGAGGGCCAATTATTTCGATCAGCTGTTGACCTATTCAGTGGGAAGGCGCTTCTTTGGTTCAGGGCGATTAGGGTCGTGGTCGGAGTTGGTGAGGGAGCTCAAGTTGGAGTTCCTCTCTCCCAATTACGACGATTTACTGCTGGAAATGATTAGGCGGCGTACCCAAGGGAAGGAGGTGTCCATCGGGGTCTATGTGGCGATCATGAGCAACATGTTCGGTCGCCTCACAGAACCCCTTTCGGAGCGAAGGAAGCTGGGTATCCTTCAGAGGAACTTGGCGCCGTTCAAAACTATTGAAGACCTGGTTGGTCTCGGGAGGAAGTTGGAGATGGTACGAGCGAACGTAGAGACGTTCGCACCACCTCCAACCGCAAGATCCAGGAACTTGCTGGAGCCAGACCTGGCATATGTGGCTACGGAAGAGCCAAAGCTGGCGGCGATTAGGAACCCGCCACCAGCAGTACGGAGAGAGCCACCACCACCCGTCCGTAGGACTTCACCAGCGGCGGTCCATCGGGACCATTCACCAGCCATCCGCAGGGATCCAATACCAGTTGCGCGGAGAAATATTCCAACAGCAGCACCGAGGAGTTTGCCGCCAGTGGTGAGGAGGGACCCACCACCAACAAGGAGATTGCGTTGCTTCAACTGCAACCAAGAAGGACACATGTCAAGCACTTGTTCTGCACCGAGGAGGTTATACGGGTGTGGGCAGCTCGGAGTAATCCGTAGAGAGTGCCGTAAGTGTTCGGGAAAAGGGCAACAACCTCTTGCGTCAGCAGGGCAGGAGCGTCGTCACCAGTAAGGTGGTTTTGGATGTTTGTCTAGGTTTCACGTTTGAGAGGCAGGAAAACGACGTACGCCCGTATTTAGGAGTTAGCTTAATTGGTGTTAGGATGGTAGGGCTTATAGATTCCGGGTTATCGCGTACGTTCGTATGTAGGGACGGGTGGAAAATTCTAGAAAAGTTAGGCGCAGGGAAGTACGAGTAGGGTCTTTTTAGCGAATGGTGCAGAAGTAGCTGTAGCGGGGACATTGTGTCTTCCATTTGAGGTGCGAGGAGAAGCCCTCATGTTAGACTGCTTGGTCATACCCACAGGACGCTTACCCCCTCCCGTACATAACATCTACGCTGGATAAGCTCAGGGATGCAAAGTTTTTGTCATCCCTGGATATAAAATCTGCTTATTGGCAGATACCGGTGGAGAAGGAATCGAGACAGTTCACGGCCTTTACGGTTCCAAATAGGGGTCTCTTCCAATTCAGGAGGATGCCCTTTGGGTTGCACAACGCACCTGCAACGTGGCAGCGGTTCATCGACACCGTCCTAGGCCCTGACCTAGAACCACATGTGTTCGTATACCTCGATGATATCATCCTGGTTACGAACAACTTCGATAAACACCTCGAGATATTGGCGGAAGTTTTCAAGCGTCTACGAGAAGGCGGCCTTGAACTTGGCAAAGAAAAATGTAACTTCTGCATGTCCTCTCTTAGGTATTTAGGATACGTGGTTGACCGTAATGCTTTACACGTGGACCCGGAAAAGGTAGATAGCATGGTTAGGATTCACCAAAGAATGTTAGGGAGGTTAGGAGATTTTTAGGGACAGTATCGTGGTATAGGAGGCTCATACCTAATAACCGGGGGGCAATCATTGCAAATGCAATAACATAACAGACAATTAATGAACATATAAGTGATTATAATCAGGCAGACGAAACGCAATCAAACGCCTTACATATCTTTGGGCTGGACAGAGAAAAAGAGAAAGAACAGCTGATCGCCAGAAAATTTACTTCCAAAGTCAATGCACGGAACGATTGAAGGGTGAGAGAGATGCGGCGTGGGAGGTTGCTAATGCTCTGGAGGTGATTCCCTTTGCATTAGCAACCACGATCGACTGTTGAGTGAATTCGAGCGAGAGAGGGGGCGGCGAGGGAGGCCGTCAATGTACTGGATGTGATTCCCTTTGCATTGGCAGCCAAGGTCAGCCGTCTCCGTACATAATGCACGGAGTCGGCACAACAACAAACATACACCCGTGCCATGGGAGGCTGCTCAACGGGCGGTATGATCGCGAGCCATAGCCGCTATTCGAGTGGCTATGGGAATCTCCATACAAAAAAAAGAGGAGAAAAGTAAAGAGAAAAAAAGAGGAGAAAGTCCCAGCGACGATCTGCTGCCGGCTCCGTCACAGCGTATGCATGTGTGGGTTAATGATGGAAATTGGCAAATTGGAGAGTGAATGGAAGGTGAGAGTGCGTAATGCAACAAATGTATGCGCGCAATCATCAGAGTGAATGTTATATGTGTGTGAGCGTGGCTTAGAATTTCTCCGCCTGCAAAAGAAGAGCATTTGCAGACTGGGGAATTCTAAGCGGGAAACCGACTTTGGAAGTCATTCTTTCTTTGGCGATTGCGAGTAAGGGAAAAAGAAAAAAAAACAAAAAAAGGCTGCACAGCCAACCAGTGGTGGAAAAAAAGAGTATATAGAAAAAACGGGAAAATACAATCAAGACACGGAGGACATAAAAGACAAGACACCAACGAAGAACCGAGACGAGGACGAAAGAAGAAAAGGGAGAGACACCCGGAGGAACAGCGAGGGAGACGACAAGAAAACAAAACAAGAAACGGATAAGTACCCCCTAGTGGGGAGTTTTACAGATATTTTTTTATAGATTTTTTTGGCTGTCCCCATTAGGGGCTGAATTGGAAAAATTTTGATTGCGGAACTCCTGGGCGGAACCCGTGTAAAATATCCGTTAGGGACTTGTGTTTGTGGTATCAGTGGCGTAGCGTACAGAACGGTACAGTGGGGCGCATCAGCTCCCGTACCGTTTCGCCAAAAAAAAAGAAAACAGTTGTATTCGCAGCAAAAGGGCTGTTTCGCGGTACGCGCCCCTATCCCGTTTCGGTACCAAAAGGGTACCTCGCGAAGAGTTGGCGGTGGATTCGGGGTCACCCGGTCCCGTCCACTCTGTCTTTTTGAGTTGTGTGTTTTCGGGGACAGTTTGCCACCGAGCCCAAGCAATTTGCTGAGTCAAAGGTCGATTCATTCGAAGCCATGTGTGGGCCAAGGTTAAAACCAAAGCCGGAAAAATTGGTTTTTCCCTTCTTTTTTTTGCGCGTTCTCTGACGTTCGGGAAGGTTGTCGGAGTGGGTTTTTTTTTTATATATTTGTTGTTGGCGTATAAGCGCCCCAGGGTTTCGTCGTCCCCGTCGAAAGACGACGTGGCGCCCACTTGTTCTGGGAAGTTTTTGGGTTTTGAGTTTTGGGAAATCCTGTTTGTGCCAGTTTTGGGGACCCACCCTAGCTGAGCTGTCGGCTTGGTAGGTCTTTTGCGACCCCCAGTCGTGCGGCACGCGACATTTTTGGCGTCCAACGTGGGGCAAGTTTTAGGACTGGCAAGGTGAAAGAAAAAAAAAAATTTGTGTGTTTTTAGTATAAGTTTTATTTTGACGATTGGAAGTAATTTTTTGTAAATATTAAATAAAGGTCCCAACTTCCTTCCGTCAGTGTTTTATTACTTTTATGTTCTTTTTATATATTTATATTCTCTTACATATCTACCTTATATATATATACACATATTTTTTTTATTACCTATATACTCGTATATATACATTTACTTTTATTTTCTTATATACATTTAATTTTGGTTTCGGTGACGGGTGTTGGATTTTCATATATACAATATAATTTTTTTTTCCTTTTTGAATTATTTTTGAGTTGACGGGTTCGTTTATTTTACATATATACAATTTTATACATTTTTACTTTTTTTAAATATCGACATCGATCGATTTGGAGTTGTTGTTTTCCTGCGCGATATTCTTTTTTCCGGTTTGGTTGATTTTTTTTTTGTCGTTGAAAGGTTTTGGGTGAGTTGCCCTCTTTTTCATTTGAGCTGTTCGTTTTGCACGGGCTGATTGCTGTTTTTTTTTTCTTCCTCTTCAGGTGTTTTCTTAAGGATCTGATTAAGCCTGTTCTCGGGTTTCAACCGAGTTATTTTTCTGTGACTAGTGATACATCAGAAAGGTTTTTCGTTTTTTCTTTCCGTTCAAATTGGAGGTTTGTTTGAGTTTCGGTGTTCCGAGCGGCTTTGCTTAGGGTTGATTTATTTTTTTTTTCCTTCCTCGCTTTTGAATTTTTTTGTAAATTGCTTTTTTCGGGGTGTCTCATCACCTCGTTTAAATTCTCCACTTATCGGTAGTGTGACCACTTTTTGAGTTTGCTGTCGTATAGGATGGAGATTAATAGGCTCTCCCAGGAGGAGTTGGCCTATGAGGTCGTGTGTCGGAGGGTGACAGCCGGCACAGTTGAAGCGATGCGGAAATCGCTTAGGGCGGCTAGGTTGTTGGAGCGGCGCGGGTCACTCGAAGCGGTCGAGTACCCGTTTAAGTTCGCTCAAGATCGTGAAGCGGTTACTAAGAAAATTGAGGAGATCGATGTGCTCCTGGAGTCCCCACCGCAACGGGGGTCTTCGGAGTTCAAGAAGGCATCGACGAAAATCGACTGGGCAATGACGCGGTTGGGGAGGTCACAACCCGCCACCGAGGAGGACGAGCTGGAGAAAAAGCAGCTCAAGACGGAGCTGGTGATCCTCGTGGTCACCCTTCAGGGTGATGAAACCATGGAAGAGGAGGAGGAAGGAAACAGTTGAGGACTGGTGGGGGTGGAGAGCAGACCACCACACTAGCTCCCTTAACATCAACAGTAACAACAACAGAAGCAGCAAGGACGGTCCAGGTGGTGGCGGTGAAAGTGGAGAACTTGTCCAAGTAAGTTTCTCCGGAGAGCAATGCGGGGCTTCTGTCAACTCCTTCTTAGAGCGAGTAGAAGAGTTGAAAGAGGCCAGAGGAGTCAGCGAAGTAGCGTTGTTTAGGGCAGCGGTAGACTTATTTAGTGGGAAGGCGCTTCTTTGGTTTACGCTGATTAGGAAGTCGGTAGGGTCGTGGTCGGAGTTGGTGAAGGAGCTCAAGTTGGAGTTCCTCCCTCCCAATTACGACGATCTTTTGTTGGAGGAGATTAGGCGGCGTACCCAAGGGAAGGAGGAGTCCATTGTGGTCTATGTGGCTATCATGAGCAACATGTTCGGTCGCCTCACAGAACGCCGTTCGGAAAGAAGGAAGCTGTGTACCCTTCAAAGGAACGTGGCGCCGTTCTACCAGACCCAACTGGGTCTGGCAGAACCAAAAACTATTGAAGACCTGGTTGGTCTCGGGAGGAAGTTGGAGATGGTACGAGCGAACGTAGAGACCCACCACCGACAGTTCGAAGAGAGCCACCACCAACCGTCCGTAGGAGTTCACCAGCGTCGGCCCATCGGGACAATTAACCAGCCATCCGCAGGGATCCAACACCAGTTGAGCGGAGAAATATTCCTCCAACAGCAGCACCGAGGAGTCTGCCACCAGTGATGCGGAGAGACCTACCACCAACGAGGGGATTGCGTTGCTTCAATTGCAACCGGGAAGGGCACATGTCCAGAACGTGCTCAGTGCCGAGAAGGTGTTACGGGTGCGGGCAACCCGGCGTAATCCTCAGGGATTGCCGAAAGTTCTCGCGAAAAGGGCAATGACCTCCTGCATCAGCAGGGCAGGAGCGTCGTCAAGAGTAGAGAGGTTCCCTGCTGGCAACCAGTCGTTGCGGTTCATTTAGGTTTCACGTTTGAGAGACAGGATAACGACGTACGCCCGTTTTTAGGAGTTAGCGTTTATGGGGTTAGGATGATAGGGCTATTAGATTCCGGGTCATCGCGCACGATCGTTTGAAGGGACGGATGGGATGTTTTGAAGAAGTTAGGACTTAGCTTAGCACAGGGAAATACGAGTAGAGTCTTTTTAGCGAATGGTGCAGGAGTAGGAGTAGCGGGGACATTATTTTTACAATTTGAGGTGCGAGGAGAAGCCCTCATGTTAGACTGCTTGCTCATACCCACTTTTCCCCAAACTTTGTTTTCGGGGGCGGACTTTCTAAGCCGAGCGGGGGTTGTATTAGATATGGGCTCCGGCGAATGGAGCTTCCATAAGCAATCTCCCCCTTCGGTGAGCAGAGTTGGATGAAGACCAGGAAAGGCAGCTAACGACCCTCGTGGAGAGGGCATTCCGGAATATGCCGGAAGGCATTGGGTGCACTCATCTGGTAGAGCACAGAATTAGGACGTCGTCTGAACCAATTACGCAGAGGTACTATCCAGTATCTCCTGCGGTTCAGCGGCATATGGATAGCGAGTTGGAGGACATGTTAAAAGAAGGAGTCATCGAGAAGTCCAATAGTCCGTCCAATAGCTTCTCCGATCGTTATGATCAGAAAAAAGGATGGCACATTCCGGTTCTGCGGAGACTATCGGAAACTAAATAAAGTTACGGGGAGGGACGCTTACCCCCTCCCGTACATAACATCTACGCTCAGGGACTTGGTAGTCAGGTGCGGACTCTTAGGGTAAAGTATATGGGCGATCCTCATTGAGAAACCGTTTCAAGAAGACATACTGCCTCCAAAGGGCGGCCACCGGGCAACGAATGCTGCAGCGAGATTATAGGTCTGGTATCTCAGGCTTGCACAATGAACAAATGGTTCTTGGCGCCAGCCTGCGATGCATGACCTTAATTTCTCAACTGTATACATCCGGCCAAAGTATGCGACGGGAGGAGTAAACCTCCTTAAAATAATCTCTAATCCAATGGTGGAACAGCATACGCCGCGGGATGTGTGGCTAAGAGAGTGCTTAGTCTCTAGTATGCGAACTCCGAATACCTAGCGACTTTCGGTTTTAATCATTCCTTCCCTAGGCATATCGGGCGCTGCCTGGGATGACGTATATTTCCGGAATACTCGTGGGACCATCATTTCCAATTTTAATAAAAAAAAAAGATGAGTATGGTGAAGCTCAAAATTCACCAGCGTCTGTTCATGCTGTGGAGCATACAGACGGCAATATTCAGGACACAATTGAGCCTCCGACGGCCACTTCACCTTCGGCCAATGTCAACCAGCTCAAAAGCGAGCTAGTTACAGTTTCAGCTGACAAGGAAATCGGAGCCAAATGGGCACAATCCTTGACAGCTACTAGCGCTAGTGTCAGTTCAGAGGATTCTGACACATCCACGGTTATAGACACCTGCAGTGTAGTTACGGAGAAATCTGGATGTTCTTCCATTGGGAAGAAACTTGACAAGCTGCGTCTAGGACCAGGTGGATTCGTCAAGCTAAACTCAGCTGAAAAGAGGAGATACAACCACGCTATTCGCAAGACAAGGTTTGCTATAGATTTGGTCAGGTCAAGTTGATCGTCTCCCACAAGAAGGTCAACGCAGATGATTCTCCATCTGCTGCTGCAACAACAACCTCATCCGCAGTCCCCTCTTGCAGCGCTGTCGGGTATGTAAGAGAGGACGGTACTGCCTCAGCAACTAAGACCGCTGACAGCGAGCACATTGCTAGCACCAGCGGCCTTAGTGCAGCAGGAAAGACGGTGACCCGTGTTGTTGAACCGAGTAACCGAAAAACCGGCAAAACGCCCGGAGTTCCGAACATTACCACTGGCGCCGCAGGGCCCATTGCTCGGAGGAAAGAATCGGAATATACAAAAAGGTCTTCCCTCAACGGCTTCTTGCCGTAAGAAGAAAGGCCCTAAAAAGGCCCAACTGATGCGGCAGGCCCTCCTCGATGGAGGATCGGTGAGTTCCATTAAGGTGCTACAGGCGAACCTGCATCACGCGAAGGGCGCGTCCTCTACCCTTAGCAAGCGGTTCGCCGAAGAAACCATAACCCTTGGACTTATCCAGGAACCATGGGTTAGAAGCGGACATGTAAAAGGTCTCCGGAATGGAAATAGTAAGTTAACCTCTAAGTGTGGAGACCCTGCGCCAAGAGCGGCCTGTCTCATCAGCAATGATATTAACTTTCTTCCCATTCCATATTTCATTAACAGAGACCTGGTGGCCCTACTACTGGAAGTTCCAACGGGAAGGGGAACACATAACATCCTGAGCGCCTTGGCGTATTTCCCTGATGACAATACTGTCATACCACCTATGGACGTCCAGGACTTCATCAGCTACTGTAAAACAGCAAACCTGCGCTACATCATCGGTTGCGATGCTAACGCGCATCATGAGGTGTGGGGTAGTAGTGACACCAACAGAAGAGGTGAGTGTCTTTTAGAATATCTTATTAGTAGTGAAATAGATATACCAAATAGAGGCTCCAAGCCTACCTTCATTAATGCGATTCACGAAGAGGTACTTGACCTCACACTCGCTAGTCCATTTATTTCGAATTTTATTGAAAATTGGCATGTGTCAGATGAACCATCTCTGTCAGACCGGCTGTGTTCTAACGGAGCCTCTCTGAAACCGGGCCACCTTGGGGAGTAACTCTGGCCTTACCGCATTAATGCGAGGCTCTGATGCAGCTGACCACCTTTTCCTCTGCCACTCGTGGGATCAAAATAGATTCAAAAAAGAAAAAAAGTATAAAAGGCGTGCTGAATAGGCTGCGGGCGGTTACCGTAGCTGATGCAGCAAGCCAGGTTGAGCATGGGCTCAAATTTTAAAGAAGTGCAAAGCATGTCGCAAGCTGCGGGGTTAGCGGAAGGTCGGTGCAACCCAGCACTAGCCTAAAAGCGAAAACCCCAAGGCAACCGATAGGCGTGAGCACAAAGACTGCCAATAGGGTAAGCGGGAGCCAAGCTCTAACTTCCCAACCTCCAACTGAGGTGGTGGGGGGAAAAGGGGAATTGGAGGCTCAAGACTCTGCGACCCCCCAACCGTCTTCGACCAAAGCGACGAGGAATAGGCGCAGGTGTCCACAGATGCCCCCCCGGGACAACCCGGCGTAGTGGATGATCCACTCCGAAAGGGGCTCGGTGGTGTTGGAAGCAGGTGGTATCTTCGCTACCTCGAAAAGAGTTTCACACCCGAGGAAGCGAGGAAAAAGGCAGAAGAGCACAGGGCTAAGCCAAGTTTGGAGCCTACCACCTCAGGTAAAAGGGGCAGTAGCTCCATTTCACCTCCTGTGCCTAATGCACATAAAAAGCAAATGGTAACGTCAAAGCTGGACAGGTCGGATCCCTGAAGCAAGTTGCTGTTTCAAAGAGCACAAGCTTAAATTTCAGGGCATTCATTTCAGGCAAGGGATGCTACTATTTGACTGGGAAACTCCGCAGATGGCGGAATGGCTGAAACTGGTAGCACCCAAACTTGGTAATTGGAAGGGAGTGGGCCTGACCACAAAAAGTGGGAAGGAGATACCACGTATCCATTCCATTACCATTTATTTCGCCAAAAGCGCTGGACAGGAGCACAAAACAACACTAGCTCTCCTCGAAGCGCAAAACGAGGGAATAAATGTAAAATTGTGGAAGGTGTTGTATGGTCGAAACGAGGGAACCGGGCAGGTACTGGGCCTCGGAGTAGACGAACAGTTCTTTGACGTTATAAGACGTCAATTCTCTGAGCTACAGGTTCGGCAGAGTTGCAGTGTCTGGACTCAAAAAGTCGGAGGAGGAGATGAGTCAGTTGACCAATCCAAACCCATTGAATTGAATTGAAGAACACGGGGTGTGTCATGTATGTAACATGACCCCGTAAAAGGGGGCACCTGAGCACCTTTCTTGGCTTGTATGTCAACCTTTTCATTCCCTTCATGGTTTTCATGGTCTGGCACCGAGATCAATTTTAACCTGTAGTTACCTGCCACTATGTTTAGTATTTTGTGACATTCCCAGACAGCCTTAGAGTTGAATGTGTAGCCCTTTAGCGCTTTAAGAACAGCTTGACTGTCTGAGGATATGTATATTTTGGTATTTGTGGATTTTCTGTCGTTAATGCGGTGTGCTGCTTCATTTATTGCGAACAGCTCAGCATGAAATATTGTTGACTCATTACAGAGAGGAACGTGTAGGCTGCATCTTGGTCCTATCACTCCAGCCATTTTTTTATTTTGTTCACATTTTTTCCACCATACAGCAGCGTCATAAAGTCGGTATGGATTTCGGAGTAGACTTTCATTCGACAGGAAAACCGACATACTGGCCCTCCGACGTAGCAAAAATACCAGACCTGGTAGACTTTTTCGTTACAAAAGGAGTAAATACCAATCTCGTGAAAATTGAAGAAGGCTTTAACCTTTCCTCTGACCACTCACCGATGATTTTAACTATTAGCGATAGACTAATAAAAGTAGAAGGAGTACCTAGATTAACAAATAACAGAACTAATTGGGACGGCTTTAAGCATGACTGCGAAACTAACATTATGTTGAATGTGTCACTAAAAACACCATTTGAGTTAGAAATAGAACTCGAAAAATTTATTTCAGTTATTCAGAACGCAGCATGGGAAAACACCCCAAGAAAAAAAATAGTCAAAAAAGGGGTAACCATTTATCCTCCGGAAATAAAAGAACTTATTCAAGAAAAGAGGAGAGCGCGCAGGGTATGGCAACAATCACGTTACCCTCAACATAAGTCATATCTAAACCTTCTATGTAATAAACTTAAAAAAGCGATACAAGACTTAAAAAATCACGAGACCTCAGTTTATCTTGAAGGCTTAACAAACGAAAAAACTTCGAATTACTCGCTCTGGAAAGCAGTGAAATATATAAAGAAACCTCAAATGCAATCGGCACCAATTAGAAATAACAATGGTGAGTGGGCAAAGAGTGACGAAGAAAAGGCAGATCTCTTTGCTGAACACCTAGCAGAAACGTTTAAGCCTTTTGATGGTCAAATGTTGATGGACAATCCAAGCGATATGACAACAACATCCGATAACATTAGAATAAAGCGTGTGTCGTTATCCGAACTTTACCAGGCAATTAAAAATCTGAAAAATAACAAAGCACCTGGCTATGACTTAATTACCGGACAAATACTCAAGGAATTACCAAAAAAAGCGATTATTAAACTCCAATATTTAATAAATGCCTCGTTTAGACTATTATATGTCCCAGATTCGTGGAAAGTGGCAGAAGTGATAATGGTCCCGAAACCGGGTAAGCCGCCAAACGACAAAAAATCATATAGACCAATATCACTCCTGCCTATAATATCAAAGCTATTCGAGAAACTTCTATTGCGACGTATTCAACCAATCATAGATATAGAATTCTAAAATCCTACCTCGACAATAGAATATTCAGAGTTAAGTACGGAATGGACTACTCCGGGTTTGAAGAAATTGCGGCCGGAGTTCCGCAAGGGAGTGTTCTTGGTCCCACTCTGTTTCTATTATATACACACGACATACCTCAAACTGAGGGTACAGTAGTGGCAACGTTCGCGGACGATACGGCTATTCTCGCTACTGAAAGCACAATCGAGTCCGCTACCGAAAAACTGCAACTAGCTCTAAACAAAATATCTGATTGGACAAAACTCTGGCGCATTGCTCTTAATGAGACTAAATCCACGCACATTAATTTTACATATAAAAACATAGACAATTTACCCGTCTTCATTAATTCGGTACAAGTACAGTACGCAAATGAAGCCAAATATCTCGGGATGACGTTAGACGCAAAGCTCAAATGGAAGGCACACGTCAAAAAAAAACGTGACGAACTTGAGAATCGATTTAGAGAAATGTACTGGTTACTCGGACGACATTCCAAGTTAAGCATATATAACAAACTACTTATATATAAGCAAGTGCTAAAGCCTATATGGACCTACGGTATACAACTCTGGGGTTGCACTAAAGCAAGTAACAGAGAATGTATACAGTCATTCCAAAATAAGGTTTTAAGAGCTATCGTGAGTGCTCCCTGGTATCTTCGTAACAGTGATATACAAAGGGATCTACAAATCGCAACCGTGGACGAAGAAATAACAAACTTCGCTAGGAAGTTGCGAACTCGACTTCATGGTCATTGTAACCATGCCATACTCCAAACATTGGACATGCGAAACCTCGTGCGCCGACTTCAACGAACGAAACCGTTCGATTTAGCGCAATGAGTAGTAGCCGCTCCTAACGGTTTAAACAGGTGATTTTACGGAAAATCTACCTGCCTCACGCGTAAAAATATTGAAAGCGAAACTACTGGATGAGGAAACTTAGTTGTAGTAAAGTACAAAAAAAATTTTAAAAGGAAAGGGTGTGTTTAGTCAGTACAAATCTGACACTACTATGAGCACACGGGTATCATAGTGTCTTATTGAAGATTCACACCAACCCACGAAAAAAAAAGAAAAAAAATAAAGTATGGTTGGTTTAATCATTTGATTGTATATCCACAGACTCATTTTTGGGTTTAGTCCCCATGTTTTGCCTACGAGTTGTTTTAATGAGCAGAGAGCTTTAATAGCCTTAGAGTATGTTTTGTTTATGTGTGCATTCCATGTGAGTTTTTGATCCAGTGTTATGCCCAGAAACTTAACCTCCTCCTTTAATGAAATGCAGGTCTCTTTGATTTTTAGGGTTTGAAGTTTGTTAGTCCTTCTCTTTGTGAAACGAATTATGTTTGTTTTGCTGGGATTGATGGAGAGTCCCTCTTCATCGCATCAGTTCCAAGTTATTTCTAGGGCTCTTTGCATGAGGCTTCCTATAGTATCTTCTTATAATTATGGTTATATCGTCAGCATAACCGATGGCTGTGAAGCCATTATTATTAAGTACGTAGAGAAGTTCATCTACTAGAATTGACCATAGAAGTGGGGATAGGACACCCCCCTGAGGACAACCTCTGATAGTTTTATAACTACCTCTGATGTACCTAATTTGGCTGTTATTTGCCTTTGTTTTAGCATGACGTTAATCCATTTGATTATAAGGGGATCGACCTTTTTTCTGCTAAGTGCATTTGTTAGCGATGAATGATTTGCATTATCAAATGCTCCTTCTATGTCCATAAAGGCGCCAATCGCGACCTCTTTTGCTTTCGATGATTTGTCTATTATATCCGTTACCATCTCTGTCAGACCGGCTGTGTTCTAACGGAGCCTCTCTGAAACCGGGCCACCTTGGGGAGTAACTCTGGCCTTACCGCATTAATGCGAGGCTCTGATGCAGCTGACCACCTTTTCCTCTGCCACTCGTGGGATCAAAATAGATTCAAAAAAGAAAAAAAGTATAAAAGGCGTGCTGAATAGGCTGCGGGCGGTTACCGTAGCTGATGCAGCAAGCCAGGTTGAGCATGGGCTCAAATTTTAAAGAAGTGCAAAGCATGTCGCAAGCTGCGGGGTTAGCGGAAGGTCGGTGCAACCCAGCACTAGCCTAAAAGCGAAAACCCCAAGGCAACCGATAGGCGTGAGCACAAAGACTGCCAATAGGGTAAGCGGGAGCCAAGCTCTAACTTCCCAACCTCCAACTGAGGTGGTGGGGGGAAAAGGGGAATTGGAGGCTCAAGACTCTGCGACCCCCCAACCGTCTTCGACCAAAGCGACGAGGAATAGGCGCAGGTGTCCACAGATGCCCCCCCGGGACAACCCGGCGTAGTGGATGATCCACTCCGAAAGGGGCTCGGTGGTGTTGGAAGCAGGTGGTATCTTCGCTACCTCGAAAAGAGTTTCACACCCGAGGAAGCGAGGAAAAAGGCAGAAGAGCACAGGGCTAAGCCAAGTGTGGAGCCTACCACCTCAGGTAAAAGGGGCAGTAGCTCCATTTCACCTCCTGTGCCTAATGCACATAAAAAGCAAATGGTAACGTCAAAGCTGGACAGGTCGGATCCCCGAAGCAAGTTGCTGTTTCAAAGAGCACAAGCTTAAATTTCAGGGCATTCATTTCAGGCAAGGGATGCTACTATTTGACTGGGAAACTCCGCAGATGGCGGAATGGCTGAAACTGGTAGCACCCAAACTTGGTAATTGGAAGGGAGTGGGCCTGACCACAAAAAGTGGGAAGGAGATACCACGTATCCATTCCATTACCATTTATTTCGCCAAAAGCGCTGGACAGGAGCACAAAACAACACTAGCTCTCCTCGAAGCGCAAAACGAGGGAATAAATGTAAAATTGTGGAAGGTGTTGTATGGTCGAAACGAGGGAACCGGGCAGGTACTGGGCCTCGGAGTAGACGAACAGTTCTTTGACGTTATAAGACGTCAATTCTCTGAGCTACAGGTTCGGCAGAGTTGCAGTGTCTGGACTCAAAAAGTCGGAGGAGGAGATGAGTCAGTTGACCAATCCAAACCCATTGAATTGAATTGAAGAACACGGGGTGTGTCATGTATGTAACATGACCCCGTAAAAGGGGGCACCTGAGCACCTTTCTTGGCTTGTATGTCAACCTTTTCATTCCCTTCATGGTTTTCATGGTCTGGCACCGAGATCAATTTTAACCTGTAGTTACCTGCCACTATGTTTAGTATTTTGTGACATTCCCAGACAGCCTTAGAGTTGAATGTGTAGCCCTTTAGCGCTTTAAGAACAGCTTGACTGTCTGAGGATATGTATATTTTGGTATTTGTGGATTTTCTGTCGTTAATGCGGTGTGCTGCTTCATTTATTGCGAACAGCTCAGCATGAAATATTGTTGACTCATTACAGAGAGGAACGTGTAGGCTGCATCTTTGTCCTATCACTCCAGCCATTTTTTTATTTTGTTCACATTTTTTCCACCATACAGCAGCGTCATAAAGTCGGTATGGATTTCGGAGTAGACTTTCATTCGACAGGAAAACCGACATACTGGCCCTCCGACGTAGCAAAAATACCAGACCTGGTAGACTTTTTCGTTACAAAAGGAGTAAATACCAATCTCGTGAAAATTGAAGAAGGCTTTAACCTTTCCTCTGACCACTCACCGATGATTTTAACTATTAGCGATAGACTAATAAAAGTAGAAGGAGTACCTAGATTAACAAATAACAGAACTAATTGGGACGGCTTTAAGCATGACTGCGAAACTAACATTATGTTGAATGTGTCACTAAAAACACCATTTGAGTTAGAAATAGAACTCGAAAAATTTATTTCAGTTATTCAGAACGCAGCATGGGAAAACACCCCAAGAAAAAAAATAGTCAAAAAAGGGGTAACCATTTATCCTCCGGAAATAAAAGAACTTATTCAAGAAAAGAGGAGAGCGCGCAGGGTATGGCAACAATCACGTTACCCTCAACATAAGTCATATCTAAACCTTCTATGTAATAAACTTAAAAAAGCGATACAAGACTTAAAAAATCACGAGACCTCAGTTTATCTTGAAGGCTTAACAAACGAAAAAACTTCGAATTACTCGCTCTGGAAAGCAGTGAAATATATAAAGAAACCTCAAATGCAATCGGCACCAATTAGAAATAACAATGGTGAGTGGGCAAAGAGTGACGAAGAAAAGGCAGATCTCTTTGCTGAACACCTAGCAGAAACGTTTAAGCCTTTTGATGGTCAAATGTTGATGGACAATCCAAGCGATATGACAACAACATCCGATAACATTAGAATAAAGCGTGTGTCGTTATCCGAACTTTACCAGGCAATTAAAAATCTGAAAAATAACAAAGCACCTGGCTATGACTTAATTACCGGACAAATACTCAAGGAATTACCAAAAAAAGCGATTATTAAACTCCAATATTTAATAAATGCCTCGATTAGACTATTATATGTCCCAGATTCGTGGAAAGTGGCAGAAGTGATAATGGTCCCGAAACCGGGTAAGCCGCCAAACGACAAAAAATCATATAGACCAATATCACTCCTGCCTATAATATCAAAGCTATTCGAGAAACTTCTATTGCGACGTATTCAACCAATCATAGATATAGAATTCTAAAATCCTACCTCGACAATAGAATATTCAGAGTTAAGTACGGAATGGACTACTCCGGGTTTAAAGAAATTGCGGCCGGAGTTCCGCAAGGGAGTGTTCTTGGTCCCACTCTGTTTCTATTATATACACACGACATACCTCAAACTGAGGGTACAGTAGTGGCAACGTTCGCGGACGATACGGCTATTCTCGCTACTGAAAGCACAATCGAGTCCGCTACCGAAAAACTGCAACTAGCTCTAAACAAAATATCTGATTGGACAAAACTCTGGCGCATTGCTCTTAATGAGACTAAATCCACGCACATTAATTTTACATATAAAAACATAGACAATTTACCCGTCTTCATTAATTCGGTACAAGTACAGTACGCAAATGAAGCCAAATATCTCGGGATGACGTTAGACGCAAAGCTCAAATGGAAGGCACACGTCAAAAAAAAACGTGACGAACTTGAGAATCGATTTAGAGAAATGTACTGGTTACTCGGACGACATTCCAAGTTAAGCATATATAACAAACTACTTATATATAAGCAAGTGCTAAAGCCTATATGGACCTACGGTATACAACTCTGGGGTTGCACTAAAGCAAGTAACAGAGAATGTATACAGTCATTCCAAAATAAGGTTTTAAGAGCTATCGTGAGTGCTCCCTGGTATCTTCGTAACAGTGATATACAAAGGGATCTACAAATCGCAACCGTGGACGAAGAAATAACAAACTTCGCTAGGAAGTTGCGAACTCGACTTCATGGTCATTGTAACCATGCCATACTCCAAACATTGGACATGCGAAACCTCGTGCGCCGACTTCAACGAACGAAACCGTTCGATTTAGCGCAATGAGTAGTAGCCGCTCCTAACGGTTTAAACAGGTGATTTTACGGAAAATCTACCTGCCTCACGCGTAAAAATATTGAAAGCGAAACTACTGGATGAGGAAACTTAGTTGTAGTAAAGTACAAAAAAAATTTTAAAAGGAAAGGGTGTGTTTAGTCAGTACAAATCTGACACTACTATGAGCACACGGGTATCATAGTGTCTTATTGAAGATTCACACCAACCCACGAAAAAAAAAAGAAAAAAAATAAAGTATGGTTGGTTTAATCATTTGATTGTATATCCACAGACTCATTTTTGGGTTTAGTCCCCATGTTTTGCCTACGAGTTGTTTTAATGAGCAGAGAGCTTTAATAGCCTTAGAGTATGTTTTGTTTATGTGTGCATTCCATGTGAGTTTTTGATCCAGTGTTATGCCCAGAAACTTAACCTCCTCCTTTAATGAAATGCAGGTCTCTTTGATTTTTAGGGTTTGAAGTTTGTTAGTCCTTCTCTTTGTGAAACGAATTATGTTTGTTTTGCTGGGATTGATGGAGAGTCCCTCTTCATCGCATCAGTTCCAAGTTATTTCTAGGGCTCTTTGCATGAGGCTTCCTATAGTATCTTCTTATAATTATGGTTATATCGTCAGCATAACCGATGGCTGTGAAGCCATTATTATTAAGTACGTAGAGAAGTTCATCTACTAGAATTGACCATAGAAGTGGGGATAGGACACCCCCCTGAGGACAACCTCTGATAGTTTTATAACTACCTCTGATGTACCTAATTTGGCTGTTATTTGCCTTTGTTTTAGCATGACGTTAATCCATTTGATTATAAGGGGATCGACCTTTTTTCTGCTAAGTGCATTTGTTAGCGATGAATGATTTGCATTATCAAATGCTCCTTCTATGTCCATAAAGGCGCCAATCGCGACCTCTTTTGCTTTCGATGATTTGTCTATTATATCCGTTACTTTATGGAGGGCGGTAATTGTAGATATACCCTTTTGGTAAGCAAATTGTAGTTTATGGAGTGGTACTTTTTCCAATGTTGATCTTATGACCAGTTCTATTAGTTTTTCCGTCATTTTTAATGAGGAAAGACTGATTGGTCGGTAGGACTTTGGGTTTTCGGGAGGTTTGTTACCCCCTTTGGGTATAAATATTACCCTTACCATTCTCCATTTACGTGGAATATATTTATTTATTAGGCTGGTTCGGATGATATTGACTAATAATGCCTTTAACTTGTTGGGTGAATGTATTAGGAGAGCGGGAAAGATACCATCTGGTCCAGGGGCTTTAAAGGGTTTGAAGCTATTAATTGCCCAGTCGACTCTTTCATATGTAATGTAGTCATTGACGTTAGTGTTTCTGCCTTTGTGGAAGAAGGCATTAGCCCGTATGTCGTCGGTAATGTTTGTTTTTATAATACACCCGGGAAAGTGAGTCTTTAATAGTACCTCTAGGGTGTCAGTAAAGTTGTGTGTCAGATTTCCCTCTTGGTCTTTAAGTAGGCCAAGTGAGTCATGGTTACCTTTGGAGAGCACCTTATAGACTCTTGCCGTTTCAGGAGAGCCTTTTGGGTTCTCGCAGTAGTTTTTCCACGATTTTCTCTTGGATGATCTGAGTTCTTTATTATAGTTGGTAAGAGCCTCCTTATAAGTCTGCCACTCGCCCATCTTTTTGGCCCCGTTGAATTCTCGTCTTGCCGACTTTCTTAGTCTGCTCAGGCTAGAGTTCCACCAGGGCACTGACTTTGTGGTGTTCTTTTCTTTTAAGGGGCAGCTATCACGGTATGATGATATCATTGTGTCCGTTAGGAATTCAACAGAGTTGTCTAGTTCCTCAGGAGTATTTGTGTTTAGGTGTATTCCTACAAGTTTTTCGTCCAGCAGGGATTTATACATGTCCTACATGATATGATAACAACATCCGATAACATTAGAATAAAGCGTGTGTCGTTATCCGAACTTTACCAGGCAATTAAAAATCTGAAAAATAACAAAGCACCTGGCTATGACTTAATTACCGGACAAATACTCAAGGAATTACCAAAAAAAGCGATTATTAAACTCCAATATTTAATAAATGCCTCGTTTAGACTATTATATGTCCCAGATTCGTGGAAAGTGGCAGAAGTGATAATGGTCCCGAAACCGGGTAAGCCGCCAAACGACAAAAAATCATATAGACCAATATCACTCCTGCCTATAATATCAAAGCTATTCGAGAAACTTCTATTGCGACGTATTCAACCAATCATAGATATAGAATTCTAAAATCCTACCTCGACAATAGAATATTCAGAGTTAAGTACGGAATGGACTACTCCGGGTTTGAAGAAATTGCGGCCGGAGTTCCGCAAGGGAGTGTTCTTGGTCCCACTCTGTTTCTATTATATACACACGACATACCTCAAACTGAGGGTACAGTAGTGGCAACGTTCGCGGACGATACGGCTATTCTCGCTACTGAAAGCACAATCGAGTCCGCTACCGAAAAACTGCAACTAGCTCTAAACAAAATATCTGATTGGACAAAACTCTGGCGCATTGCTCTTAATGAGACTAAATCCACGCACATTAATTTTACATATAAAAACATAGACAATTTACCCGTCTTCATTAATTCGGTACAAGTACAGAACGCAAATGAAGCCAAATATCTCGGGATGACGTTAGACGCAAAGCTCAAATGGAAGGCACACGTCAAAAAAAAACGTGACGAACTTGAGAATCGATTTAGAGAAATGTACTGGTTACTCGGACGACATTCCAAGTTAAGCATATATAACAAACTACTTATATATAAGCAAGTGCTAAAGCCTATATGGACCTACGGTATACAACTCTGGGGTTGCACTAAAGCAAGTAACAGAGAATGTATACAGTCATTCCAAAATAAGGTTTTAAGAGCTATCGTGAGTGCTCCCTGGTATCTTCGTAACAGTGATATACAAAGGGATCTACAAATCGCAACCGTGGACGAAGAAATAACAAACTTCGCTAGGAAGTTGCGAACTCGACTTCATGGTCATTGTAACCATGCCATACTCCAAACATTGGACATGCGAAACCTCGTGCGCCGACTTCAACGAACGAAACCGTTCGATTTAGCGCAATGAGTAGTAGCCGCTCCTAACGGTTTAAACAGGTGATTTTACGGAAAATCTACCTGCCTCACGCGTAAAAATATTGAAAGCGAAACTACTGGATGAGGAAACTTAGTTGTAGTAAAGTACAAAAAAAATTTTAAAAGGAAAGGGTGTGTTTAGTCAGTACAAATCTGACACTACTATGAGCACACGGGTATCATAGTGTCTTATTGAAGATTCACACCAACCCACGAAAAAAAAAGAAAAAAAATAAAGTATGGTTGGTTTAATCATTTGATTGTATATCCACAGACTCATTTTTGGGTTTAGTCCCCATGTTTTGCCTACGAGTTGTTTTAATGAGCAGAGAGCTTTAATAGCCTTAGAGTATGTTTTGTTTATGTGTGCATTCCATGTGAGTTTTTGATCCAGTGTTATGCCCAGAAACTTAACCTCCTCCTTTAATGAAATGCAGGTCTCTTTGATTTTTAGGGTTTGAAGTTTGTTAGTCCTTCTCTTTGTGAAACGAATTATGTTTGTTTTGCTGGGATTGATGGAGAGTCCCTCTTCATCGCATCAGTTCCAAGTTATTTCTAGGGCTCTTTGCATGAGGCTTCCTATAGTATCTTCTTATAATTATGGTTATATCGTCAGCATAACCGATGGCTGTGAAGCCATTATTATTAAGTACGTAGAGAAGTTCATCTACTAGAATTGACCATAGAAGTGGGGATAGGACACCCCCCTGAGGACAACCTCTGATAGTTTTATAACTACCTCTGATGTACCTAATTTGGCTGTTATTTGCCTTTGTTTTAGCATGACGTTAATCCATTTGATTATAAGGGGATCGACCTTTTTTCTGCTAAGTGCATTTGTTAGCGATGAATGATTTGCATTATCAAATGCTCCTTCTATGTCCATAAAGGCGCCAATCGCGACCTCTTTTGCTTTCGATGATTTGTCTATTATATCCGTTACTTTATGGAGGGCGGTAATTGTAGATATACCCTTTTGGTAAGCAAATTGTAGTTTATGGAGTGGTACTTTTTCCAATGTTGATCTTATGACCAGTTCTATTAGTTTTTCCGTCATTTTTAATGAGAGCGGGAAAGATACCATCTGGTCCAGGGGCTTTAAAGGGTTTGAAGCTATTAATTGCCCAGTCGACTCTTTCATATGTAATGTAGTCATTGACGTTAGTGTTTCTGCCTTTGTGGAAGAAGGCATTAGCCCGTATGTCGTCGGTAATGTTTGTTTTTATAATACACCCGGGAAAGTGAGTCTTTAATAGTACCTCTAGGGTGTCAGTAAAGTTGTGTGTCAGATTTCCCTCTTGGTCTTTAAGTAGGCCAAGTGAGTCATGGTTACCTTTGGAGAGCACCTTATAGACTCTTGCCGTTTCAGGAGAGCCTTTTGGGTTCTCGCAGTAGTTTTTCCACGATTTTCTCTTGGATGATCTGAGTTCTTTATTATAGTTGGTAAGAGCCTCCTTATAAGTCTGCCACTCGCCCATCTTTTTGGCCCCGTTGAATTCTCGTCTTGCCGACTTTCTTAGTCTGCTCAGGCTAGAGTTCCACCAGGGCACTGACTTTGTGGTGTTCTTTTCTTTTAAGGGGCAGCTATCACGGTATGATGATATCATTGTGTCCGTTAGGAATTCAACAGAGTTGTCTAGTTCCTCAGGAGTATTTGTGTTTAGGTGTATTCCTACAAGTTTTTCGTCCAGCAGGGATTTATACATGTCCCAGTTTGTGGCTTTAGGCGATCTATAGCATACTAGAGCCTCTACCCGAGGGCCTGTATTTATTTTGAATTTTATGTGGTTGTGGTCTGAGAAGGAGGGTTCTTTAGAGACCTGCCATTCCTTAATAATGTGAGATACTTTGTTAGTAACTAGAGTGAGGTCGAGAACTTCCCTTCTAATGGAATTTTGGAAGGTTGGTACTTTACTCGTACCTTTACTTGCAACTTCTAGGTTAGTGCTAACAAGGAAGTCTACTATCGACTCACCTCTTGCGTTGTTGTCGCTGCTACCCCATAGCGTGCATTGGCGTCGCAACCTATAATTAGGTTTTTACCTTTCATTTGACAGAATTCTGTGAGGTCTCTGATGATTTTTGGTGGAGCTTCGTTGTCCTCACCCGGGAAGTATGCTGAGGCGATTACTACCTCTGTGTCTGCCGTTTTGATTAAAATTGACACCGTATTTCTATCTGTGCATTCTGGAATGAGAAGAAATTTAATGTCATTGTCTATTAGTATGACAGCTCTCGGTGTGACTGCCGATCTGTCATATATTAACTTCCAGTTTTTTGGATACAGTCCAGCTATTACATTAATCATAATGCTGTTTCGAGGATGTTTTGTCATCCTCTTCAGCATTTTTGGACGTTTCTTCCTCGTCGAGGGTTTCAAGATCCTCCATTGATTTGTCAGTGTTGTTTATTTTCATAGGCTGATTTGACAAAACTTAAAGCATATTTTGTTGCCTCTCTCCTCCAATGTCTTGGATATTATTTGGTCCATTGACAGCACTAACATGGCTGATGTACGCTTGTTTACTCTTTTTAGAGTCCTCCACGAGTCAGCTTTTAGACCTGCATTTTGTGATTGTATGAGGTCGAGTATTTTGTTGGTGGTTGTGCCGGCAGAGTTTGGGAAGTAGCCGACTAGGGTACATGCTTGAGGAATGGATTCCTCTTTAGTAGCCCAAAGCTCAGCACCTTCCCAAGGCTTCAGCATCGGTGCGGTGATTTTCAGCCACTCCACCGTACTGTCTGTCATACAATTGAGGGTGATGAACCTTGCTTTGAATGTGCTTAAGAACTGTGGTTTTATGCTGCTATCTTTCTGTCCCAGGACTTTGTCAATGATGGCCTCTTGTAGCGAGGTCATTTGTGCTGTAGTGAGGGTGGTGTTTGGGTAGTCCTTGGCTAGAACAGCCATTTTGGATCCTACGCATGCCTCTTTGTAGGTGGTGTCAGGTCTCCTCTTGCTTTGCACTTTAGATCCTGCTACTTTGGTGCACTGTCGTTGTTTTTTTGGTGGTTTCTGGAGGCGATTTTTCCTCTGATCTTTTTCTTTTTGGAGCCGATTTGGCAGCTCCTGTTATTGGTTTTAGTGCCTCTACTTTTGCCTGTTCTAGGCTCCTGCCCTTTTTTAGGAGGAAGGAGAGCCTTTTCCTTGCTGCTCCACTTAGCCTTTTTTGTTTATCTTGGACACTTAACTTGTCCATTTTATTTTGAATGTCCATACTGGCAGTGCTAATAGCGGAGTTACTGGGCACCTCTGCGCTTATAGACATACTGCCACTTAAGGTTTCTTCAACCTTTTTGTTGGTGAGACTCTTAGGGCTGTCTCCGCCCTTGTTTTTGTTGTTAGAAATGTTGTTCCCGCGAGTACCGCGAGTCCATCTGTCATTCGAACCAGAGCTCCGGAATAGCGCGAATGGGCATTGATTAAAACCTCGCCAGGGCATCCCAAGTCCGCATATTAGCGACTAGTTAACCCACTAGCCATTCATCCTTCGGCATATGCTGTTCCACCTTGGATTTAGGGGTTTTTCTAAGGAGTACTAGTTGCACTACCATGATTTGAGACAGTTACGGCACGTGCACTCCTTGGAGTAGCTACATGTTTTTCCCCCTGCTCGGCCAGGCGGCATCTGCCGCAATAGCAAGGATGTTCACAATGGAAGATCTGGGCTGCGTACTTATGAAGGAGCCTTACATCCTGAGAGGTACAGTCAAGAGACTGACATGCAGGAATGCAGAGGTAATTTGGGACACTCGGGTGCACAACCCAAGAACTTGCATTCTTATTAATAAAAATATTAATTATGTTCTTCTTGCAGAATACGCTACAAGAGACCTGGTGCCCATTAGGGTAACACTGACCATGGCAGGAGGTGGGCAACGAACTGTCGTCCTGGCATCGGGGTACTGTGCTGGGGATGGGCCGACAGTACCAGCAGCAGTACAAAAACTGGTCGAGTACTGCAACAGGCAGCAAATGCCGCTTCTGATTGGGTGTGATGCCAACGCCCACAATACCATCTAGGGGAGCACCAACACAAATGACAGAGGTGAGTACTTATTACAATTTATTTTAAGTTCTTCACTCTCTATCTTTAATGTTGGGAATGTTCCCACGTTTGTTACGAGAGCCAGACAGGAGGTATTAGATATTACCATAGGTAGCCATAGGCTTAGCGGACTCGTTAGGGACTGGAAAGTGCCCAGCGAACCATCTATGTCGGACCATAGAATTATACGGTTCGATCTGGACGATACGGTCATAGCAAGTAAGGATGTAAGAAATCCGAGGAAAACTGACTGGGATCTCTTTGAATCGTTGCTAGAAAGTAATCTGGAGCACCTTGACATCAGAAGAGCTCCATCTCACTTTCTAGAGCTAGAACATGTTGTAGAGAGCACAAGAAAAGCTATCACAACAGCATTCGAAGCAAGCTGAACAATAAGCGGGGATTTCAAGGGGAAGAAAGTGCCATGGTGGAGCAATAAGCTATCCAGCCTCCGGCATAAAGTACGCAAGCTGTACAACGCAGCCAAGCGTACAGGAGACTGGCAAAGCTACAAACAGGCACTCACCACCTACAACAAAGAAATAAGAAGCTCAAAAAGAGAAAGCTTTAGGAAATTCTGAGAGACAATCACCCGTACCCCTGCTGCGGCTAGGCTCGACAAAGAGCTAGCAAAAACGGGGGAGATACAGATGTCTCTAAGAAAACGTGACTGCAGATACACCGAAAGTGAAGAACAGAGGGCAAGACTTCCATTGGAAACCCACTTTACGGGCAGTCATCAACACACAGAAAAGTGTGAAAATAATCTACCAATACCAAGGGATGAAGACTGGAGAGTCGCAAGAGAGATTTTCTCCAAAGGGCGTCTGGAATGGGCAATTAACTCGTTTCAGCCCTTCAAATCCCCAGGTGTGGATGGAATCACGCCAGTCCTACTTCAAAAAGGGCAAGGCAAACTAATACCATTTCTATTAGTGATATTAAGAAGCAGTCTAGCACTGGGATACATACCGAAAGAGTGGAGACGGGCAAAGGTAGTGTTCATTCCGAAAATGGGGAAGAAAGACCCAAGTCTACCAAAGTCCTACAGACCAATCAGCCTAACATCGTTTCTTCTCAAAACAATGGAAAAGGCCGTGGATAATTACATAAGAGAGGAAGTACTACAGACATCCCCTCTTCATTACTGTCAGCATGCTTACAAGGCAGGCCACAGTGACTGCACTCTATCAACTGACAGAAATAGTTTTATGTGCTTTCTTGGATATTGAAGGAGCATTTGACAACACATCCCATGATGCAATTGTTCGGGCTCTGGACAAAAAGGAAGTAAACCACACAGTATCGAAATGGATGTACGAACTCCTGAGCACAAGATCAGCGGAGACTCACACATCAGGAGGCATAATAAAAGTCGACATAACAAGAGAATGCCCACAAGGAGGAGTTCTATCTCCTCTCATGTGGAGCCTAGTTGTAGACGAGCTTCTAGAGATACTAACTAACCATGGCATCAGATGTCATCCATATGCCGATGACATAGTAATCATAGCCAAAGGAAAAATGGAGGAGACCGTATGCAATATTATCAAATGGGGGCTAACTTTAACTAAGGAATGGTGCCCGGCGGCTGGGCTAAGCCTAAATCCGGCAAAAACCACCATAGTACCTTTCACAAGAAAACGAAAACTGGAGCGACTAAAACCAATAAGTCTGTCGGGTACAACACTGACTCCGGTAAAAGAAGTGAAATATCTGGGAGTTATCTTGGACAGCAAGCTCATCTGGAAAAAACATACAGAAGAGATTACCAGAAAAGCGACGCGTGCTCTGATGATTTGTCGAAGCTTGGCGGGGAAATCCTGGGGATGCAGTCCAAGTATTATAAGATGGATGTCATCTCTATTGTTGGACCTACAATAACCTATGGTGCAATAGCATGGACCAAGACAACCAATCTGATCAGCGCGAGGGAGACACTCAGCACAGTTCAAAGGTTGGCATGCCTCTGTATTACAGGAGCCATTAGAACTTGCCCAACTGCGGCCATGGAGGTGCTATAGAAGCTGACTCCTTTGCATCTAGTTGTAGCAGGGTGTGCAAACAAAACAATCATTAGAATGGGTTCAACCACACCCAAGTGTACTGCCAGAAAAATCCGCGATGTGTCAGATGTGCGGGGGAACATCTGACGGCAGACTGCAAGGCCAATAAAGGGTCTGCAGCTACTTGTGTTAACTGCAAAGGGAAGCACCAGGCTAATTACCGTGGCTGCGAATTGGCAAAGGAAATCCAAAAAAGGCGAGATAAAGTAAAAGCCACCCAACGACAAACCCCAAAATCGAGAAACCCGAAGAATGTTGTAAACGTCGGGAAGAAACAAATGGTCACTCGAAAGGATCCTGATATAAAAGCACAGACGTAACCTACATCATCATTAAGTAGAAGATCTAAAGAGATTAAAGAAAGATCGTCGCAAGTCGGGGTGAAAACGTTCGCCCAAATGGTAGCAACCGCTAGTAATGTAGATAAACCGTCAGATCCGGTATCGCATTTCTTTTCGGTTATCCTCGAGAAACTTGAAGAGCAAACTTAGACGAACAAACAAACGAGAGACTAGTCAATCTCGAGAACAAGATTAACAAAAAGCGTCCTATAATATGAATAAGTCCCTTAAAATATTAAATTGGAATGCAAACGGTCTATTGCAAAAACTTGACGAACTGGAATTATATATTCAGGAAAAAGATATTGGTATTTGTTTGATCTCTGAGACGCACCTAACGAGGCAATCCCGTATAAATTTAAAAGGTTATTACGGTTATCACGCTTACCACCCGTCAGAAAGGGCAAGAGGCGGATCATCCTTGTTTATACGAGATAGTATTGAACATGTGGTTGAAGCAAATATAGAATCCTATACAATACAATTAAGAACGGTTCGAGTAAAAACCGACATTACTCATTTAATGTCTCATCTATTTACTGCCCTCCGCGCAGTATAATTGATCAAAACGAGTTTGAAAATATCTTAAATATTCTTGGCCCAAATTTTATAATTGGTGGCGACTTTAACGCAAAGCACACCTTTTGGGGTTCAAGATGCATTTCGCAAAAGGGTAGGACACTGTTTAAAGCTGCCATGAAACTCGATTGCGATTTTCAGTCAACCGGTAGACCGACCTACTGGCCTAGGGACACTACAAAAATACCTGATGTCGTGGACTTCTTTGTAATGAAAGGTATTTCCCGAAACTATTTAAAAGTTGCAGAATGCTTTGATCTCAATTCAGGTCTTTCTCCTATTATCTTGACAATGAGCGAAACCCTCATAAAGAATGAACAACCGCTTACCTTGACTAATCAACGTACAAATTGGCAAGCATTCACAAACTACGTGCATAACCACATTGAACTTAGTGTCCCGCTAAGGACCCCATACGAACTAGAAATGGAGGTTGACAATTTCATAGAAACCATACAGCACGCTGCGTGGAACAGTACACCACGCATAAGAAAATCGCCAGGAGATCACATCTTGCAATATCCACCAGAAATAAAGGAAATGGTGAAGGAAAAAAGAAGAGCGCGTAAGAAATGGCAACAAACTCGTGCGCCACAGCATAAAACTCGTCTCAATCAGTTATGCAACCAGTTGAAGACGAATATTAGGGCATTCGAAAGTAATATTCTTAACTCATACTTAGTTAGCTTGTCTGCTAAAAAGGAATCTAACTACTCGCTCTGGAAAGCCGTTAAAGACGTGAGAAAACCCCAAGCCCATGTAGCACCAATAAGAACAAATCAGGACGAATGGGCGAAAGACGATAAGGAAAAAGCGCAACTCTTTGCTTATTATCTAGAAATTACTTTTCAACCGTTCGATGGATTAACAGCACTTGAAAATATTAATAGAACTGAAGTGACAGATGGCAATTATGCGATTAGGATAATCGCTACGCTTACGAAACTTAAAAAAAGAATTAAATAAACTCAAACCGAAAATAGCTCCTGGATACGATTTAATCACAGGAGAAGTTCTTAAAGCGTTGCCCAGGAAAGCGCTTCTTAAGTTTCTGTATCTCATCAATGCTGCCCTTAGACTAGAACACGTTTCTAGTCAATGGAAAGTGGCAGAAGTGATTATGGTACCGAAACCTGGGAAACCGCCAACTGATAAAAAGTCATATTGACCGATCTCACTTCTTCCGATAATGTCTAAAGTATTCGAAAGAATTCTACTTAGACGCTTAAGTCCGGTCGTGGAAGAAAAACGCCTTATTCCGCACCATCAATTCGGCTTTAGAAGTAAGCATTCTACTATCGACCAAGTACATCGCATAACTGATGTAGTGGAAAAAGCACTGGAACAAAAATATATTTGTTCGGCAGCATTCTCGATGTTTCTCAAGCCTTTGACAAAGTTTGGCATGAAGGCTTGAAATATAAACTAAGTCAATCTCTTCCGGGAAAACTTTTTAGAATCATAGCGAACTATCTCTCCAATAGAATGTTCCGTGTAAAGTATGGAAACGAATATTCTGTATTCAAATCTATAAAGGCTAGAGTACCACAAGGAAGTGTACTTGGTCCTCTCCTTTACCTACTTTATACCAGGGATATACCGGAAGACGAAGGCACCGTATTAGGCACATTTGCTGACGATACTGCCATTTTGGTAACAGCCAAAACGGTTGAAGAATCAACAATGAAATTACAATATGCTCTAAATCGGGTGGACAAAAGTTTGGCGAATCGCGCTTAATGAAGCGAAATCTGTTCACATAAACTTTACATACAGGAACATAAATAATCTACCTGTTTTCATAAATGGTGTCCAAATACCCTTCGGGAATGAAGCGAAATACCTCGGGATGACCCTCGACGTTAAACTTAAGTGGAAGGAGCACGTTAAAAAGAAACGTGAAGAGCTAGAGAAGAGATATAGAGATATGTACTGGCTCATTGGATACCATTCAAAGCTAAGTATTGACAACAAATTGCTTATATATAAGCAAGTGCTAAAACCTGTCTGGACGTACGGTGTACAACTCTGGGGTTGTACCAAACCAAGTAATAGGAACATACTACAGACTTTTCAAAACAAAGTTCTAAGAACCATCGTCAACGCACCTTGGTATATAAGAAACGACGATATCCACAGAGATCTTAGAATTACAATAGTCCAAGATGAATTTAAGACTTTTGCTCGTAAGCATAAGCGCCGCCTAGAGGAGCACGTTAACCCTGTAGTCCTTCTGATTCTTAGTGGAAGTAATGCTATTCGCCGTCTTAAAAGGACTAAACCACTTGATCTAGCACGGTGAAATCAACCCGCGTGTATTTGCGGTGTAAGCAGGAACTTTCAGTGGAGAGTCACCTGCCTAAAGTCTCTAAATTAAGAAATGTAAACTGCTGCATAAGTGACTAACTTAGTTGTAGTATTGTAGTATTTTATTTGAAGGGAGATGTTTTTACTGGGTAAAAATCCCTTTCGCTATAAGGGGACGGTCCCCATAGTGTCTTTTGAAGACTTTCACCTAACCTCGCAAAAAAAAAAAAAAAAATGAGAATGGCAAAAGAAGGGATAGGTAAAGACAGGTGCATTACATCGAGGCAATTCGACGCACTAGTCAAAAAGCTACCACTCCTGGATGACGTGATTAGGAAATTCAATTTCCAAAAGAAATTTACCAGCAAGCTCAGCACCAAAAGGGACTGGAGCAATGAATCCATGGTCCATAGACTGAGCAGCAACACGGCAAAATGGCATACAGACGGATCAAAAACTGATGAAGGAACTGGAGCAGGAGTTTTTGGACCCAGGACAAAATACTTCGAATCCATGGGCAAATATACCAGCATCTTTCGAGCGGAAATTTATGCCATAGACAGATGCGTTCAGATCAATCTTGAAAGCAATTATATCAACTGCGACATAGCAATAATGTCTGACAGTCGAGCCGCTATTATGACACTGGACTCCTACACCATCAATTCAAAACTTGTATGGAAATGCTTGCAAAAGCTAAAAGAGTCGACTAGGAGAAACCGAGTAAAACTCTGCTGGATACCTGGCCATACGGCAACGAAATGACCGACTCCCTGACAATGAAAGGACCATCAGAACCCTTCATAGGCCCTGAACCATTCTGCTCTGTAGGAGACTATCTCCTCAGAGAAGAATTCAGAGAACTGGAAAGAAGGAATCGGATAGAAACCTGGAATAACGCTCGTGGAATGAAGCAGGCCAAGAAACTCCTAGGGCAATATAACCGGAAGAGATTCGAGGCATGCATCAAAATGTGCAAGAATAACCTCCGTATCCTAACAGGCTTCCTAACGGGGCACTGTAGACTCAGGGAGCATCTAAGGAAACTAGATGTATCAGAAGAAGGTCTCTGCAGATTTTGTGGAGAATTTAATGAAATTCCAGAACATATACTGGGATTTTGTGAAGCACTAGCCCCCAAAAGAAAAAGAAGTCTGGGCAAGTACCTACTAACAGAAGAAGAAATGCAACCACTAGAACCATCTATCATTCTCAGATTCCTGAAGGAAACTGGCTTAGAGAGAATACTCTAGAACAGGTTTCTTCACCTATGCGCAATAGGAGTCCATTACCCTCAATACTACTCTAAAAAGAACTGTATTTGAGGAGAACTCGTAATTGTGCTAAGGTATTGAAAGGGGGCACAATTGATCTTAAAGGTCGCGGTGCAATATACCCTCAACCATAATGATAATAATTCCGTCTAAATACGAATGGCTTTTTTCGACCACCGCGGGCAACACATTCCAGTTGGGCAAAATTACCATGTCCAGATGGATTATCAATGGCAACAAAAAGCACGGCAACACGAACCAGGTTGAGCGTGGTATTAAGCCACCTAGAGTTATGCCTAATTGGAGTTTTAAAGCGGGAGTTTTTCCCATTTTTTCCCCTCGCTTTACCCACCATAATCCTTCACCACAAGCCCACCTCCTTCCAAAGACAAATCGTGCTTCTTTCAATCTCCCATCCGAAGCCTCTAATAAAATCACTCCACCCTCTTTGAATTTCGCCCTTTTTTCGCCCTTAACTCTTACCCAGCCCCTCCATCTCACTGCGTTGGTAACACCCGACAGTTCCTATCAATTTATTATCAGAACATCAGAGGGATTCGCACCAAAACCTCAATGGTTTACCTCAATTCTCAAAAACTTCCGTACAATATTTTTGCCCTTACTGAAACCAACCACGCCTTACCAAACCAACGAAGTACAGCCCTTTCCGTTCGAAGAAGCAGCTGCCCAACATTGAGTTCCTCGCGCACTGTCTCACCCTATCCCGGCGAGTAATTCCCACAACAGCACGAAGAAATCTCATCTCGGCAGCTTGTATTCGCGACCTTATTCTTTCGATCATTACCCATTTCATGACAATAGTTGAGAGTTGGAACAAATACTGTGTTAAAAACCGCTAACTTGGCTTTGACACCCAGCTTGACCAATCCTACAGGAAAGCTCAGCATTATTCCTCCCATCACTCGTGAAGAAGACCCCGAGTTACTTAAACTTGTCCACCTGTTTCAATGGGACTCCACTAACATGTAGAGTGCATTGAACAGGGGTTTTGGAAATAACTATAACCTCGGATATGTCCAGGTTAACCTTCATTCCAGCATCAGCACATGCGGCCACAAACCTATCTAGCGCCCGCTGGAGTTCTATCTGGGTGGATGTGAGGATGACTAAATCATCTGCAAAAAGAAGATGACTAACCTTCAACTCTGCCAATGTGAAACATTCCTCAGCTCGACTGCCTTCTCGACAAGCCTTCTCAAGTACCATTCTTAGAGTGAAACGCTGGTCGATTGTACTTCTGCCGGGACGGGAAACCGCACTGCTCATCTCCCATCCAACACCTTAACGTAGACTTTACCTGGGAGACTTAAAAGAGATATGCCCCTGTAGTTGGAGCACTCTTTTTTGTCCCCTTTTTGAAGAGAGGGACAATCACCCCAGTCTGCCAATCGCCAGGTGTCTCACCGCGTTCCCAAGCCACTCTAATGACACGTGAGAGCCATAAAACTCACTCTTTACCCTTGGATTTAAAGATTTCTGGCCGGATTTCATCTACACCGGCGGATTTGCTAACTTTTAGTGATTCAATCGCCAAAATTACTTCCTCCACCGTTGGACTATTCTCCGCCCTCAAGACTACAGGTCTGTCACCCTCAGTGCCCTGTTCGGGATTAAGCAGCTCCGAAAAGTACTTGCTTCATCTGCGCAAGATGTCCACCTCATTGGAAAGCAACATGACATCTTTGTATTTGACTCCTTCGATGGTGTTGAATTTCCTTCCTCTGAGCCGGCGAATGGTTTGCCAGAACACCCTTTTCGCAGATCTATGGTCGCTTTCCAACTTCTCACCGAACTCCTTCCAAGTCTGCTCTTTAGCTGCTCGCACAGCAAATTTGCAAGTTCTTCGCGACTCAGTGTATCGGTCATGAGAATCAGAGTTCCCCAAGAGAATCCAGTCTCTGCAGGTCTTCTTCTTCTCTCTGATGGCTTCTTGAACTTCGGGTGTTTTAAACCACGCAGTTCTTTTCTCACCACCAGGCGCCACACCAAGCCGCTTCACCCCACAAACATCACGTGCAGAAGCAATGACAGCTGTTGAAAACAATCGCCATTTTTTCTCTACATGCTATGGAACAGTTGGAATTTGCTCAAACCCTTCGAATATGCGCCGTGCAAAATGTTGCTGCACCTCACTGTTCTGTTGTTTCTCCCACCGTATGCGTGTAACCACTCTTGATTTCCGCCTTGGCAGAAGAGGTACTTTATCAGTAAGATACAGCGTACACAACACCAAGTGATGATCAGTTGACAGTTCAGCCCCTCTCAACACACGAACGTCACAAACCATCCGTTTCACACACTATGGTACCACAAAGAAATCTATCGACGATTTCTGTTGAAGACTCCGCGGGTACCATGTGTATTTGTGGATGTCTTTATGCCGAAAGAAGGTGTTCATAATGGACATGCCATTTGCACAGCAAAAATCCAACATTTTCTCTCCGTTCATGTTTTGATGAGGATCACCGTTCCTCCCAATCACACTCCCCCATGTCGTTACATCCACACCCACGTGTGCATTGAAGTCACCCATCAGAATAAAGGAATCCATCTCAACCACTCTGTCAAGAGCAGACTCAACTGCATCCAGGAAAGCCGCATACTCTGACTCTAGATTCGGTGCATACACCTGCACTAGAGCCAAAGTTGATCTTTCAAGCTTGAGCTTTAAGATCCCGACTCTCCCTCCTAACGGTATCTACTCCAATACCCTATTTGCCAGCCTGGGACTTGTGAGTATCCCGCCTGTGCAGACATTTGAGGTGTCACTCCCGACAGGAAGAGTTTCCACCCGTCCGAAGGATCCACAGTTCTAAATCGTCTTTGCTTGGTCGAAGAAATGCCTACGATATCTAACCGATATCTGGCAGCTTCCCCAACTAGCTCGAGATCATTTCCTGTGAGCGATAAGACGTTCCATGTGATGTAATGTAATGTTTATTTCGTTCATAAGTTTACAAGCAAGCCACCGCACAATTTCAGAGATTTGATATATTATATAATGTCATATTATATCTTTCTACTGAAATATATCTTTAAAAAAAACAACAACTGTAGTATTAAATAATTATTCTTGGCAAAGGGAAAGAACAGAAAAAACCCTTTATTATAAGGAAAGAAAAAAAAAAAGAAAAACAAACCGAAAATAGAAATAAAAATAAATAATAAATAAATAAATAAAATAAAAATAAATAAGCAAATGAGAAAGTAAATAAATAATTCAATAAATAAGTAATAATATAATATATAGACAAATAAATAAATAAATAAATGAATAGATAAATAAGTAAATAAATATATATATAAAGATATAAATAAATAAATAATAAATATATATATATATATATATAAACAAATAAATAAATAAATAAATAAATAAATATATATATATATATATAAACAAGCAAATAAATAAATAAATAAGTAAACAGATAAATAAATAAGTATGTAAATAAGTAGAAAAAGAAAACAAAAGGAAAAATATCAGTCTTGTCGGTTATAGTTATTATTAAGCTCGTTTATTAGTGGACTATCAGATAAATCACAACTGATCACAAATCTTTCGGTAAGTGCATGTATCCTAACAGAGATCAATTCAACATTAGCTTTGCTGTGTAAATCGCGGGTAGAGTGATGCCAAGGAAGGTTAAGCATCATTTTGAGTATCTTATTTTGCTGTATTTGTAATCTTTTTATGTAACATTTAGCACAATCACCCCATACTTGACAACCGTACAATAATATTGCCTGAAAAATAACCTTATGTAAGAGTATTTTATTGTTATTGGAAAGCAAGAATTTTCTATTTATAAAAGGATACAACATTTTAATGGCAGTGCTCGTTTTATGGAGAGACCTTATAACGTGTTCATTAAAAGTAAGTTTCTTATCTAAGTATACGCCCAGGTACTTCACCGACGTCTCCCATTTTATGTGCTGCCCGTTTACTATAAACTGGTTGGACGGAAGATAACAAGACTTTCTTTTTCTTGTGAAAAAGATAGCTTTTATCTTTTCCTCGTTAACTTTAATTTTCCATTTGCTGAGGTACGGAATAACTATTCCTGCCGCATCTTTTAAATTTGTCTCAATATTGAGACCAAATTTATGCGACGAGAAAATCGCAGAATCATCAGCGTACAGGGCAAAATCACATTCCGGTAAATGGGGAAAATCAGATAAATATATGTTGAACAAGATCGGTGCAAGAACTGACCCTTGAGGAACACCTGCATCTACATTACACAAACGTGAGTGACTATTATTGACATGAACTTTGTAACTTCGGTCTGACAAAAAACTCTTGACAACTTTACAAATGTACGTTGGGAAAAGGAATCTATTCATTTTATACAATAAGCCATTGTGCCACACAGTATCAAATGCCTTTTCAATATCCAGTATTAACAACCCGGTTGATTTTCCTATAGCACGGTTCTTTTTAATATTGTTGGAAATTCTTAGAATTTGGTGGTTCGTACTATGAAAGCGCCTAAACCCAAATTGCTCATTGGGTAAGTATATTTTGCTCTTCGATGATTTTTTGTATTTTGTCCTTTATTACTTTTTCATAAATTTTACTTATGCTGCTCAATAGACTTCTATAGGCCTATAGCTAGTTGGTTCATTCGGTGGTTTTCCTGCTTTTATAATAGGTATTATTTTTGCTTCTTTCCAAGCAGTTGGAAAATATTGAATTTTTAAGCAAGCATTTATTATGAAAGCCAGATACCTAGTGCCAACCTTAGGTAAGTTCTTCAAATAAATATTTCTGATTCTGTCTAGACCACCACTTTTCCTTACAATGAGGTTATCTGTGAAGTGTTCTGTATCAGTCTCAGAAATGAACGCATTTTCTGGTGTTGTGGTTAATGAGGCATTAAAGTCTTGTAACGCGTTTTGTACGAGTGCGTTAGTGTTGGTGTCCCCTAGATGTAGGGAAACGCAATGGTTTTGAGCAAAACTCTGGCAGAAAATATTAGCTTTGTCTAGATCAGTGTAATATGTTTCGCCCATGTTTTTAAGACTAGGAATATTTCTATTTTTGTTTTTTGTAAATTTCACGATATTCCAGAAAGGTTTAGAAGATTTGTCCAGAGAGTTAATCTTCCTATTCCAATCTTCATGGCGTTTCGTTTGTATAAACTTCACAATAAGCTTGTTGAAGTCTCTTACCAGCCTTTGAGAGATGAGCTGTCTGTATCTTTGCCAGTTTCTTCGGTGCATATTTCGCAATCGAATAAACTCCAAGACATGAGCTGGAAGTTTCATACAAGAAAGCTTTTTTCCAACTTTTGACACGCTTCTATCAGCGGAACTAAGGATATGTTCGAAAAACTGATAGACAATGTTGTCAATATCTTCTCTGCTGTTTACGTTGTCTAGGCTGGTAGGCACGTTTCTAAGTCTAGAATTGAGTTCTGATCGAAAAATATTCCAATTAGCGTGAGTCAGATCTTGGAAGTATTGCACGTGTTTTTCACCTGACCAGGGAAGCCGTCAAAGCACTGGGTTATGGTCTGAAGATAGGTCATTTATAGTAACTGGCTGGGAAATATGACTAGATAAGTTAGTGACAAAAAGATCAATAACAGATGGACGACCACGAGAACCAGCTGGAGTATAAGTAGGATTGGACGGAAACAGACCACGAACAGGCAACATAGCAAATAGGTGTCCCGGTGTCTACAGTTTAGATCACCTCCAATTAAAAAGTCTCCAGCAGTACTGAAGAGTTTCCTCAAATCGGCTTTCAACTGGTGTAGTTTTCCAACTCCAGGAGTTTCACCAGGGAAATAAGCACAGAAGATTTTCAGTGTATTTCCGCTTCCAAAAATGAGCTCTATACCCAGATTTTCTACAAGATATGTGCGAATACTTCCTAAAAGCTTATGTTGAATTGATCTCCTTATTATTTTTTTATTTGATATTCATTTTATTCCCTTCAAAGTAATCTCCATCGCAAGCAATACTTTTGAGTATTAAACATTCTTTATTGGTATACTAAATTATTACAATATTTTTTTTTTACAAAAGAAAAGTTAACATGGCAAGATGCCGTCTGTTGTGAGTTGACGTTACATTAATAAAGAGAAACAATAAATTACAAAAGTAAACAGATATTCTAGAGAATAGATATAGAAGAGAAGCACGACATTAAATAAAGTTATTTCGGTAATTCAAGGCATGAGTGCAAAAACGAAGAAGCAGGTTCCATCCCTCTGTTCCATTTAGAATATTCTTTGTTTCTTCAAGTGTGAGAGACTCTTTAGAGAAGTAAAGTAAACGCAATTCTAATAGTATAGGACAGATCGCGATAAAGTGGTAAATGTTCTCGTCCTCGTTACGATTGCAAAGCGTGCAGATAGCATTAACATCATGTCGATGTGGCATGTAATTAAGTCTCAGGAGTTCGGCTCTAGCCCTAAATATTACACTTATTTGGTAAGTTGAATATTCTGTGCTAAAATAGTTATGGGGCCCTAACGTATGGTTCAAAAGTTTATACACATGTCGCGAAGAGGAAGATTGGGCTCTATTTATACAATCGTTATAGACATAATCGTCGTGTTTCTTTATGCAGGTTACATATCACGAAAAGTACCCAGAGGCAAATATTTTCAAGTTGCCTTTGTAACCAAATACCCCATTCAAATTTAGGTCAGAACTGTGCGAACGTGAATATGGGAAATGAATTTGTAAACAATTCCCACAGGTTCGATGCACACATAGAAGGAATGAAAACTATTGCAAAATGATATTATAAATGCCACTGGCTGGCGGTGTTGAGCCGAGTACCTAATAAAATTTTTAAAAACACCCGTACCAAATCGGTAAATATAATTGGCGCAATCGGTCGGATTCTTTAAAAATTTGAAGAATCCAGTGAAAAAGAATCGTTGTACGTGAAAGTGGAATTCTAAAAAAAGTGTAACTAAAAATCAGTTAACGAAATTATAGTTAAACCCTAGTGCAAGTGTAAATAAAAATCAGTTATCCGCATTTGCTTTAAAAAGAAAATATTACGTGTTCACCCCGACCAGTTGTCCCTAACTCAAACAAAAAATTATTCAAGATTCGTCGAAAGGATAAAATATTCCAATTTTGGGAAAATATAATAAAAAAGAAAAAGAAGAAATTTATGCCGCAATGATGGAAAGACTAACCACTGCTTTGGAAGCGATATCTTATCGTAATCCGACACAAAGCAGACTAGTCACAGTGATGAAAGAAGTCGCTTACATTAAAGAATATAATGGCGACCGTGAACAATTGACGCAGTTTTTAAATGTGGTGCAGACACACTTAGATGCAGTGGATGTTAACACAAAAGAAGTACTCTGGCAGGCCATCTACAATTCAAAAATTGGAGGCGCAGCTAAAGAACTCCTGTTAAATAATCAACCAGAAGGATGGGTGGAGGCAAAGAAGTTACTGAAGCAGCATTTCAAGCCTTCAAGCAACTACAAGGACATCTCTAAGAAAATTTGTAACCTAAGAGTAAGTTCAATTTCCGAACTTAATCATAAAGTAGAATGCATAATCAATGAAGTTAATGTTTTTGCAAACTACGAAGAGAATCAATCAGAAACAAAAAACACTTTTTATACTCTTCTAGTTAATCGAATAAAACAACTAATATCGGGAAATTTGTCTAGAGAAATTAGGGATATGTACAATTTACATAATATCAAAGAAATACTATATAGTTATGTAGGATATGACCACAATAACTTAGATAGAGAGTTTATGAACTATGATAAGAAAAACACACCAAACCAAAATAATCCCAATATTCATCAAAGTTATAAAAATGCTAACAATGTAAGTCAATATAGACAGCACAACCAACATAATAATAATTTCAGATCAGGACAATACAGACAATACAATCAACAGAATAATAACTTCAGACCAGGACAAAACTCAGGACAATATAGGCAATATAATCCACAAAATAACTTTAGGTCAGGTCAAAATCAGACACCAGTTTTCAACCAATCTGGATAGTTCAGAAACGCCAGACAACAACCACAACCAATGGATGTAAGTAATGTATCAAATCAGCGAGAAACAAAATATACTAGGCAGGAAGAAGTGCACAATATTGAGCCACAGGATTTTCTCAACTAGGCCTCGGAAATAAAATATTTATAGATTTAACGATAGACCATATAAAGTATAAAGAACTCATCGATACTGGATCAACAATGAGCATAATTAATTCCAATAGGGTAGTCTGTAGCAAGTTTAAGATTTACGAAGGAATTAACTTAAAACTTCAAACAATCAACAACACAACAACAGAAATGGTAGATAGGGTAATCACTAGTATACCAAAAGAATTTAACTATGATCCAAAAACAGCTACTAGATGGTACAAGAGGAATCTAGGTGACAAGCCTTATGACATTCTAATAGGAATGGACTTATTAAGCAAAATTGTTAAAACATTCGATTTTAATAATAAATGTCTCATTTTAAAAAACGATACCCAGATACCACTGCATTCATTCGATAAAAAAACAACATTTGATTGTTTTGAACTAAATCATCTCAATGAAGAGGAAAGGAAAGAAGTGCAATCTATATTAAACCAATATAAAAATATGATATACAAAGAGGGCTATCAACTCACTGATACCGATACAATAACACATGAAATTAAAACAACGACAGATCAACAAATAAATGCCAAACTGTATCGATTACCTCCAAAGCATGATGAGGAAGTTAGACGACAGATTAAAGAAATGGAAGAACAAGGTATAATTAGAAAGTCTAATAGTAGGTATGCGTCCCCCATAGTAGTAGTAGCAAAGAAAATAGACAATTCAGGACAACAGAAATTTCGAATATGCGTAGATTATAGAAAACTCAACGAAATCATCATCGATGGTAAATTTCCCCTACCAAACATGGAGAGCATTTTAGATAAATTGGGAAGAGCCCAATACTTTTCATCATTAGACCTCGCAAAAGGATATCACCAAATTAAGATGCACCCGAACGACATATCAAAAACAGCATTTGTAACACCCAATGGATTATATGAATATCTCAGAATGCCTTTTGGTTTAAAAAATGCACCAGCAACCTTTCAAAGGTTGATGAATGACATTCTTCGAGAATATATTAAAAAAATATGTGTTGTTTATCTGGATGACATATTAGTCTTCTCGACTAGTTTAAAAGAACACATACAGTCTTTAAAGTTAATATTCAAAAAACTCTCCGAACACAATCTAAAAATACAATTCGACAAATGTTCATTTTTGAAAAAAAGTACTGAATTCTTAGGTCATGTCTTAACAGCAGAAGGCATGAAACCTAACCCGAAAAAGATTCAATGTATTCAAGAATACCCCCTTCCCAAAACAGAAAAACAATTGAAAGGATTCCTAGGAGCTACAGGGTTCTATAGAAAGTTTGTGAAAGATTATGCAAAAATCGCTAATCCAATGATAAAATATTTAAAGAATGATAAAAAAATAAATATCGAAGACCCGGAATACATTCAGGCCTTTGAAACTCTTAAATTAAATATAATAAAACATCCTATTTTAAAATTCCCCGACTTCACTAAGAATTTTGTATTATTTACTGATGCAAGCAACTATGCAATCGGAGCTGTACTAACACAAGACGGACAACCCGTCTGTTATGCTTCAAGATCCCTCAACGATCACGAAAAAAATTACTCTGTTACTGACAAAGAGTTTTTGGCAATCGTGTGGGCGGTAACGTATTTTAGACCTTACTTGTGGGGAAAGCGATTTAAAATTATAACAGACCACTTACCAATTAAATATTTAAATAAGAAATACACAGGTAAAGAGTTCAGTCAAAGAAACCAACGTTGGCTACTCAATATATGAAAGGCAAGGACAATAAGGTAGCTGACTTTTTGAGTAGGATTCCAGAAGTTAACAATATTAAAAATAATGTTGAAGATGACCAATCTATTAACGAACTAACTGACAAAGCAACAGTACATTCACAAGAAGAGCAACATTTAGATCATATACCGATCATGGAAATCATAGTTAACAAGTATAAAACTCAACTTATACTTACCAATGATGCTGCCAAAGAAATAGAAATATTGCATAATAGAAGAATAGTTTTCATTGATATGACTAGAAGCAAGGAATACTGGACAGATTTATTAAGACGATTTATTAAGCCAGGTATTACAGGAATATATACAGAATTATCTTACCACGAGCTTAACAAAATACAGCAACTGCTTATAGAACTATTTAGTCATGATGAACAGATAAAATTTATAAAAGCCACATTAAGAGCTCGCGAAATCAAAACGCTAGAAGAAGCACATAAACAAATAGCATTATACCACACTGTGGGCGCCGTGGCCGTGTGGGTTCGTGCGTCGACCCATGCGCACTACACTTTCACAGTCTAGGTTCGAATCCAAGTTCAGACAAACAATTTTTAAAAAAAAAAAGTTGTTCGCGGCTCCACCTCTTTCGAGTTACTGACATTTATTAAATGTTAAATTTATAGACAGATTCCTCTATACTGAAGAAATAAATCATAATTTTACAAAAGAATTAAATTTTGAGGACATTATTACCAAAAACATAGCAAACTTAGAACATATTAAATTATTTAAATTTCATAAAACTATTAATTATCTTGCTAATTCAACTACAATTATCTTTCTAAGCATAATCATTTTTGTAATAATAATTCTATCAAGAAAAAATAAGAGAATGGAAATATCAATTAAAAAAGTAATTAAAGAAATTCCTAAACCCGATCATAATAAAATTCAGGAGAATCTTAAATTTAACGGGGGAGAGGTTACATATCACGAAAAGTACCCAAAGGCAGATATTTTCAAGTTGCCTTTGTAACCAAATACCCCATTCGAATTTAGGTCAGAACTCTGCGAACGTGAATATGGGAAATGAATTTGTAAACAATTCCCACAGGTTCGATGCACACTTAGACGGAATCAAGACTATTGCAAAATGATATTATAAATGCCACTGGCAAATGAAAATATGTTAGTTAGTAAGCTGGCGGTGTTAAGCCGAGTACCTAATAAAGTTTTTAAAAACACCCGTACCAAATCGGTAATTATAATTTGCATTCATAGAGCTTATCTTCCCATTCATTGACATTTGCCTCTGTCAGACCCAACTCAATGTTATGTGAGCAAGCGAGCTCATTCCATTCTTTGAAAGGTGGTAGGTTATATTGAAGCACCATCTTGAGAAGCCTCTTCTGAAGATTATTGTTTGGCCTGCGCATCACTTTAATTAAATAATCAGCATTTGTTTTCAAGTTTCTGAGGTAGATTTGAGGAAAACCAGATTCAACGTAAATGGCATATGAGGGAGAAGTTGGCGGGAGTTTGAAGATCCGTTTAAAGAAAAACCGTTGGACCGATTCGCACTCTTCAAAGTATTTATAGCCAAACACTTGGTTAGCGTAGCAGAGGCATGCATTAACAGTGGCATTGAACACTTTGAACTTTGAAGCACAGCCGATACGTTGGTTGCCAAAGAAGCTTCGCCACATTAGGTTAATGGCAGTTTTAGCAGCTACTGCTTTTCCATGTATATGTGCTTTCATGTCTAGATTCGCTTTTATAAGAAAACCCAGGTAGTTAAACTCATTGACAATTTCTCATTTCCAAAGTAAAGTTTTCTTGTGCAGTCCTGCTACCCCTACCTGTGCCGAAGACTATAATCTTTGACTTTGAAGTGTTAATCTTTAAATCCCATATGTCGCAGTAGCGTTTCAATCTATTTATTTCCAACTGAAGAGTATATGGGCTTTCAGTCAAAATAACTAGATCGTCAGCATACAAGAGAACCTTAACCTCAACTTCACCAACTCTGACCCCTCCCGGTAGATAATTTGCTATGTCATCTATGTAGAGAGCAAATAAAAGTGGACTTAGCACACAGCCTGTCTGAACCGCAAAATAGTCTGACAAAACACTACCATTCCATACCGTAGCCGAAGTTTGTGTTGTAAGTTCTTTGTAGACTCTAATAAATTTGGTCGAGAGTCCGAGGATAGATAATTTGTACAGCAAAGAATTTCTATTCACTTTGTCCAAGGCCGCTTTAAAATCGACAAAAAAGGCATATAATTTCTTCCCCCTTTCTCTGAATCTTCTAGCTATCGTTGTTAATGCAAAAATTTGGTCTTCAGTCGAGAACTCTGCACGAAAAACTGCTTGGAAAACACTAAGACGATTGTTGGTTCTCCTTATTAGGATCGCTACACCACCACTTCTATCTGTTCTATCCATGCGATAACATTTAAAGAATGATGTTGAGATTTGCATTGTGGAATATGACATGTTTCCGTTATTAATACAATATCAATATTATTATTGTTTAAGAAACTAACGAGTTCAATATGTTTATTTTTAATACTTCTTGCATTCCATGTTATAATATTTATATTATTATTTGTTATATTACTTGATATGTTTATACAAAAACTTAGTCGCTAATTGTGCGATGGCATTAAATTGTTCTAATTTAGTTTTACAAGAACCTAATTTATTTATCATCTCAATTACAAGGGAGTTTAATTCTTCTATGGTGAATAACTCACCATGATTGGTACTTGAATTATTATTGCACGATGGCAACTCTCCTGAGACACTTTGCTCCCACGCATTTGGTAAAGCGATATTACCGCTCCCTATTACTCCAACCCGCCTTGCAGCTGTTCGTTTTGGTAAAGTTGGGAAATCCGATAATGAATGAAATGGCAAATTCTTTTTTAGGTGGTTGAGTTTGACACTTCCATTTTCAAATGAAACTATGTAGATTGTCAGTGTAAAATGCATATGTTTTGTTAATACTTTTAATTTCTTTGCACTTTAGACGCAGTTTGATGAGTATTTTTTTTTATGCCAATAGACATCTTTTTAATAGCATAGTCTGTTATTTTAAATAAGTTCATTACACCGTGCACATAGTCACAGGATTTTTGTAATACTTTTATTGGGGGAGGAACTATTTTTGGTGGTTTATTTTGCACAATTTCGTCCGTTTCATCTATTTCGTCGCCTTCATATAATTGTAGAGAGCTAAAGCGATTGTATCGGGGATCCCTTTTACTGAGGCCATTTTGGGTCTTAGTCTTTTTCCAGAGGACAATGAAATGTCCTCTGTATCCGGGGATCGAGAGCGCTTACCAATTTTGAAAAATGGTAAGGGAAAACAATGAAAGAAAATACGAGATATACTATATAATAACACGCCGGTAGAGGGTTCGATGCCGTAAGCTTTAAAGCTGCGGTTGAACTATCCTAAGTCGATGCCGTTGTCCGTTGCCTTTTAACCCTCGCACGCACTTATTAGTGCATGGCGTGATCCTTCACCCACCCCCGTAGTGGCTCACGAGGCCACTGCCGGGTTGCTTGTAACTGTTTCGGGCTGAGCCCGACCGGCTGCCGAGCGGGACAGCCGGCCACCAGACGCTCGCATACTGCCACCATTCAGGCTTGGCTCCGAATGGGGCCCTGGCACACCAGGGTAGGCAGTATCCGAGGCTGTCTTCGTTCTTCCCGTCATCTGAGGGACTGCGCTTGCGCTTCGTTAGCCAGGCTTGCGGCGTACAATATGCACACCACAAACCTGTTGCCCGGCCCCCACCACGAGCGCCGTGTATGTTGAAGATACCCACTATGGACGTCAAAAGGAAATTGGAAGGTAACAACACCATCATCACCAGAAATTTATTCATACCAAGAACAAACTTCAGTTCTTGACTACTAAACAATTCGAAATTAGACATTAACGGTGATGTACCATAGGTGAATGACATTGACGATCTGACATTGAAATATTGAAGGACAAAATCCACAACATAACACAGCTATCGACGGAACTCCGAGGGAAAATTAATTTCCACGACTACCAGCATTATGGCCTAGTTTACCTATTGCTGGCTAGCATATTGGATTTGTATCGTACGCCAGTGTACGAGTGTATCATATCTAATACTACCACCAACATATTATAACTAATGTATACTATTATTGTATGTGTAGGTCTACGTCAATTCGGCCACAATTCGGCCAGCTCACCGAGAGGATCACAATAAACGTTGGGTTTTTTTGCATCGCGCGGTTGCTTTTTTTTCAACGAAAAAATCATTGCATTTTTATTTGATAGCTTGCGTGATAGCTTCTTTCAGCCAGTGTTAGGTGGCTTCGGTTTATACATTTGGTCCATGTCGAGCCGGATTTTTTTGACGACCAGCTTCGAAAGCATATAGGAACTTATGTACATATATCGTGTTAGTTGGTGTTAAATGTTAAATAAAGTGAAATTTGTGAAAGCACGACAAAAGCGCTGCAGAGCAACAGGTAGCAATTTAAATATCTTTAATATTTAGGGCAAGCTGCAACGCGTCAGGACCTGTTTGTGTGATAATTGTCACGTACGCCAGCACACACGAGCAAGCTGACAGCAAACGCAAGGAAATCCAAAGAGCAGTCGCGACAACTGTCTCCATACACCAAGCAAATGCAAATATACCCGCACAGCACAACACAGCCAGCGAGTCGAATAGCATACATATTTACAGCATACTACGCAGCCGCGACAGTCGCCATACGAACACACATATTTTTTTAATTATTCTACTTTTTTCTATTCTCCTTTAATTTTCTGAGAGCTTTACAGAATGAGAGAATCATATGGGGCTCTCACATATGAAAGGAAAAATACAAATGAACAGCAGGCATCGACAGTTTTATTTTGAACTAGCAAACCCGGCGAACTCCGTTTCGCCACCAGATGGCTTCGTTTTTTGTGACATTTCGTTTGAGGATTAAAAGATGAAGAAAAATATTTTTTTTTTATATTTGAAAAGGAAAAATTTTATTTCATTTCACAACAGTAATGAATTCATTTCGATTACAAAAATGAAATGTAACTTAGTTTAACTTCTCTAAGTAAAAAATTAAAAGTTATACGTGTCCGCAAATTATCCGTTTCATTGAAGTGCTCTTTGGTAAACCACATTTTTTGTTTTTTGGTCTGTCGTTAACAATAATTGCAGCAATTTCATCAACGGTGGGTGCATTGAATCTTCGCACATGTTCACCTGTTGGGGTACGATCCGCTCTTATGACAAATTTGTGCGTATCCGATAGCATTTGTTCCAATGCTGTTTTGAACATATTAACCATCGCGTTATTAGCATGAAAAAATGCTTGCATCTGTTCAATAATTCGTCTCTTTGATATCTCTGTTGTGTTCCCTGTATATTGCACCGCACATTCAGCTGATCCACCATCGACGAAATGAAATATATTTCCAGAAATTGATGCGGTTCATCTGGTGTTGGCACCATTGAACCATGCAAATGATATATTTGTCCTTGTATCTGTAATTGCAAACAATCATGTGTTGAAAAATACGGTGTGACTTCTGATCGTGTGATGGTGTAGTGTGTGGTGTATGTGTAGTTGTTATGTGTTGCAATTGATTGTGTTGGTGTGATTGATTGGTGTGAGTGATTGGATGTGTGTGTTGTATCTTTTACCTTGCAAGTCGGCATGAAGCCGCCTTCTCGAATGATATTAGCTCCAAAGGAAGTTATGCGAAAGCAGTTATTGTATTCAAGAATGCGTTGAAAAAAATGGTTGGAATCGGGATCACTTCCATCGAACAATGGTTTCAGTGGCTGTGGTGGTGTAAGTAATGGATCCAGTTTGACTTTTCCACTTGCGCACCACAATCCAGCCGTTTCTCTTTTGAACTTTAGCGCATTGCAATATCGGCATACAGTCGTCATTGGTCCAATATCGAAATTATCATCATCACTGTAGTTCGCAGTGGGATCATATTGGAATGCCAAGCGATTGTATGATGCCAATGATCTTCGTGTGCTCACGCGTTGTCTCAATCGGGCATTTTCTCTTATTATATTTTGTCTTTCTTCGCTTAAGTTCTGTGAATACACTTGTTGCTGGCTTGCATGTCTTGTGCGGCGACCGATGTTCGCACGTCGTCCTCTAGGCATTTTGGACTATGGGCAGACTGGTGAATGTAACCTCAAATGCACGATCCACATTATTTTCACAGTTCAACTCACCACGTTAAGGACAAATGCCTGCTGTTGAAATTGAATACAAATTTGCACAATACGCGTGATTGATTTGATGGTTTCCAATTGAACTGTTAGGAAACGAATAACTTTAACCTCAATTTCACAATTTCACAGTGAACACAATACCGGTTTTAAGTTAGCGTTTGAAAGAACGTGCGCATAATAAATGTCACATGAAATTAACTGAGCAGAGTACAATAAGTAGCTGTCAAACAATGTATCACGCACCGACGCCATCTACTTAAAATGAAACGTACTTATTTTCGTGAGGGATACTCACACACCACGTACTGGCGCCATCTCCTCCACCACCATGCAAAACCATATTGGTTTGTAGTACATGCTATGTATCAGAGATGGCGCTGTATGTGAAAAATGTATTTCCCCGCTTTTCTGTTGAAATTTTTCCTAAATTTTGTTTGCTATAAACCTAACGGAGCCCGAGACCTTTCCAACGAATGCAAAACTGTGGCAATCGGTTCGTGCGTTCTGGAGTTATAGCGTCAGGAAGGAAATCCCGACTTATTTTTATATAATAGATAACAGATTCTGCAACCAACGGCAAACTGCATATATGAACGTAAATTTGTTTTGTTTTTTTTACGATTGTTGTTTGTGTGAATGGGATGATGTAATTCTAGGTAGTGTTATTTATCGACAGTGTTAGGGAGGATTAGGTAGGGATGATAATGTGCACATTAGGATCGAAAGCAGGCAAGCTATGTAACCATCGGCAAGTTGAATAAGGCAAGCTAGAGGCAAACTTTGTAGAGCGAAAGCTGGTTACACGAAAATTTTAATTCCGAATTGCTCATGAGATTCGATGATACGTAAAGCTAAACGCAAGCTGCATGCATTGGATATGCTTATATGGATACAAATTTATTCAGAAAAATGAAAGCTCAGAAAGGAAAGCTGTGGTTATTACCACGCTGCAAGGGATAGCTCATAGCTAAAGTAGGTTTGCCATCACATAACTTTTCACTGTTCACCGGATAGCTTTTGTTTGCCTTAGCTACTTCAGCCAGCAATTATATTTTGACATTCTTTGTTATTCTCATGATTCTTAGCAAGCTATGGCATATAGACAAATTTATACAGCGTTCGTTAAAGCGGTACAAAAGATAGCTGCCTACGTCGGGCAAGACAATTTCGAAAGCGATGATATGGAGATTCTGAAGACAAGGTTAGAACGCCTCGAAGAGGTGTGGGCAGAGCTGTCCAGAAACCATATGAAATGGATAACCAGCAAGGGGGTATTAGAAGACGAAGTCGACAGGCATCAGAGTACAGTAGAGAAGATCTACTTGAGAACTAAGGCAAGCTTACGTCGACAGCTAGAGCTACTGGATTCAGGCGCGGAAAGGGAATCAGAGATAGCAACATCAGGCCAGCCGACCGAGATACAGGTGAAGAAGCCAGCTCAGAATGAAATCAAAAATGCTTGGGGAGAGTTCGACGGTTCTCTCATGAAGTGGCAAGGGTTCCATGACAGGTTTGTGGCCGCAGTCTACAGCAATGACCAGGTAACGCCAGCTTTCAAATTTCAATATTTAACGAAATCCCTGACAGGAAAGGCGGCCCAAACTATGGGTGAATGGCAGCTGACTGATAGTAATTATGCAGAGGCATGGGAAAGGTTGCAACAGCTTAACGCTAAAAATATCAGACATGTCGAGAGCTATTCCGTCAATTTACAAAGCTGCCAGCACTGCAATTTTTGAATTGAAGAGAATGGGGAGCGACTGTATAGTCATATAGCACTGCGACCACAGTAGATCTATTGTGCCCTATTTTGTTTTTCTGGGACTTCAGAGTTACCTTGTGCTACTTGTGAGCATCTTTGGTTCATCTTGGATCATACTTCATAAATTTTTTGGAGTGCGTAAGTCCCTCCTGCTTGTTCCATAGTTAGATACGGCATTTGTGTGTCCAGTTGTTTATATGTTGTTGTATGTTGGCGTTTTCGAATCCATACAGAGGGAAAAGGCCCAATATAAGGAGTTTCAGACGACTTGCACAGAAAAAATATCAAACGTCACCCACGACACCCTCCGTCAGTTGCGCTCCCAAGGGCTTCCAGTGAAGTACTGGGATATGTTTATAGTGCACATGTTGCACGAGAGATTGGATGTTGACACTGCCCGACAATGGGAGTTACAACGCCAGTCGGAGACTACATCGGCAAGGGAGATGCTAGACTTTTTGGACAGGCAAGCTGCTGCGAACATACAGCGATAACCAGCCAGCGTTGGCGATCTGCCGAAAGCGCAAACAGATCAGCTGAACGAGAACCAAGTGATTCGGGTGTGTGATGTCCCGAAGCGCTCGTTGAATGGGTTTAACACTGACCCTGGTACTGATATGTACGTACTTTTGTTACTGGTGACGTCACTCCTTTTGTTGCTGGTACTTTCACACGAAAAGAAAACTCTTGATTTGTTTCGTTATAAAATTACCTTTTATTTGGTCTGATAATTTTGTATTGATTGATCGTACCTCGGTTTCGATCACTCGTCACCTCGGTCAGCTGTTAAGCTTTTGTTATATACATATGTACAATACATAATTACATTATTGGGAGAGATCTTTGACCTAATTTACTTTACCCCAATGCAACAATCTACATGTTTAACAATTATGTTTATAAACATTTTGATATGCTCTGCCTCTTAAACTTGGTTTCCTTCTATTTTCGCAACATCGAATGTTACATATATTAGAAAGAGACAGAGCATATGATTATTTCGCGCACTTCGGAAACTTCACAGTTCTCAAAGTTGTTTATGTTAGTTCAAGTGTGTGAAGTGCGGTTTTAAATTAAATTTGTAATTGAAATAGAAAACTATTTAATTAATTAATAACTCGAATTCCTTTCGCTTGCGTATTGTTTGTGTTGTCGTGCAACATGCTCCCGGGCTCGGGTTGAAATATGGTTCTCTGTGATGTTGTCATCGGAATATTTGACCATGTGTTGTGCTCTTCATATTGTTGCAAGTTCGTGTTGTTTCGGGATTTTCTTCGTGCGCTTTTTTCCCGTTCTCGTTTCTCGCATGCGTGACATTCAAGTGAGTTATTAGTGTTACAAAGGAAAACTAAAAAAAAATGTTAATTCTGTTGTGAAGTTTAATTATAGAAATGTAGTTTTTCTTTCTTTTGAGTGCAACCATCAGTGACGTACATAGATGATGGTGTGGAAGACCCTTTAAACAAAGTGCGCCATCTGTCCGACAGTATCGGAATACGTGTCACCATTTCTGTTGCCGCGGTTGGTACCGCTTCCAGGCGACCAGACATTTTGTTTCTGTTCATTTCTGTTCTCGAAGCCGAGAGAAGAGGTGCAAACCGCGGTAAGTTGTCATATATATACTTGTATGAATTGTACGTATATTTGTTTCTCAGAAATAAACGATCTAATTTCAAAGTTTGAGTGTACCGCCTCTTTTTCTCGTGGAGAACGGAACACCTTTATTTCGCGGTGGTTGTCAATTTGTTTGCGCACCATATGTTGAGTCGCACACCGCCACGACGCAGTCCACGAAACCACGGCATGGATCCTACAGTGCCAACTACTTCCCCAGCCGCCGTAAGTAGCGCAGGCACAGCAGGAATGTATAAAAGCGATGCCCCAGCCGCCGCATCCACAGCGCCTCCTGCTTCCATTTCTCCAGCTGAGACTTCTAGGAATACTGCGTCGATCCCGTTAGCCATCACTCAGACATCCGAGTGTACAGTGAACAGGGAAATGCCAAATAGTGCCAATACACCAGCAACCTCTTCAACCATGAGTGGGACTCCTCGCCATACGTCCGCCACAATAACCACCCCAGTTCCTGCTGCAACAAATGGTTCTGAACGTGCTGCCGCTGTTCAGGCGGACCAATTGTATATTCTTTCGTTACAGGAACAGATTGCCACGTTGGAAGGACAGCTCAAGGCCACGCAAGTCCAGTTAAGAAGTAGTGACTTGCAGTGTAATTCGCTTAAATTAGCGATGCAGTCGCTGCCGTTGCATCAGCCTATCACACAGGCACCACTCCCAGTCACAAGTGGTCAGCCATTAACTTCGTCCGCCCTGCCGCCAGTTACGCATGCGATGCAGCCAGCTCCGCACGAACATGGCCGTTAGCCATGTATACACCGCAGCCAGTCGTGTATGCGTCGCTACATGCATCTACATGTGCACCACCTTCGAGCGTGCACACGACATCAAGCACGTATGCATCACCGCATACTACACGAACTTGGAGAACAACCAGAGGCTTCAGAAATCTCTCCAAGGTGAAGCAAAGGAAGCCGTAAAATCTCTCTTGATTCACCCGGATAATGTAGGAAGCATCCTGGAAGAATTACGCTTTCGCTTTGGTCGTCCGGAACAGCCGATCAACAGCCAACTGAGTCAAGTCCGCGAGATACAGCCTGTTAACGAATCCAACATGGCTCGTCTCGTTCCATTCGCAACAAAGGTGAGGAATTTAGCTGTATTTTTGCAATCCGTCAACGGCCAGCAGCATATTGCGAACCCATCACTGCTGAAAGAGTTGGTCTGTAAGCTACCTATGTCAAAGCGAATGGAATGGGCGAGATATGCAATGATGATTCAGCCATACCCAACGGTAGTCAACTTTAGCGACTAGCTCTCTGACGTAGCCAGATTAGTTTGTTCCGTCCAGCGATAGCGAAGACAAAGAGCCGAAACGACGCCTGCCGGTGTAAGTATTTATAGCCAAACACTTGGTTAGCGTAGCAGAGGCATGCATTAAAAGTGGCATTGAACACTTTGAACTTTGAAGCACAGCCGATACTTTGGTTGCCGAAGAAGCTTCGCCACATTAGGTTAATGGCAGTCTTAGCAGCTACTGCTTTTCCATGTATATGTGCTTTCATGTCTAGATTCGCTTTTATAAGAAAACCCAGGTAGTTAAACTCATTGACAATTTCTCATTTCCAAAGTCCAGTTTTCTTGGGCAGTCCTGCTACCCCTACCTGTGCCGAAGACCATAATCTTTGACTTTGAAGTGTTAATCTTTAAATCCCATATGTCGCAGTAGCGTTTCAATCTATTTATTTCCAACTGAAGAGTATGTGGGCTTTCAGTCAAAATAACTAGATCGTCAGCATACAAAAGAACCTTAACCTCAACTTCACCAACTCTGACCCCTCCCGGTAGATAATTTGCTATGTCATCTATGTAGAGAGCAAATAAAAGTGGACTTAGCACACAGCCTTGCAGAATTTCTATTCACTGTGTCCAAGGCATGTGGAATATGACATGTTTCCGTTATTAATACAATATCAATATTATTATTGTTTAAGAAACTAACGAGTTCAATATGTTTATTTTTAATACTTCTTGCATTCCATGTTATAATATTTATATTATTATTTGTTATATTACTTGATATGTTTATACAAAAACTTAGTCGCTAATTGTGCGATGGCATTAAATTGTTCTAATTTAGTTTTACAAGAACCTAATTTATTTATCATCTCAATTACAAGGGAGTTTAATTCTTCTATGGTGAATAACTCACCATGATTGGTACTTGAATTATTATTGCACGATGGCAACTCTCTTGAGACACTTTGCTCCCACGCATTTGGTAAAGCGATATTACCGCTCCCTATTACTCCAACCCGCTTTGCAGCTGTTCGTTTTGTATGTGGCAGTTTCTCTCCCCGTGACCAAGCATCTGACAGTTTCGACACTGTGTCAGTTTATTTTTTTGCTTTCGATAAAAGCTCCAGTTCACTTGTGTGTGGAAAATTGCACGAACGTTCTTTTTTAGGTGGTTGAGTTTGAAACTATGTAGATTATGTCAGTGTAAAATGCATATGTTTTGTTAATACTTTTAATTTCTTTGCACTTTAGACCCAGTTTGATGAGTTCGTTTTTCAAAGGAACTGTTTCGATTTGTCCTAGGCCATATAGAACTGCTTTGAACACTATATCACTTTTCATATCATGAGTGAAGTATTGACAACTGTCTTCTTTTAATTTATTAATTACCGAATTATACGATTCTATAGAGTCGCACATAATTTTTATGCTAATAGACATCTTTTTAATAGTCTGTTATTTTAAATAAGTTCATTACACCGTGCACATTAGAGTTGGATCGTTCCGGACCTGTGATAGTGACAATCGTTCCGCATACTTCATTTAAACATGTTCATTTCATCTAAATAGTTTCAAGTTCGCAGCGATGAGTATGAATGGAAACGAACATGTGTATTTATGGACATGGCGGAATGAAAATAAAATCCGAACATGTTCGAATATGGATGATGGTAGAGAAATACTTCTCTCCTACGAAACGAATATCGATGGGAGTTTGACACACATGGGAGATACAGTTCATTATGGTTGTAGTATTTCTTTTACTGAGAAAAATTGAGAGTGGAACTGGAACTAACATACCAATTAGAATGGGCATGGGATATTTCGTTTCTTGGATATCATACGGCGCTATCATTTAAAGTATAATTGCCTTTATCTGGTTGAGAATATTTAAGTTTTTCTATATTTGCAATATTGGCACGGAGTTCAATATATTCTACATAGTTGAGAACACATACAAACTACATTCTCCTCCAAACCAAAAATGTCAGTGGATACGTATCCGAGGAACTAGTTCCGATCAAAAAAAGAACCATTCCATGTTCGTTCCACCACTGGAACTATTTAGCACAACTCTAGTGCACATAGTCACAGGATTTTTGTAATACTTTTATTGGGGGAAGAACTATTTTTGGTGGTTTATTTTGCACAATTTCGTCCGTTTCATCTATTTCGTCGCCTTCATATAATTGTAGAGAGCTAAAGCGATTGTATCGGGGATCCCTTTTACTGAGGCCATTTTGGGTCTTAGTCTTTTTCCAGAGGACAATGAAATGTCCTCTGTATCCGGGGATCGAGAGCGCTTACCAATTTTGAAAAATGGTAAGGGAAAACAATGAAAGAAAATACGAGATATACTATATAATAACACGCCGGTAGAGGGTTCGATGCCGTAAGCTTTAAAGCTGCGGTTGAACTATCCTAAGTCGATGCCGTTGTCCGTTGCCTTTTAACCCTCACACGCACTGATTAGTGCATGGCGTGATCCTCCACCCACCCCCGTAGTGGCTCACGAGGCCACTGCCGGGTTGCTTGTAACTGTTTCGGGCTGAGCCCGACCGGCTGCCGAGCGGGACAGCCGTCCACCAGACGCTCGCATACTGCCACCATTCAGGCCTGGCTCCGAATGGGGCCCTGGCACACCAGGGTAGGCAGTATCCGAGGCTGTCTTCGTTCTTCTCGTCATCTGAGTGGCTGCGCTTGCGCTTCGTTAGCCAGGCTTGCGGCGTACAATATGCACACCACAAACCTGTTGCCCGGCCCCCACCACGAGCGCCGTGTATGTTGAAGATGCCCACTATGGACGTCAAAAGGAAATTGGAAGATAACAACACCATCATCACCAGAAATTTATTCATACCAAGAACAAACTTCAGTTCTTGACTACTAAACAATTCGAAATTAGACATCAACGGTGATGTACCATAGGTGAATGACATTGACGAAACTGAAATTGAAATATTGAAGGACAAAATCCACAACATAACACAGCAATCGACGGAACTCCGAGGGAAAATTAATTTCCACGACTACCAGCATTATGGCCTAGTGTACCTATTGCTGGCTAGCATGATTGGATTTGTAACGTACGCCAGCGTACGAGTGTATCATATCTAATACTACCACCAACATATTATAACTAATGTATACTATTATTGTATGTGTAGGTCTACGTCAATTCGGCCACAATTCGGCCAGCTCACCGAGAGGATCACAATAAACGTTGGGTTTTTTTGCATCGCGCGGTTGCTTTTTTTTTCAACGAAAAAATCATTGCATTTTTATTTGATAGCTTGCGTGATAGCTTCTTTCAGCCAGTGTTAGGTGGCTTCGGTTTATACATTTGGTCCATGTCGAGCCGGATTTTTTTGACGACCAGCTTCGAAAGCATATAGGTACTTATGTACATATATCGTGTTAGTTGGTGTTAAATGTTAAATAAAGTGAAATTTGTGAAAGCACGACGAAAGCGCTGCAGAGCAACAGGTAGCAATTTAAATATCTTTAATATTTAGGGCAAGCTGCAACGCGTCAGGACCTGTTTGTGTGATAATTGTCACGTACGCCAGCACACACGAGCAAGCTGACAACAAACGCAAGGAAATCCAAAGAGCAGTCGCGACAACTGTCTCCATACACCAAGCAAATGGAAATATACCCGCACAGCACAACACCAGCGAGTCGAATAGCATACATATTTACAGCATACTACGCAGCCGCGACAGTCGCCATACGAACACACATATTTTTTTTATTATTTTCCTTTTTTTCTATTCTCCTTTAATTTTCTGAGAGCTTTACAGAATGAGAGAATCCTATGGGGCTCTCACATACGAAAGGAAAAATACAAACGAACAGCAGGCATCGACAGTTTTATTTTGAATAACAAATTCTGCAACCAACGGTAGCTGCATATATGAACGTAAATTTGAGCCAGGGGTGAACAGTGAGGTGTTGAAGTTTATTTTTCTTCCTTTTTTCTCTTTGCTGTGTGCCGTGTCGCCTTGTTTTGTTTTTTTTACGATTGTTGTTTGTGTGAATGGGATGATGTAATTCTAGGTAGTGTTATTTATCGACAGTGTTAGGGAGGATTAGGTAGGGATGATAATGTGCACATTAGGATCGAAAGCAGGCAAGCTATGTAACCATCGGCAAGTTGAATAAGGCAAGCTAGAGGCAAACTTTGTAGAGCGAAAGCTGGTTACACGAAAATTTTAATTCCGAATTGCTCATGAGATTCGATGATACGTAAAGCTAAACGCAAGCTGCATGCATTGGATATGCTTATATGGATACAAATTTATTCAGAAAAATGAAAGCTCAGAAAGGAAAGCTGTGGTTATTACCACGCTGCAAGGGATAGCTCATAGCTAAAGTAGGTTTGCCATCACATAACTTTTCACTGTTCACCGGATAGCTTTTGTTTGCCTTAGCTACTTCAGCCAGCAATTATATTTTGACATTCTTTGTTATTCTCATGATTCTTAGCAAGCTATGGCATATAGACAAATTTATACAGCGTTCGTTAAAGCGGTACAAAAGATAGCTGCCTACGTCGGGCAAGACAATTTCGAAAGCGATGATATGGAGATTCTGAAGACAAGGTTAGAACGCCTCGAAGAGGTGTGGGCAGAGCTGTCCAGAAACCATATGAAATGGATAACCAGCAAGGGGGTATTAGAAGACGAAGTCGACAGGCATCAGAGTACAGTAGAGAAGATCTACTTGAGAACTAAGGCAAGCTTACGTCGACAGCTAGAGCTACTGGATTCAGGCGCGGAAAGGGAATCAGAGATAGCAACATCAGGCCAGCCGACCGAGATACAGGTGAAGAAGCCAGCTCAGAATGAAATCAAAAATGCTTGGGGAGAGTTCGACGGTTCTCTCATGAAGTGGCAAGGGTTCCATGACAGGTTTGTGGCCGCAGTCTACAGCAATGACCAGGTAACGCCAGCTTTCAAATTTCAATATTTAACGAAATCCCTGACAGGAAAGGCGGCCCAAACTATGGGTGAATGGCAGCTGACTGATAGTAATTATGCAGAGGCATGGGAAAGGTTGCAACAGCTTAACGCTAAAAATATCAGACATGTCGAGAGCTATTCCGTCAATTTACAAAGCTGCCAGCACTGCAATTTTTGAATTGAAGAGAATGGGGAGCGACTGTATAGTCATATAGCACTGCGACCACAGTAGATCTATTGTGCCCTATTTTGTTTTTCTGGGACTTCAGAGTTACCTTGTGCTACTTGTGAGCATCTTTGGTTCATCTTGGATCATACTTCATAAATTTTTTGGAGTGCGTAAGTCCCTCCTGCTTGTTCCATAGTTAGATACGGCATTTGTGTGTCCAGTTGTTTATATGTTGTTGTATGTTGGCGTTTTCGAATCCATACAGAGGGAAAATGCCCAATATAAGGAGTTTCAGACGACTTGCACAGGAAAAATATCAAACGTCACCCACGACACCCTCCGTCAGTTGCGCTCCCAAGGGCTTCCAGTGAAGCACTGGGATATGTTTATAGTGCACATGTTGCACGAGAGATTGGATGTTGACACTGCCCGACAATGGGAGTTACAACGCCAGTCGGAGACTACATCGGCAAGGGAGATGCTAGACTTTTTGGACAGGCAAGCTGCTGCGAACATACAGCGATAACCAGCCAGCGTTGGCGATCTGCCGAAAGCGCAAACAGATCAGCTGAACGAGAACCAAGTGATTCGGGTGTGTGATGTCCCGAAGCGCTCGTTGAATGGGTTTAACACTGACCCTGGTACTGATATGTACGTACTTTTGTTACTGGTGACGTCACTCCTTTTGTTGCTGGTACTTTCACACGAAAAGAAAACTCTTAATTTGTTTCGTTATAAAATTACCTTTTATTTGGTCTGATAATTTTGTATTGATTGATCGTACCTCGCTTTCGATCACTCGTCACCTCGGTCAGCTGTTAAGCTTTTGTTATATACATATGTACAATACATCATTACATTATTGGGAGAGATCTTTGACCTAATTTACTTTACCCCAATGCAACAATCTACATGTTTAACAATTATGTTTATAAACATTTTGATATGCTCTGCCTCTTAAACTTGGTTTCCTTCTATTTTCGCAACATCGAATGTTACATATATTAGAAAGAGACAGAGCATATGATTATTTCGCGCACTTCGGAAACTTAACAGTTCTCAAAGTTGTTTATGTTAGTTCAAGTGTGCGAAGTGCGGTTTTAAATTAAATTTGTAATTGAAATAGAAAACTATTTAATTAATTAATAATGTTTGTGTTGTCGTGCAACATGCTCCCGGGCTCGGGTTGAAATATGGTTTTCTGTGATGTTGTCGTCGGAATATTTGACCATGTGTTGTGCTCTTCATATTGTTGCAAGTTCGTGTTGTTTCGGGATTTTCTTCGTGCGCTTTTTTCCCGTTCTCGTTTCTCGCATGCGTGAAATTCAAGTGAGTTATTAGTGTTACAAAGGAAAACTAAAAAAAAATGTTAATTCTGTTGTGAAGTTTAATTATAGAAATGTAGTTTTTCTTTCTTTTGAGTGCAACCATCAGTGACGTACATAGATGATGGTGTGGAAGACCCTTTAAACAAAGTGCGCCATCTGTCCGACAGTATCGGAATACGTGTCACCATTTCTGTTGCCGCGGTTGGTACCGCTTCCAGGCGACCAGACATTTTGTTTCTGTTCATTTCTGTTCTCGAAGCCGAGAGAAGAGGTGCAAACCGCGGTAAGTTGTCATATATATACTTGTATGAATTGTACGTATATTTGTACCGCCTCTTTTTCTCGTGGAGAACGGAACACCTTTATTTCGCGGTGGTTGTCAATTTGTTTGCGCACCATATATTGAGTCGCACACCGCCACGACGCAGTCCACGAAACCACGGCATGGATCCTACAGTGCCAACTACTTCCCCAGCCGCCGTAAGTAGCGCAGGCACAGCAGGAATGTATAAGAGCGATGCCCCAGCCGCCGCATCCACAGTGCCTCCTGCTTCCATTTCTCCAGCTGAGACTTCTAGGAATACTGCGTCGATCCCGTTAGCCATCACTCAGACATCCGAGTGTACAGTGAACAGGGAAATGCCAAATAGTGCCAATACACCAGCAACCTCTTCAACCATGAGTGGGACTCCTCGCCATACGTCCGCCACAATAGCCACCCCAGTTCCTGCTGCAACAAATGGTTCTGAACGTGCTGCCGCTGTTCAGGCGGACCAATTGTATATTCTTTCGTTACAGGAACAGATTGCCACGTTGGAAGGACAGCTCAAGGCCACGCAAGTCCAGTTAAGAAGTAGTGACTTGCAGTGTAATTCGCTTAAATTAGCGATGCAGTCGCTGCCGTTGCATCAGCCTATCACACAGGCACCACTGCCAGTCACAAGTGGTCAGCCATTAACTTCGTCCGCCCTGCCGCCAGTTACGCATGCGATGCAGCCAGCTCTGCACGAACATGGCCGTTAGCCATGTATACACCGCAGCCAGTCGTGTATGCGTCGCTACATGCATCTACATGTGCACCACCTTCGAGCGTGCACACGACATCAAGCACGTATGCATCACCGCATACTTACTCGTACATACGCAATCGTCGTATCTTTACGCACCGTCGCCACATTCGTACATACAGCCTCCGCTTTCTACAGTGCCACAGCCATCGTATTCAGGCAATATTCGAAGCCAGTTGTCAGAGACCAACGTATACACCTTGATGCCACGTAAGGTCCAGGACCTTCCTGCGTTTTCCGGGAATCCTGATGACTGGCCAATGTTTTACAACACGTTTTTGCATACGAATGCCGCCTTCAACTACACGAACTTGGAGAACAACCAGAGGCTTCAGAAATCTCTCCAAGGTGAAGCAAAGGAAGCCGTAAAATCTCTCTTGATTCACCCGGATAATGTAGGAAGCATCCTGGAAGAATTACGCTTTCGCTTTGGTCGTCCGGAACATCTGATCAACAGCCAACTGAGTCAAGTCCTGTTAACGAATCCAATATGGCTCGTCTCGTTCCATTCGCAACAAAGGTGAGGAATTTAGCTGTATTTTTGCAATCCGTCAACGGCCAGCAGCATATTGCGAACCCATCACTGCTGAAAGAGTTGGTCTGTAAGCTACCTATGTCAAAGCGAATGGAATGGGCGAAATATGCAATGATGATTCAGCCATACCCAACGGTAGTCAACTTTAGCGACTAGCTCTCTGACGTAGCCAGATTAGTTTGTTCCGTCCAGCGATAGCGAAGACAAAGAGCCGAAACGACGACTGCCGGTGTAAGTATTTATAGCCAAACACTTGGTTAACGTAGCAGAGGCATGCATTAAAAGTGGCATTGAACACTTTGAACTTTGAAGCACAGCCGATACGTTGGTTTTTTTTTTTTTTTTTTTGTTCGTGATCGTATCAGCAGCGGCATCCACGTCACTATCGAGGAAACATAGAGACCAGTTAAAATTCCTAAAGAAGTCGTTAAGGCCGCTCCAATTGGCTTTCTCGTATAGCCATACGGTTCTTTTAGGAATTTGTTCTCTAACTGTGTGGAGTGAATACGAGAAATTAGCTGATACGACACAGTGGTCAGACGAGCCTAGAGGCGACAATATGTCTGTAGAATATTTATCAGGATGAGAAGTGAGAAACAGGTCCAGGGTGTTGGCGGAATGATCTGCAATGTCAGGTATTCGTGTAGGCTCATTCACAAGCTGGGTCAGATTATTTACCTCAGCGAAGATCTCAACATACCGTACTTCGGGTGTTGTCTGGCCAGAATGTCGAAGCCAAGTAGAATTGTGTACATTGAAATCGCCCGCAATGGCAATTTCGGTGTGAGGATACAGAGATACAATTCTTGTTATGGAATCAGATAGCATATCAAACTCATTAAAAGTTGAATTGCTATCCAGGTTTGGACTTCTATAAATGAAACAGTAGTGGATCAAATGCTTACGGACATGGATTTTTAACCACAGAAAATTAAATTCCGGATTGGAACAGAGGCCGTATTGTGGTTGAAGTTGGTAAGCTACATCACTACGTATATATAGGGCGAGACCGCGGTGAGAGAAGAAAAGAGGCACTAAGTTATATCCAGGCAGGTTCAAATCCGATAAATCGGTATTCTCACCTACCTGTGTTTCACTCAGTGCCAAGACAGCTGGTTTATATCTGGACAGGTGGACGTACACAGCGAAGAGATTCGCTCTTAGGCCACGAACGTTGCTCACGTCAACCCTAAAATTTCCCATTACAACAACAAAAAAGACAGACACCAAAAGAGCCAACTCCGACGTTTGCATCACATTAGGTTAATGGCAGTTTTAGCAGCTACTGCTTTTCCATGTATATGTGCTTTCATGTCGAGATTCGCTTTTATAAGAAAACCCAGGTAGTTAAACTCATTGACAATTTCGATCGGCTCGATATTGGCATTGTTGTTGTATTTGTTGTTGTGCGAGACAAATCGGTTCGTCTTTGCTGTGAGCTTCTGCTTCAGATCAATGTAATGACTCCTGCCTGCGCATGCGCTATCTGTAGATTTATGTTCTCCTTTGCAGCTTGCACATTTGAGAATATTTACGGTGCACTGCTCAGTTTTGTGAGAGCCTGCGCAATTGGCACAATATGTCTTTATGTGGCAGTTTCTCTCCCCGTGACCAAACATCTGACAGTTTCGACACTGTGTCAGTTTATTTTTTTGCTTTCGATAAAAGCTCCAGTTCACTTGTATGTGGAAAATTGCACGAACGATCTTTTTTAGGTGGTTGAGTTTGACACTTCCATTTTCAAATGAAACTATGTAGATTATGTCAGTGTAAAATGCATATGTTTTGTTAATACTTTTAATTTCTTTGCACTTTAGACCCAGTTTGATGAGTTCGTTTTTCAAAGGAACTGTTTCGATTTGTCCTAGGCCATATAGAACTGCTTTGAACACTATATCACTTTTCATATCATGAGTGAAGTATTGACAACTGTCTTCTTTTAATTTATTAATTACCGAATTATACGATTCTATAGAGTCGCACATAATTATGCCAATAGACATCTTTTTAATAGTCTGTTATTTTAAATAAGTTCATTACACCGTGCACATAGTCACAGGATTTTTGTAATACTATTATTGGGGGAAGAACTATTTTTGGTGGTTTATTTTGCACAATTTCGTCCGTTTCATCTATTTCGTCGCCTTCATATAATTGTAGAGAGCTAAAGCGATTGTATCGGGGATCCCTTTTACTGAGGCCATTTTGGGTCTTAGTCTTTTTCCAGAGGACAATGAAATGTCCTCTGTATCCGGGGATTGAGAGCGCTTACCAATTTTGAAAAATGGTACGGGAAAACAATAAAAGAAAATACGAGATATACTTACGTAACGAAGTCCCTCTACTGTACTTTTGTTAGACCGATTTTGGAATATGCTTGTCAAGTTTGGTTTCCCTATCAGGTTACGCAAAAATATTGAATCGAGTGTGTCCAACAGAGATCTCTTCGTTTTGCTCTCCGTGGACTACCTTGGTCCGACAGATATAATCTACCCCTTTATGAGCATCGGTTGTGCCTGTTGAGCATGCAATCACACGAAAAACGTAGAATAGAAAAGTTGCTGATGTATTATTTGTACACCAGTTATTATCGGGCATCATTGATTGCCTTAGGGTAGTGCCTCTCTTCCTTCTCAAGTACCATCGTACTGATTATGGGCGAAACGAACCTATGTCGCGAATGTTGCGTATATCCAACGAGGCCCTAAACACGTTTGATTTTAATACAAACAAGAGCTCACTAAGATATGCCCTTTACTCCTTTCCTTAGAAAATTGTATATTTCAAGTAGGTTTAAGTAGTCCTAAGCAAAATATTGTAAATAATTTAGTCATAGTTGCCTACGGCTTGTATTAAGTTTGTGAACAAATAATAAAAAAAAATTAAAAAAATAATAATAACACGCCGGTAGAGGGTTCGATGCCGTAAGCTTTAAAGCTGCGGTTGAACTATCCTAAGTCGATGCCGTTGTCCGTTGCCTTTTAACCCTCGCACGCACTGATTAGTGCATGGCGTGATCCTTCACCCACCCCCGTAGTGGCTCACGAGGCCACTGCCGGGTTGCTTGTAACTGTTTCGGGCTGAGCCCGACCGACTGCCGAGCGGGACAGCCGGCCACCAGACGCTCGCATACTGCCACCATTCAGGCCTGGCTCCGAATGGGACCCTGGCACACCAGGGTAGGCAGTATCCGAGGCTGTCTTCGTTCTTCTCGTCATCTGAGGGACTGCGCTTGCGCTTCGTTAGCCAGGCTTGCGGCGTACAATATGCACACCACAAACCTGTTGCCCGGCCCCCACCACGAGCGCCGTGTATGTTGAAGATGCCCACTATGGACGTCAAAAGGAAATTGGAAGGTAACATCACCATCATCACCAGAAATTTATTCATACCAAGAACAAACTTCAGTTCTTGACTACTAAACAATTCGAAATTAGACATCAACGGTGATGTACCATAGGTGAATGACATTGACGAAACTGAAATTGAAATATTGAAGGACAAAATCCACAACATAACACAGCAATCGACGGAACTCCGAGGGAAAATTAATTTCCACGACTACCAGCATTATGGCCTAGTGTACCTATTGCTGGCTAGCATGATTGGATTTGTATCGTACGCCAGCGTACGAGTGTATCATATCTAATACTACCACCAACATATTATAACTAATGTATACTATTATTGTATGTGTAGGTCTACGTCAATTCGGCCACAATTCGGCCAGCTCACCGAGAGGATCACAATAAACGTTGGGTTTTTTTGCACCGCGCGGTTGCTTTTTTTTTAACGAAAAAATCATTGCATTTTTATTTGATAGCTTGCGTGATAGCTTCTTTCAGCCAGTGTTCGGTGGCTTCGGTTTATACATTTGGTCCATGTCGAGCCGGATTTTTTTGACGACCAGCTTCGAAAGCATATAGGAACTTATGTACATATATCGTGTTAGTTGGTGTTAAATGTTAAATAAAGTGAAATTTGTGAAAGCACGACGAAAGCGCTGCAGAGCAACAGGTAGCAATTTAAATATCTTTAATATTTAGGGCAAGCTGCAACGCGTCAGGACCTGTTTGTGTGATAATTGTCACGTACGCCAGCACACACGAGCAAGCTGACAGCAAACGCAAGGAAATCCAAAGAGCAGTCGCGACAACTGTCTCCATACACCAAGCAAATGGAAATATACCCGCACAGCACAACACAGCCAGCGAGTCGAATAGCATACATATTTACAGCATACTACGCAGCCGCGACAGTCGCCATACGAACACACATATTTTTTTAATTATTCTACTTTTTTCTATTCTCCTTTAATTTTCTGAGAGCTTTACAGAATGAATCATATGGGGCTCTCACATCATATGGGGCTCTCACATACGAAAGGAAAAATACAAATGAACAGCAGGCATCGACAGTTTTATTTTGAATAACAAATTCTGCAACCAACGGTAGCTGCATATATGAACGTAAATTTGAGCCAGGGGTGAACAGTGAGGTGTTGAAGTTTATTTTTCTTCCTTTTTTCTCTTTGCTGTGGCCGTGTCGCCTTGTTTTGTTTTTTTTACGATTGTTGTTTGTGTGAATGTGATGATGTAATTCTAGGTAGTGTTATTTATCGACGCGACGAGTACACAGTGTTAGGGAGGATTAGGTAGGGATGATAATGTGCACATTAGGATCGAAAGCAGGCAAGCTATGTAACCATCGGCAAGTTGAATAAGGCAAGCTAGAGGCAAACTTTGTAGAGCGAAAACTGGTTATGAGATTCGATGATACGTAAAGCTAAACGCAAGCTGCATGCATTGGATATGCTTATATGGATACAAATTTATTCAGAAAAATGAAAGCTCAGAAAGGAAAGCTGTGGTTATTACCACGCTGCAAGGGATAGCTCATAGCTAAAGTAGGTTTGCCATCACATAACTTTTCACTGTTCACCGGATAGCTTTTGTTTGCCTTAGCTACTTCAGCCAGCAATTATATTTTGACATTCTTTGTTATTCTCATGATTCTTAGCAAGCTATGGCATATAGACAAATTTATACAGCGTTCGTTAAAGCGGTACAAAAGATAGCTGCCTACGTCGGGCAAGACAATTTCGAAAGCGATGATATGGAGATTCTGAAGACAAGGTTAGAACGCCTCGAAGAGGTGTGGGCAGAGCTGTCCAGAAACCATATGAAATGGATAACCAGCAAGGGGGTATTAGAAGACGAAGTCGACAGGCATCAGAGTACAGTAGAGAAGATCTACTTGAGAACTAAGGCAAGCTTACGTCGACAGCTAGAGCTACTGGATTCAGGCGCGGAAAGGGAATCAGAGATAGCAACATCAGGCCAGCCGACCGAGATACAGGTGAAGAAGCCAGCTCAGAATGAAATCAAAAATGCGTGGGGAGAGTTCGACGGTTCTCTCATGAAGTGGCAAGGGTTCCATGACAGGTTTGTGGCCGCAGTCTACAGCAATGACCAGGTAACGCCAGCTTTCAAATTTCAATATTTAACGAAATCCCTGACAGGAAAGGCGGCCCAAACTATGGGTGAATGGCAGCTGACTGATAGTAATTATGCAGAGGCATGGGAAAGGTTGCAACAGCTTAACGCTAAAAATATCAGACATGTCGAGAGCTATTCCGTCAATTTACAAAGCTGCCAGCACTGCAATTTTTGAATTGAAGAGAATGGGGAGCGACTGTATAGTCATATAGCACTGCGACCACAGTAGATCTATTGTGCCCTATTTTGTTTTTCTGGGACTTCAGAGTTACCTTGTGCTCCTTGTGAAGATTTAGAGCATCTTTGGTTCTTCTGGGAAACAAACTATGGGTGAATGGCAGCTGACTGATAGTAATTATGCAGAGGCATGGGAAAGGTTGCAACAGCTTAACGCTAAAAATATCAGACATGTCGAGAGCTATTCCGTCAATTTACAAAGCTGCCAGCACTGCAATTTTTGAATTGAAGAGAATGGGGAGCGACTGTATAGTCATATAGCACTGCGACCACAGTAGATCTATTGTGCCCTATTTTGTTTCTCTGGGACTTCAGAGTTACCTTGTGCTACTTGTGAAGATTTAGAGCATCTTTGGTTCTTCTGGGATCATCCTTCATACATTTTTTGGAGTGCCTAAGTCCCTTCTGCTTGTTCCATAGTTGAATACGGCATTTGTGTGTCCAGTTGTTTATATGTTGTTGTATGTTGGCGTTTTCGAATCCATACAGAGGGAAAAGGCCCAATATAAGGAGTTTCAGACGACTTGCACAGGAAAAATATCAAACGTCACCCACGACACCCTCCGTCAGTTGCGCTCCCAAGGGCTTCCAGTGAAGCACTGGGATATGTTTATAGTGCACATGTTGCACGAGAGATTGAATGTTGACACTGCCCGACAATGGGAGTCACAACGCCAGTCGAAGACTACATCGGCAAGGGAGATGCTAGACTTTTTGGACAGGCAAGCTGCTGCGAACATGCAGCCGATAACCAGCCAGCGTTGGCGATCTGCCGAAAGCGCAAACAGATCAGCTGAACGAGAACCAAGTGATTCGGGTGTGTGATGTCCCGAAGCGCTCGTTGAATGGGCTTAACACTGACCCTGGTACTGATATGTACGTACTTTTGTTACTGGTGACGTCACTCCTTTTGTTGCTGGTACTTTCACACGAAAAGAAAACTCTTGATTTGTTTCGTTATAAGATTACCTTTTATTTGGTCTGATAATTTTGTATTGATTGATCGTACCTCGGTTTCGATCACACGTCACCTCGGTCAGCTGTTAAGCTTTTGTTATATACATATGTACAATACATCATTACATTATTGGGAGAGATCTTTGACCTAATTTACTTTACCCCATTGCAACAATCTACATGTTTAACAATTATGTTTATAAACATTTTGATATGCTCTGCCTCTTAAACTTGGTTTCCTTCTATTTTCTCAATATCGAATGTTACATATATTAGAAAGAGACAGAGCATATGATTATTTCGCGCACTTCGGAAACTTAACAGTTCTCAAAGTTGTTTATGTTAGTTCAAGTGTGTGAAGTGCGGTTTTAAATTAAATTTGTAATTGAAATAGAAAACTATTTAATTAATTAATAACTCGAATTCCTTTCGCTTGCGTATTGTTTGTGTTGTCGTGCAACATGCTCCCGGGCTCGGGTTGAAATATGGTTCTCTGTGATGTTGTCATCGGAATATTTGACCATGTGTTGTGCTCTTCATATTGTTGCAAGTTCGTGTTGTTTCGGGATTTTCTTCGTGCGCTTTTTTCCCGTTCTCGTTTCTCGCATGCGTGAAATTCAAGTGAGTTATTAGTGTTACAAAGGAAAACTAAAAAAAAATGTTAATTCTGTTGTGAAGTTTAATTATAGAAATGTAGTTTTTCTTTCTTTTGAGTGCAACCATCAGTGACGTACATAGATGATGGTGTGGAAGACCCTTTAAACAAAGTGCGCCATCTGTCCGACAGTATCGGAATACGTGTCACCATTTCTGTTGCCGCGGTTGGTACCGCTTCCAGGCGACCAGACATTTTGTTTCTGTTCATTTCTGTTCTCGAAGCCGAGAGAAGAGGTGCAAACCGCGGTAAGTTGTCATATATATACTTGTATGAATTGTACGTATATTTGTTTCTCAGAAATAAACGATCTAATTTCAAAGTTTGAGTGTACCGCCTCTTTTTCTCGTGGAGAACGGAACACCTTTATTTCGCGGTGGTTGTCAATTTGTTTGCGCACCATATGTTGAGTCGCACACCGCCACGACGCAGTCCACGAAACCACGGCATGGATCCTACAGTGCCAACTACTTCCCCAGCCGCCGTAAGTAGCGCAGGCACAGCAGGAATGTATAAAAGCGATGCCCCAGCCGCCGCATCCACAGCGCCTCCTGCTTCCATTTCTCCAGCTGAGACTTCTAGGAATACTGCGTCGATCCCGTTAGCCATCACTCAGACATCCGAGTGTACAGTGAACAGGGAAATGCCAAATAGTGCCAATACACCAGCAACCTCTTCAACCATGAGTGGGACTCCTCGCCATACGTCCGCCACAATAACCACCCCAGTTCCTGCTGCAACAAATGGTTCTGAACGTGCTGCCGCTGTTCAGGCGGACCAATTGTATATTCTTTCGTTACAGGAACAGATTGCCACGTTGGAAGGACAGCTCAAGGCCACGCAAGTCCAGTTAAGAAGTAGTGACTTGCAGTGTAATTCGCTTAAATTAGCGATGCAGTCGCTGCCGTTGCATCAGCCTATCACACAGGCACCACTGCCAGTCACAAGTGGTCAGCCATTAACTTCGTCCGCCCTGCCGCCAGTTACGCATGCGATGCAGCCAGCTCCGCACGAACATGGCCGTTAGCCATGTATACACCGCAGCCAGTCGTGTATGCGTCGCTACATGCATCTACATGTGCACCACCTTCGAGCGTGCACACGACATCAAGCACGTATGCATCACCGCATACTTACTCGTACATACGCAATCGCCGCATCTTTACGCACCGTCGCCACATTCGTACATACAGCCTCCGCTTTCTCAAGTGCCACAGCCATCGTATTCAGGCAATATTCGAAGCCAGTTGTCAGAGACCAACGTATTCACCTTGATGCCACGTAAGGTCCAGGACCTTCCTGCGTTTTCCGGGAATCCTGATGACTGGCCAATATTTTACAACACGTTTTCGCAGACGAATGCCGCCTTCAGCTACACGAACTTGGAGAACAACCAGAGGCTTCAGAAATCTCTCCAAGGTGAAGCAAAGGAAGCCGTAAAATCTCTCTTGATTCACCCGGATAATGTAGGAAGCATCCTGGAAGAATTACGCTTTCGCTTTGGTCGTCCGGAACAGCTGATCAACAGCCAACTGAGTCAAGTCCGCGAGATACAGCCTGTTAACGAATCCAATATGGCTCGTCTCGTTCCATTCGCAACAAAGGTGAGGAATTTAGCTGTATTTTTGCAATCCGTCAACGGCCAGCAGCATATTGCGAACCCATCACTGCTGAAAGAGTTGGTCTGTAAGCTGCCTATGTCAAAGCGAATGGAATGGGCGAGATATGCAATGATAATTCAGCCATACCCAACGGTAGTCAACTTTAGCGACTGGCTCTCTGACGTAGCCAGATTAGTTTGTTCCGTCCAGCGATAGCGAAGACAAAGAGCCGAAACGACGCCTGCCGGTGTTATACACTACGGAACCCAAGGAAACAAAATCTCCAAGATGCCCTTCTTCTCCAGAGGTACACAAAATTAGTGAATGCAGTAAGTTCGTCAAAGCCACGTTGCAAGAAAGATGGTTGAATGTTAAGCAACATGGTCTATGCTTCACGTGCCTGAAGAAAGGACATAATACTCGTAGCTGCTACGTGCGGAACGTTTGTGCCACAAACGGTTGCCAGAGAAGACACCACAAGCTACTCCATGAAGTCCGGCCTAACTCTGCTCCATTGGCTAACGCGAGTCAACAAACTCCTCAATGCTCCAGCGCTGGTAGTGTGTTAACTACCAAAAAGATTGTCAACGACGATAGGAAGCTCTTGTTTCGTGTTTTGCCAGTGACGCTATACGGTCCAAATAAAGCCATCAACACATGGATGTGGCCCTGATTAAGGAGATGGACCTCAAAGGTCTTGATTGGGTGTTGTGTTGTCGGTCACCATAACATTAGTTGATATGGAGTATCTTCTGATGACATCCAGATCTGTCTGTACATCATCCCAATGTCTGTTGAAAAGGCGATGCGAAACTTCTGCCACCTTGCAACCAGGTCGATGATGTCGGGTTGTAAACGTGGTCCAATCAGCAAATGGTCATTTAATGATGTACCGTCAGCTGTTTTGCATGAGGCGTCGAAGACCACACACAATTTTGTTGTTGTGCTAGACTCCTTGAAGACAGCATGATGTGGTAGGTAATAGTGTTTTTCATTTCGTAGATGTGTGTCTGTGTTAGCCTCTGTTATGTGCCCCAATGTAACATATTCGTTGATGCAAGCCGTATATGCTTCTCTTAACTTTTGGTTTGAAGCAAGTCGTCTTTCGATTTGAAAAAATCTTGCCATCGCTGCTGGTTTGGATGCTCCAAGGGTTGGCTGGATGTCTTCTTTAAATGGGAGCCGGACTTCATATCTTCCGTCGATTCGTCGCTTGATGTGCCTTGCGTAATGTTGTTGGCACTGCTCTTCCTCTGCCGTCAAATTCCTGAGATCGAGGTCTTCTTCGATTTCCCAGAATTGTTTAAGTTGAACATCGAGTGAGTTGTGATGATTCTGCACTGTAATAGACTTGTGCCCTTTATTTGCACACGTTTTTCCAGTGAGAATCCATCCCAGCTCAGTCTGTTGTGCAATTGATGATCCTCTGTGGCTTTTAACGAGTCCATCGAGGATGATGGACGAATAGACGTCGGCTCCTAGAAGTAAATCAACCTTCCCTGAAACATTATAGGAAGGATCTGCTAAGGTTAAGTTGGAAAGATGAGTCCAATTATTGTTCGAAACTGATTGGGTTGGCAACAATCCGATCAGTTGAGAAAAAACAAAGGCTGTTACATCGTGCAACATGCTCCCGGGCTCGGGTTGAAATATGGTTCTCTGTGATGTTGTCGTCGGAATATTTGACCATGTGTTGTGCTCTTCATATTGTTGCAAGTTCGTGTTGTTTCGGGATTTTTTTCGTGCGCGTTTTTCTCGTTCGGAGCATGCGAGACAAAAAGATGTATTTATTTTTGAATATATTTTGAATCGTGTTTGGTAACGTAAAATTCCAGTCGATATTTGTCCTAAACTTGGACAAGTTTGTCGAAGTACCAGGATCGATCAGTGCTCGGAGAGTGTGCTCAGTTCCATCGATGCCCATTACCTTGACTAAAGCTGTTGCAAGCAGAACCTTCGTGTTGAGCTGGTTGACATGTGCATTGAACGTCACGTTTCATGTTGATGGCCCAGGGTTGCTCGGATTGTTGAATTCGATGTGCAGCATTGTATGATGTTTGTTGCCGCACTTGTAACATCGATTAGTGCTGTTGCAATTTGTGGCATGATGGTCGTAACCTAAACAGTTGGAGCAAATTTAATTCTTCTTCACTGTTTCGGTTCGAGTTTTGGCGTCCATGCTTAAGAATTTCTTGCATAATCGAATGCCATGAGTACCTTTGCAAAGTCGACAAAGATATTGCTTCCATGATGACCTCGAGAGGAAGTTATTAGCTTTCCGAGATGTGATTGCTGATTGATGTGATAGCTGTTTGGAGACATTCAACTATGCAATGTTTTCCAGTGAACTGAATCTACCTTCAATGAATGCTAGAAAGGACTTCCAGTCCGGAAGAACTTTCGATGTTACGAGCTTGTCCTCCCAGTCTCTCTGGGTCTGAGGGGGCAGCTTGTGAAATATTATATAAATTAAGATGCAGTCCTAAGTGTCGACTGCGATTCCAAGGTTGGATAGAGCATGAGTACACTCAGTGCTCGTATCATGAAGAGACTTCAAAGACGCGGCGGATTCGTGGGTGAGTTTACTTTGTTAAAATTAAATTCGTAACTGTGTATTGACCAATTTCCTCTTATTTTGATATCTTTCAGTAATTTCCCAAGCAGACGAATAATTCTTTCCGTCCATGGGTAGGCGCTGAATTAACAGAGCTGCTTTGGAATTGCAGTTTCTGAACATCCGATAGTTCAACATTTTGGTCAATTGTGGATTGGAACACATTGTGAAACTCACACCACTCCTCGTATTTACCGGAAAACGTTTTTATGTTTATTCGTGGTAATCGAATATCTGATGCTGCGGACCGCGATTGGTTTAGACTAGATATATCACAATTGGTTGAATCGTTTAACTTATCTAGTTCATCGCGCATAAGGCCGACGAAGGCAAAATATGTTCTTTTTATTTTAGAGTATGTCTCGTCTAATAAATATTTTTCTTTTAAAGGATCTGAGGCACTGTTCACAATGGAGGAGTGTTCTTTGAAAACTTCCTCGACATCGGCTAAACACGCACTCAAATATCCCCTTGACTTTCGCGCCGCGGTATCTTTTTCGTACTCTTCGAAGTAGGTTATTAATTCTTTAAGAGTTAAATCTTGAAATTCAATATATTTGCTTAGACATTATGTAGGTTTTGTAAAAACACAAATTTCTTATTGTATTGCTTAAATCTATTCAGTTTAATATTTTACACTTTTAAGCACTTAATATAGATTGTTTAAGATGAATTTAGTTTATAAGAGTATATGTATTGTTGAGAGCTGTTTGTATGTAAGAATGTTTAATTTGTTTATATATATATATTCACCCTTTTTGTTAAATTTACACTTTAATTATCGTTTTAATATTGTCAAATTGTTCGAAACGTTTATGGAGTATGTATGTATGTATGTATGTATTTTATGCAATAAAGTATGATCACTATGTTATGTTCGATGTTTTATTTAAAAAAGGATTATTTATTGCGTACCTTGGTGCTCTTCTTGGTTAGTGAGCTAATCCTTAGTATCCTGTTGTTGATTACTGGATCTTCTTTTGTCCGTTGGCTAGTGCCGCTTGAACGATGTGGTTACTGCTTCAATTGCGGTTCGGTGATCCGTTGTTGCTGGACTGATCGATGATCCGCTGGGTGAACTGGACTGATGATGATCCGCTGGGTGAACTGGACTGATGATGATCCGCTGGGTGAACTGCTGATGGTGGTTGATTCCGCTGCTGTTGAACCGTTGGCCACTAACAGGCTTTGTTCACTTTTTTTTTTTCTGAGTTGAGGATTCCTTCAAGGAGTTGATTCCTCTTTTGCTGATTCTCTGGAGAATGCCTTCCTGATGACTCGAAGGACCAATGATTTCCCTTGACTCGAAGGACCAATGATTTCCCTTGACTCGAAGGACCATTGATTTCCCTTGACTCGAAGGACCAATGATTCGGGTTGTTTGATGTCCCGAAGCGCTCGTTGAATGGGTTTAACACTGACCCTGGTACTGATATGTACGTACTTTTGTTACTGGTGACGTCACTCCTTTTGTTGCTGGTACTTTCACACGAAAAGAAAACTCTTAATTTGTTTCGTTATAAAATTACCTTTTATTTGGTCTGATAATTTTGTATTGATTGATCGTACCTCGGTTTCGATCACTCGTCACCTCGGTCAGCTGTTAAGCTTTTGTTATATACATATGTACAATACATCATTACATTATTGGGAGAGATTTTTGACCTAATTTACTTTACCCCATTGCAACAATCTACATGTTTAACAATTATGTTTATAAACATTTTGATATGCTCTGCCTCTTAAACTTGGTTTCCTTCTATTTTCGCAACATCGAATGTTACATATATTAGAAAGAGACAGAGCATATGATTATTTCGCGCACTTCGGAAACTTAACAGTTCTCAAAGTTGTTTATGTTAGTTCAAGTGTGTGAAGTGCGGTTTTAAATTAAATTTGTAATTGAAATAGAAAACTATTTAATTAATTAATAACTCGAATTCCTTTCGCTTGCGTATTGTTTGTGTTGTCGTGCAACATGCTCCCGCGCTCGGTTTGAAATATGGTTTTCTGTGATGTTGTCGTCGGAATATTTGACCATGTGTTGTGCTCTTCATATTGTTGCAAGTTCGTGTTGTTTCGGGATTTTCTTCGTGCGCTTTTTTCCCGTTCTCGTTTCTCGCATGCGTGAAATTCAAGTGAGTTATTAGTGTTACAAAGGAAAACTAAAAAAAAATGTTAATTCTGTTGTGAAGTTTAATTATAGAAATGTAGTTTTTCTTTCTTTTGAGTGCAACCATCAGTGACGTACATAGATGATGGTGTGGAAGACCCTTTAAACAAAGTGCGCCATCTGTCCGACAGTATCGGAATACGTGTCACCATTTCTGTTGCCGCGGTTGGTACCGCTTCCAGGCGACCAGACATTTTGTTTCTGTTCATTTCTGTTCTCGAAGCCGAGAGAAGAGGTGCAAACCGCGGTAAGTTGTCATATATATACTTGTATGAATTGTACGTATATTTGTACCGCCTCTTTTTCTCGTGGAGAACGGAACACCTTTATTTCGCGGTGGTTGTCAATTTGTTTGCGCACCATATGTTGAGTCGCACACCGCCACGACGCAGTCCACGAAACCACGGCATGGATCCTACAGTGCCAACTACTTCCCCAGCCGCCGTAAGTAGCGCAGGCACAGCAGGAATGTATAAAAGCGATGCCCCAGCCGCCGCATCCACAGCGCCTCCTGCTTCCATTTCTCCAGCTGAGACTTCTAGGAATACTGCGTCGATCCCGTTAGCCATCACTCAGACATCCGAGTGTACAGTGAACAGGGAAATGCCAAATAGTGCCAATACACCAGCAACCTCTTCAACCATGAGTGGGACTCCTCGCCATACGTCCGCCACAATAACCACCCCAGTTCCTGCTGCAACAAATGGTTCTGAACGTGCTGCCGCTGTTCAGGCGGACCAATTGTATATTCTTTCGTTACAGGAACAGATTGCCACGTTGGAAGGACAGCTCAAGGCCACGCAAGTCCAGTTAAGAAGTAGTGACTTGCAGTGTAATTCGCTTAAATTAGCGATGCAGTTGCTGCCGTTGCGTCAGCCTATCACACAGGCACCACTCCCAGTCACAAGTGGTCAGCCATTAACTTCGTCCGCCCTGCCGCCAGTTACGCATGCGATGCAGCCAGCTCCGCACGAACATGGCCGTTAGCCATGTATACACCGCAGCCAGTCGTGTATGCGTCGCTACATGCATCTACATGTGCACCACCTTCGAGCGTGCACACGACATCAAGCACGTATGCATCACCGCATACTTACTCGTACATACGCAATCGCCGCATCTTTACGCACCGTCGCCACATTCGTACATACAGCCTCCGCTTTCTCAAGTGCCACAGCCATCGTATTCAGGCAATATTCGAAGCCAGTTGTCAGAGACCAACGTATACACCTTGATGCCACGTAAGGTCCAGGACCTTCCTGCGTTTTCCGGGAATCCTGATGACTGGCCAATGTTTTACAACACGTTTTCGCAGACGAATGCCGCCTTCAACTACACGAACTTGGAGAACAACCAGAGGCTTCAGAAATCTCTCCAAGGTGAAGCAAAGGAAGCCGTAAAATCTCTCTTGATTCACCCGGATAATGTAGGAAGCATCCTGGAAGAATTACGCTTTCGCTTTGGTCGTCCGGAACAGCTGATCAACAGCCAACTGAGTCAAGTCCGCGAGATACAGCCTGTTAACGAATCCAATATGGCTCGTCTCGTTCCATTCGCAACAAAGGTGAGGAATTTAGCTGTATTTTTGCAATCCGTCAACGGCCAGCAGCATATTGCGAACCCATCACTGCTGAAAGAGTTGGTCTGTAAGCTGCCTATGTCAAAGCGAATGGAATGGGCGAGATATGCAATGATGATTCAGCCATACCCAACGGTAGTCAACTTTAGCGACTGGCTCTCTGACGTAGCCAGATTAGTTTGTTCCGTCCAGCGATAGCGAAGACAAAGAGCCGAAACGACGCCTGCCGGTGTTATACACTACGGAACCCAAGGAAACAAAATCTCCAAGATGCCCTTCTTGTCCAGATGTACACAAAATTAATGAATGCAGTAAGTTCGTCAAAGCCACGTTGCAAGAAAGATGGTTGAATGTTAAGCAACATGGTCTATGCTTCACGTGCCTGAAGAAAGGACATAATACTCGTAGCTGCTACGTGCGGAACGTTTGTGCCACAAACGGTTGCCAGAGAAGACACCACAAGCTACTCCATGAAGTCCGGCCTAACTCTGCTCCATTGGCTAACGCGAGTCAACAAACTCCTCAATGCTCCAGCGCTGGTAGTGTGTTAACTACCAAAAAGATTGTCAACGACGATAGGAAGCTCTTGTTTCGTGTTTTGCCAGTGACGCTATACGGTCCAAATAAAGCCATCAACACATACGCACTTTTCGATGAGAGGTCATCGATTACGACTATGGATGTGGCCCTGATTAAGGAGATGGACCTCAAAGGTCTTGATTGGGTGTTGTGTTGTCGGTCGCCATAACATTAGTTGATATGGAGTATCTTCTGATGACATCCAGATCTGTCTGTACATAATCCCAATGTCTGTTGAAAAGGCGATGCGAAACTTCCGCCACCTTGCAACCAGGTCGATGATGTCGGGTTGTAAACGTGGTCCAATCAGCAAATGGTCATTTAATGATGTACCGTCAGCTGTTTTGCATGAGGCGTCGAAGACCACACACAATTTTGTTGTTGTGCTAGACTCCTTGAAGACAGCATGATGTGGTAGGTAATAGTGTTTTTCATTTCGTAGATGTGTGTCTGTGTTAGCCTCTGTTATGTGCCCCAATGTAACATATTCGTTGATGCAAGCCGTATATGCTTCTCTTAACTTTTGGTTTGAAGCAAGTCGTCTTTCGATTTGAAAAAATCTTGCCATCGCTGCTGGTTTGGATGCTCCAAGGGTTGGCTGGATGTCTTCTTTAAATGGGAGCCGGACTTCATATCTTCCGTCGATTCGTCGCTTGATGTGCCTTGCGTAATGTTGTTGGCACTGCTCTTCCTCTGCCGTCAAATTCCTGAGATCGAGGTCTTCCTCGATTTCCCAGAATTGTTTAAGTTGAACATCGAGTGAGTTGTGATGATTCTGCACTGTAATAGACTTGTGCCCTTTATTTGCTCACGTTTTTCCAGTGAGAATCCATCCCAGCTCAGTCTGTTGTGCAATTGATGATCCTCTGTGGCTTTTAACGAGTCCATCGAGGATGATGGACGAATAGACGTCGGCTCCTAGAAGTAAATCAACCTTCCCTGAAACATTATAGGAAGGATCTGCTAAGGTTAAGTTGGAAAGATGAGTCCAATTATTGTTCGAAACTGATTGGGTTGGCAACAATCCGATCAGTTGAGAAAAAACAAAGGCTGTTACATCGTGCAACATGCTCCCGGGCTCGGGTTGAAATATGGTTCTCTGTGATGTTGTCGTCGGAATATTTGACCATGTGTTGTGCTCTTCATATTGTTGCAAGTTCGTGTTGTTTCGGGATTTTTTTTGTGCGCGTTTTTCTCGTTCGGAGCATGCGAGACAAAAGATGTATTTATTTTTGAATATATTTTGAATCGTGTTTGGTAAGGTGAAATTCCAGTCGATATTTGTCCTAAACTTGGACAAGTTTGTCGAAGTACCAGGATCGATCAGTGCTCGGAGAGTGTGCTCAGTTCCATCGATGCCCATTACCTTGACTAAAGCTGTTGCAAGCAGAACCTTCGTGTTGAGCTGGTTGACATGTGCATTGAACGTCACGTTTGATGTTGATGGCCCAGGGTTGCTCGGATTGTTGAACTCGATGTGCAGCATTGTATGATGTTTGTTGCCGCACTTGTAACATCGATTAGTGCTGTTGCAATTTGTGGCATGATGGTCGTAACCTAAACAGTTGGAGCAAATTTAATTCTTCTTCACTGTTTCGGTTCGAGTTTTGGCGTCCATGCTTAAGAATTTCTTGCATAATCGAATGCCATGAGTACCTTTGCAAAGTCGACAAAGATATTGCTTCCATGATGACCTCGAGAGGAAGTTATTAGCTTTCCGAGATGTGATTGCTGATTGATGTGATAGCTGTTTGGAGACATTCAACTATGCAATGTTTTCCAGTGAACTGAATCTACCTTCAATGAATGCTAGAAAGGACTTCCAGTCCGGAAGAACTTTCGATGTTACGAGCTTGTCCTCCCAGTCTCTCTGGGTCTGGGGGGGCAGCTTGTGAAATATTATATAAATTAAGATGCAGTCCCAAGTATCGACTGCGATTCCAAGGTTGGATAGAGCATGAGTACACTCAGTGCTCGTATCATGAAGAGACTTCAAAGACGCAGCGGATTCGTGGGTGAGTTTACTTTGTTAAAATTAAATTCGTAACTGTGTATTGACCAATTTCCTCTTATTTTGATATCTTTCAGTAATTTCCCAAGCAGACGAATAATTCTTTCCGTCCATGGGTAGGTGCTGAATTAACAGAGCTGCTTTGGAATTGCAGTTTCTGAACATCCGATAGTTCAACATTTTGGTCAATTGTGGATTGGAACACATTGTGAAACTCACACCACTCCTCGTATTTACCGGAAAACGTTTTTATGTTTATTCGTGGTAATCGAATATCTGATGCTGCGGACCGCGATTGGTTTAGACTAGATATATCACAATTGGTTGAATCGTTTAACTTATCTAGTTCATCGCGCATAAGGCCGACGAAGGCAAAATATGTTCTTTTTATTTTAGAGTATGTCTCGTCTAATAAATATTTTTCTTTTAAAGGATCTGAGGCACTGTTCACAATGGAGGAGTGTTCTTTGAAAACTTCCTCGACATCGGCTAAACACGCACTCAAATATCCCCTTGACTTTCGCGCCGCGGTATCTTTTTCGTACTCTTCGAAGTAGGTTATTAATTCTTTAAGAGTTAAATCTTGAAATTCAATATATTTGCTTAGACATTATGTAGGTTTTGTAAAAACACAAATTTCTTATTGTATTGCTTAAATCTATTCAGTTTAATATTTTACACTTTTAAGCACTTAATATAGATTGTTTAAGATGAATTTAGTTTATAAGAGTATATGTATTGTTGAGAGCTGTTTGTATGTAAGAATGTTTAATTTGTTTATATATATATATTCACCCTTTTTGTTAAATTTACACTTTAATTATCGTTTTAATATTGTCAAATTGTTCGAAACGTTTATGGAGTATGTATGTATGTATGTATGTATTTTATGCAATAAAGTATGATCACTATGTTATGTTCGATGTTTTATTTAAAAAAGGATTATTTATTGCGTACCTTGATGCTCTTCTTGGTTAGTGAGGTAATCCTTAGTATCCTGTTGTTGATTACTGGATCTTCTTTTGTCCGTTGGCTAGTGCCGCTTGAACGATGTGGTTACTGCTTCAATTGCGGTTCGGTGATCCGTTGTTGCTGGACTGATCGATGATCCGCTGGGTGAACTGGACTGATGATGATCCGCTGGGTGAACTGGACTGATGATGATCCGCTGGGTGAACTGCTGATGGTGGTTGATTCCGCTGCTGTTGAACCGTTGGCCATTAACAGGCTTTGTTCACTTTTTTTTTCTGAGTTGAGGATTCCTTCAAGGAGTTAATTCCTCTTTTGCTGATTTTTTGGAGAATGCCTTCCTGATGACTCGAAGGACCAATGATTTCCCTTGACTCGAAGGACCAATGATTTCCCTTGACTCGAAGGACCATTGATTTCCCTTGACTCGAAGGACCAATGTTTTCCCTTGACTCGAAGGACCAATGATTCGGGTTGTGTGATGTCCCGAAGCGCTCGTTGAATGGGTTTAACACTGACTCTGGTACTGATATGTACGTACTTTTGTTACTGGTGACGTCACTCCTTTTGTTGCTGGTACTTTCACACGAAAAGAAAACTCTTGATTTGTTTCGTTATAAGATTACCTTTTATTTGGTCTGATAATTTTGTATTGATTGATCGTACCTCGGTTTCGATCACTCGTCACCTCGGTCAGCTGTTAAGCTTTTGTTATATACATATGTACAATACATCATTACATTATTGGGAGAGATCTTTGACCTAATTTACTTTACCCCAATGCAACAATCTACATGTTTGACAATTATGTTTATAAATATTTTGATATGCTCTGCCTCTTAAACTTGGTTTTCTTCTATTTTTGCAATATCGAATGTTACATGTATTAGAAAGAGACAGAGCATATGATTATTTCGCGCACTTCGCAAACTTGACAGTTCTCAAAGTTATTTATGTTAGTTCAAGTGTGTGAAGTGCGATTTTAATTTAAGTTTGTAATTGAAATAGAAAACTATTTGATTAATTAATAACTCGAATTCCTTTCGCTTGCGTATTGTTTATGTTGTCGTGCAACACGAAGGTTCAGCAAGTTCGAAAGCGAATGCAAGAGAGACGAGGTTAGGCGACAATCGAGAGCTATTAGAGCAGGGGAAAAGCCAGCTGACCAGATTAGGGAACGACGTGCTTGCTATATGTGCGGCGGAAACCATCAACTATTCCGATACGAAAAATTTATGGCGTTAAGTCAACCAATAAGACTTAGATGTGTGCGCATGAAGAAATTATCTGAAAGTTGTTTGAAGCAAGGGCACGAACTATTAGCGTGCTTTCATGCGCCATGTACTAGGTGTCCATTACGGACTATGCACAATACCATACTGTATCCCAAGTTGGAACAGAGGAAAGCTGTAACTACCGTAAACGCTGCCAGCGTAAAGCGAGCAAGGTTAAAACAGCAAGCCATATCTATGAAAGATAAAATTGAAGACTGTACTTGAACCTATTCACACGTTTTGAAATTAAGCTCCAATTTTATAGAGAGTAATGTTCACACATAGTTGCCTAAAATTCTGGTGCGGATCGAAAGCTTTGGGAATTTTCTAGGGCTAGTTTGTTCTTTACTAGATTCAGGGGCACAACCGAGTTTGATGCCTGATAGGGTTGTTCAATCATTTAACATTCTAGTTATGCAAGCTACACGAAATATAATTGGTAAAGAAGGAAAGAGGTTACAGGTCCACAAGCAAGCAAGGGTTAATATAGTACCATGGTTTGGGGCAGAAACTCGCACAGAAGAGGATTTCAGGATTTTTTCAAGGACACAAGGTGGTCTTTAAAATCTCCGCAAGCTGATGTACAGCCATTGAACGAAGAGTTTCCAGGTCAGCTAGCTGATCCTTCCTATTGTATGAGGAATAAAGTAGACATTTTGTTGGGCATAAGCTTTTTTGGAAGGGTGATGGCAAGTTCGATAGCACGAGGTATAGGTATGATAGCTACAGTAGAGACAGCTTTTGATATAATGATGTTCAGGCAAGTTCGAATAGCACCACATCAGAGGAACCTGCAAAGAATTTTCTAGGGGGAATCCCCAAGGGATAAGCTACAGGAATACTGGCTAACGGTCGTTACCTATGGAATGACGTTGTCAGCTTATTATGCTGTGCGAGCATTAATACAATGTGGCAGAGATGCAAGCGAATCGTTTCCAGATGTGGAACAAGTGATTCAGAATGATTTGTATATGGATGACTGCGTGACTGGTTGTGACTGCGAAGGCGGTTGGCTAGGTATTAAGGGTATTAAGAACAACTGGACTCGAATTAAGAAAATGGAAACCGAACAGTCAATGGTTAACAAGCAAGCTTGATGCGGAAAGGGACAAATCAATGATTTTTCGAAAATGGTGAGCAAGCTATTGTGCTGGGCTTGCAGTGGTTAGTTGAACAACAGGACGCCAGAAATACTTGGCAAGGTAACAAAGAAAAGTGTGCTAAGTTGTATGGCACAATTATATGACCCAAACGGTTATATTGCTCTGGTCGTAATATTAGGAAAGATCCTAATACAGGATATATGGCGCATAGGTATTGGTTTGCACCAGGCATTGCCAGCTAAGATCGAGAGCAAATGGAGAGCGAGGGATTAAATCATTGGAACAATTAAAGATCAATAGGGAGGTGCAAGGGTGCAAATCCATGTATTCTCTGATGCTTCAACGACAGCTTATGGGGCAGTTATACATCGAAGACGAGAGTAGGTTCTTTAATAACGATAACTATTCCACGTTTGAATTGAATATGTTTTCTGGACTAACTCAGTGGTTGTTTTGCATTGGTTCCGAAGGTATCATCAATACAGATGTGAACACCTGGCGGCATGTCGGGACCAAGGAGAATCCAGCCGACTTGTTGAGTAGAGCACTGCCTCCAGCAGAGCTAATAAATTGCAAGTTATGGTTGCAAAGGTCATCTTGGTTGACTTGTGCCGAGAGTATGTGGCCAGTCAATCCACTAGGAAGCGAGGTTCTACCAAGCAAAATGAATGTATGTACTACTGTGATAGCCAATAAGGGATTAGGTATTTGGACAGCCGAAAGAAAAGCTACTGTTCCTTAAGAAGGATATGCTTGCAAGCTGGAGAGTGCATTAAATATACTCGCATATGTTATTAGTTTAGTTTGCCCCACCGGGTAAGGGGGTTAGAATATACCCAGGGTAAGGCATGCCTGTCGTAAAAGGCGACTAAAAGCCATCGTTTGTTTACCACAAACAACAACATTAAAGAAAAATGCAATGAATAGAAACAAAGGTATTATTACCCCAGGTGGAATGCCAGTCGCACTGGAAAATCCACACTCTTCAGGGTCAGGCTCTACGGATTCTGGGGAGAGCCACTTATTGCGTTTAATCGACCCTTTTGGGAAAAGTAAAAGGGTAACAAGATCACCACCACCACGATCTAACAAAAGTATGAGCGAGTCACCGCCAACTGTAACTACTACGTCTAAAACACAAGTAATTCAAAGTCCGACCATAATACATTCGTCGGTTCAAGAAAAAGAGACTTTAGCCAAATTCAAATGTCTCGAAGATGAAAATGCGGAACGGTCCAGGCTAACTAATATGGAAATTCTCTGCAAAGAACTAAAAGAAGAACTGAACAAACTTAGAAAAGGAAAAATCGAACATCGTGAATATAAATCAAATTCAAGTTCGAACGAAATTAAAAACGTGTAATATTCTACTACTTCGCCCGAAGTTATTCCTCAGCCGGAAATCAAGATCAATGACAATATAAGTGGTATAACCATTAAAGTAACTATGCCACCAAAAGAGCGACCACCGCCGCCAATTAATGTGTTTGGAATTTCAGAATGCAATAAATTACATTCAATTCTGAAATCAGCGCTACGAACTGAGTTCAAAGTAACGTCGCGAAACAACAGTGCGTGGAAAATAAATGTGAAGGACTCAGACAGTTATAGAGTACTTTCCAAGAGACTCAATACGGAAAAAATTCAATGGTACACATATGAAAATAAATCGGAAAGACTTACTCGACTCGTAGCTAGGGGACTTCATGCCTCTTGTCCAAAAGAAGACATAGTTGAGGACTTAAGAAATAAGGGCTTTAAAATAGAAGATACCACTAACATTCAGTCCAAAAAGAAACAATTGACGGAAGGTGCCGAAACCCAAACGTATCGCGGGTTACCCCTTTTTATGCTAACTTTTGATAAAAGTGAAGCCATAGAAAAAATGTATAGCATAAAAAGTATTCTCAACATGGTAGTCAAAATCGAGGCATTACGTAAGAACTCGAAATTGATCCCACAATGCAAACGATGTCAAGGGTTCAACCACACTCAAGCATACTGTCAGAAAAATTCGCGATGTGTCAAATGCGCCGGTGAACACCTGGCAGTAGTATGTAACGCAAATAAGACTTCACCAGCTACTTGCGTTAATTGTAAAGGAAAGCATTCTGCTAACTACCGTGGCTGCGAGGTGTCAAAATAGCTTCAGAAAAGACGTGATCAAATCAAAGCGAAGCTCCGCCAACAATCAAAATCGGCAACAAAGGATTTTGTTGTAAAAGCCGTGTCGAAGCCAATAACGACACGATCAAAAATTCTTGCAACAAAAACGCAGACTCAAACTACATCTCCAATAACAGAAAACATGAAAACAGCTAATGCGAAATCACTGCACGTCGGAGCAAAAACCTTTGCCCAAACAGTAGCAACCACAAGTGTGAAAATGTGCGAACAACCAGATCCCGTCTCAAAAATATTCAATATCATCTTAGAAAAACTTGACGAACAAACTTATTTTCGAAAGGCTACTCGACCTCGAAAGTAAGATTAACAACAAGCGTGCCTTAACATGAACATGACAATTAAAATTTTAAATTGGAATGCAAATGGTCTAGTGCAAAAACTTGACGAACTAGAAATATATATCAGAGAAAAAGATATCGATCTGATCTCTGAGACACATTTGACGAAGCAATCGCGTGTAAACTTAAAAGACTACTGTGGTTACCATGCCTGCCATCCGTCAGAGAGGGCAAGAGGCGGATCATCTCTGTTTATACGCAATAATATAGATCACTTAGTAGGACTAAATATAGAATGCAATGCAATACAATTAACTACGGTTCATGTAAAAAACAAACATTATTCATTTAACGTCTCGTTAATTTACTGCCCTCCGCGTATTATAATTGATCAAAACGAGCTTGAAAGTATTTTCCACACTCTTGGCCCAAATTTCGTAATTGATGGAGATTTTAAAGCGAAGCACACTTTTTGGGAGTGAGGATGTATCTCACAAAAAGGCAAAAAATTGTACAGAGCTGGTATGAAACTAAATTGTGATTTTTTCTCGACAGGAAAACCGACCTACTGGCCTCGGATATTACAAAAATACCTGACGTTGTTGATTTCTTTGTCATAAAATGCATATCTCGAAACTACTTAAGAGTTGATGAAAGCATTGATCTTAGTTCAGATCATTCTCCCATTGTACTATCTATGAATGATAACCTCGTAAGAAAGGAAATACCACCTACTTTAACTAACCAACGAACGAATTGGCAAGCATTAAAAAATTACTTACAAGACAATATCGAACTTGCGGTACCGCTAAGAACCCGATACGATAAATTTATAGATGTAATACAGTGCGCTGCGTGGAGCGATATCCACCGGAAATACGAGAATTAGTAAGAGAAAAACGTAAAGCTCGTAAGAAATGGCAACAGTCCCGTGCGCCAGAACATAAAACGTGTCTTAATCAATTGTGTGATTTGCTAAAGGCGAAAATTAAGTCGTTTAAAAATAATAACCTAAGTACCTACTTAAGAGGCTTGTCCGCGAAAAAGGATACCAACTACTCACTCTGGAAAGCAGCTACAGGTTTTAGAAAACCCGAACCACATACGGCCCCAATTCGAAAAAATCAATTCGAGTGGGCAAAAGAAGACAAAGAGAAAGCGGATCTCTTCGCAGATCACTTGGAAGCGACGTTTAAATCGCACAGTGAACAAACACTTCCTGTAAACTCCTACGGTTCGGACATACACTTTGACAATTATTCTATAAGAAATGCTATTCTGACAGAGCTTAAAGAAGAATTACACAAGCTCAAACCCAAAAAAGCTCCTGGTTATGACCTAGTCACAGGAGAAGTTTTAAAAGAATTACCTAAGAAAGCGCTTCTGAAGTTTCTCTACCTCATTAATGCCTCCTTTAGATTAGAACATGTCCCTAGTCAGTGGAAAGTGGCGGAAGTAATAATGGTACTCAAGCCGGGTAAACCCCCAACAGAAAAAAAGTCTTACAGACCGATTTCACTACTTCCGATAATGTCTAAGGTAGAGAAAGCCGTTCTAGACTTGAACAACACTCTAACCCAATGTTTTGAACTGACGTGTCCAGCTAGAAATACCCCCTGCAGATCACCCGTTCCATGGTGGAACGCAGAACTGCAGACAATTCGCAAGGAAACCAGGAAACTTCTAAACAGATCTCTCAAGACTGACTTGGAAGAGGACTGGAACCTGTACCGATCAAAACAAAAAGAATATAAGAGGTTAATTCGGATATCGAAAAGTGCCTCCTATAGGGATTTTTGTGGAAAGATCGAAACACTCGGTGAAACCAGCAGACTGGTTAAAGTTCTTAAAAGGGACAAACCAACCAAGCTGGAAACACTCAGAAGACCAGACGGTACCTACACTGAGTCAAAAGCTGAAACGCTTAGCCTCATGCTTGAGATTCATTTTCCAGGTAACCAGATTATAACCGGCTCAAAACCAGTTCCTATCCCTGGAACTGAGGATGAGCTGATAAATGTAACACGACGATGCTGGTTTGTTTCATCGCTCGTGGTGAAAGATGAAGCTATCAAATACGCAGTCGCGTCCTTCGATGGTTTCAAGTCGCCTGGTACCGATGGCATATATCCAGCCTTGTTGCAAAAGGGTATAGACAAGTTGCTGCCGGTTCTGAAAATAATCTTCACAGCCTGGCACTCGCCTATATCCCGACCCCTTGGCGTACAGTTAGGGTAGCCTTCATACCAAAGATCGGTAAGGGGGACTACTCACTCGCCAAGAACTTTAGACCTATCAGTCTAACCTCTTTCCTGCTGAAAAGCACGGAAAGGCTGGTTGAGCTTCATGTGCGCAAAACCGCGTTGCGATTTCATCCTCTGTCTCAGATGCAACATGCCTATCAGCGCGGAAAATCTTGCGAGACTGCGCTTCAAAATCTCGTTGGCAGAATTGAATGTGCACTCGACAGGAAAGAGTACGCGCTGGGCATTTTCATTGATATAGAGGGTGCCTTTGACAATGCGACTTTTGATGGCATGTGCAACTCGGCCAGAGAACACGGTGTAGATGAATCATTAGTGCTTTGGATTAAAGCAATGCTGATGAACAGAACTATTATTGCGGACGCGGACTGTGGCCAGTATGTTATGGCGGGGGTAAACAGGGGCTGCCCGCAGGGTGGTGTCTTGTCTCCTCTGCTATGGTGCATGCTGGTTGACTCTCTGCTCGATGCTCTTAATAGTTCCAACATCTACGCCCAGGCCTATGCGGATGATGTAGCTGTTCTGTCTGTCGGATCATGCCTAGCGGATGTGTGTTCAAAAGCGCAGGCAGCTCTAGACGTGATCGACGATTGGTGTACCAGAAATGGGCTTTCAGTCAACCCTCCTAAAACCGAGGTTGTCCTCTTTACGAGGAGGAGGAAATTGACTGGTTTGACTCAACTGGTACTAAAAGGTGTCACTATCCGCTTTTCCGATGAAGCTAAGTATCTGGGTGTCATTCTAGATAGGAAGCTTCTGTGGAAAAAACACATTGAAACGAAAATTGCGAAGGCACTGTCAGTTTTCTGGCAGTGTAAAGGAATTTTCGGCAAAACCTGGGGTCTATCACCAAAAAGATCCGTTTGGATCCACACGGCTATGATCAGACCCCTTCTCTCCTACGCATCGGTCGTTTGGTGGAATAAGCTTTCGCGTAAATACGTAACTGCTGCTCTCACCAAGCTTCAAAGAACGGTCTGTCTCGGCTGCATGGGGGCCTTCCCTAGCACGCCTGGCTCTGCTCTTGATGCCCTGCTGAATCTCCCCCCCCTAGATGTCCATATCATGGGGTGCACTCTCAAGGCCATCTTCCGTTTCAAAAAAAGTGGTTATTGGTACAACTCGCACTGGAGTTTCGATGACCTTGCGCACCGCATCTCCTTTGACCCCAGTCTTATGGATATGCCGTCTGACGCACGGACACCAGTACTCCAGCTGCGACGAACATACAAAGTCGACTTTCCGTGTACTCAGGACTGGCTCTGGCCAGAATCTGAGCCAGGAAAGGAATGTAGTCGAATTTTCACGGACGGCTCCAAGACCAGTGAAGGATCTGGTGCTGGTGCCTTCGTGGAGAGCGACAACTTTAGACTGCACACCTCGTTAGGCAAATTTGCGTCGGTTTTCCAAGCGGAAACCTATGCGATCCTAATGGCTACGAGCTATATTGTGAAGAATAGGTGGAAGGGGCGAAGTATTTGTGTCTGCAGCGACAGCCAAGCTGTGCTTAAGGCCTTGCTCAACCCTTTAACCACTTCCAGAATAGTTCAGGAATGCAAGTCTTCTCTGAATTTGATCGGTAGATTGAATTCGGTAAGACTTGTCTGGGTTCCCGGGCACCACGGGATCACGGGAAATGAGATCGCTGATGAACTTGCTAGGCGAGGATCAGATGAGGCTTTCTCAGGACCTGAACCTACGCTGGGACTGCCCGCGTCCTAAGGAAGCCCTAAGGCTTCCATCGATGGTTGGACTTTTCGAGAGCACAACCGCAGGTGGCATGACTCTCCAGGATGTAGACAGACCAAGCGCATGCTCCCCAACGTCTGTAAGAAATCCGCGGCTTTCTTGTTATCTCTTAACAGAAAAGACTGCAGACAACTTATTGGCGTACTAACGGGGCACTACACTTTCGCCAAACACCTAAGTGTGCTTGGCCTAAGTGACGAAACCCTCTGTGACGCCTGTGGAGAAGACGATGACACTGCAGAGCACTTCCTCTGCCATTGTCCCGCCTTTGCTCGGATCAGGTGGCAGTTATTCGGCGCTGATGAGGTGAGAGCTGATGATGTAGGCTCCTCATCACAGAAGCGCCTGCTGGTCCTCCTTCGGAAGACCAGGAAATTTCAGTAAAAGTAGGTTGCTGCCTGGTAGTACAATGGACCAGTTTTGAGTCTGAGTGCTCCAGTGTAGTGTGACAAAAACCTACGACAAAAAAAAAAAAAAAAAAAAAAAAAGGTGTTTGAAAGAATTTTACTTAGGCGTTTAAGCCCGATTGTGGAAGAAAGACAACTTATCCTTAATCACCAATTTGGTTCTAGAAATAAGCATTCGACTATTGACCAAATACATCGAATAACTGATGTTATAGAAAAATCGTTTGAACAAAAGCAGGTCTGCTCAGCTGTATTTCTCGATGTTTCGCAGGCCTTTGACAAGGTTTGGCACTAAGGTTTGAAACACAAACTGCGACAGTTCTTCCCGGGAAAACTTTACGTAATATTATCAAATTATCTTTCTGACAGAATCTTCCGTGTAAAACATGGAAAAGAATACTCGGTATTTAAATCTATAGAAGCTGGAGTACCCCAAGGAAGTGTTCTTGGTCTTCTCCTCTACTTACTTTTTAGTAGCGATATGCCACAAAATGTTGGCACTGTACTAGGCACATTTGCTGACGACACTGCCATTTTGGTAACTGCCAAAACGGTCGAAGAGTCAACTAGAAAACTGCAACGTGCTTTATATCGGGTACACGAATGGACAAACACTTGGAGAATTTAACTCAAAGAAGCCAAATCCGTTCAAATTAATTTTACATATAACAACGTGAATAATTTGCCCGTGTTTATAAATGGTGTTCAAATATCCTTTGGAAATGAAGCGAAATACCTCGGGATGACACTCGATGTAAAGCTCAAGTGGAAAGAACACGTCAAAAAGAAACGTGAAGAGCTCCAAATAAAATATAAAGACATGTACTGGCTTATTGGACAATATTCCAAACTAAGTACTGAAAACAAATTGCTTATATACAAGCAACTGCTAAAACCCGTCTGGACATATGGTATACAACTATGGGGTTGTACCAAAGAAAGTAATAAAAATATACTACAAACTTTTCAAAATAAAGTACTAAGAACCATCGTCAACGCACCGTGGTACATACGGAACGTCGTCTGGAAGAGCACATAAACCTTGCTGTCCTTCCAATTCTTGACGAAAGTAATCTATTGCGCCGTCTTCAAAGGACTAAACCTTGACCTGAATTCATCCCGCGCTTAGTTGCGCTATTAGCAGGAACTCTTAGTGGAGAATCTCTTGTAAAACGCGTCAAAATCAAGAAAATAAAACTGCTGGATAAGTGTCAAACTTAGTTGTAGTATGAATATATTTTATTTTATTTGAAGGGAGGTGTTTTTACTGGGTAAAAATCCCTTTCGCTATGAGGGAACGGTCCCCATAGTATCTTTTAAAGATTTTCACATACCCACGCTAAAAAAAAATATGTATGTTATTAGAAAATATTAAGAGACAGAGCGGCAGAGAGCAAATCCCAAAGGCCGAGACATTTGGTAAAGGAAGTATCGACAGCACCTTCAGCAAGGGAAAGAGCTATTGCTATGAGGTACATTATAAAGAGGGCACAGGAATAGGCTTATGGAAAGGATATCGCAGAGCTTTGTAAGAATGGACAGCTGTCGGGACAGAGTAAGACTGCGTGTTTGTGGGCGTCTTCATCGCGCAGAAGGAAGTTATGATGTGCGACATCCATTTATTATACCGCAAGGTTCAAGATTGGCATGGTTGCTGATTGATCATGCGCACCGTATGACAAAGCATATCGCAAGTTAGGTAATGATGCAATATCTGTGACAGCAGTATTGGACTCCAAGGTTACGAATCGAGCTGCGGAACTATATACACAAATGTACGATTAATATCATACAGGACTTAACATCACTCTCATTTTTGGCGTGTTATGAACGATTTATCAGCAGAAGAGGGTACTGCCAGCGAATGTACAGCGACAATGACAATTCATTTGTAGGTGCAGCAAGGGTTATGAAACAAGCGTTTAAGGAATGGGAGACCAGCAAGGTTTTTAACAGCATTAGCTTAAAAGGTACAGAATGGGTATTCATTGTGCCCGAACAAATCCCCCAATCCAAGGTGGAACATCAAGCGCCGAGGGATGCATGGCTAGTGGGCTGACTAGTCGTTAGCTTGAGGACTTGAGGTGCACAGGCGAGGCCTCATTTAAATCTAGCCTTACCATACTAATCCGGAGCTCTGGTATGGTGGACCCCATTAATTCTCGCGGTACTCGTGGGACCCTAACCAAAAAAAAAAATTAACAAACAAATAAAAAATAATAAAAAACATAAAGAAGCGAATGAGCCAATCGGCCTATCGTCGGAAGACGAGTTTTTAGCCTCCAGCCAGGAGACTATCCCCCCAACAGACTTCAGCAGTACCTGCCATAGTACAGCTGCGAAGTCGCTCCCTGCCTCAACCCAAAACTCAGACGCCAAGGCTGGAACCCAGCAGAAACTTCAATACCAGAAGGCTATCTTCATTTTAAGCAAGATTGCTAAAAACGAAGCAGCCGGTATTGTAGTGGAGCAGGATTCCAAGGATAAGCCAAAGTACCAAGCCATAGTGGAAGAATACACTAGGTACATGGCGGAGAAAAAAGACACGACAACCGCAACAAAAGCACCAACAACGTCTTCCAAACGAAATAGATCTCGAGATGAGATCAGTTCGGCTCCGAAAAGAAGCAAAGGAAGTGAGAATACCAACCTGCCTTCAAGCAGCAGTGAAACTGCAAAGCGCTCCATGAGCGAGGTAGTAAGGGACCATCTTCAGGTCGCGTTAGCGGACAAGCTGCCTGCCAACGCAAAGAAGGTCCTTGAAACCTGGAGCGAAATAGAAAGCAGGTTGTCCGAGTTGGTCATAGATCATCTCCTCAACTCGGAAGACAAGTCCCTACCTGGATACGACTCAGCCGAAGACGTTAGAGGTTGTAGGGTTTTTAAATGCGAGGACCAATTCTCCAAGGATTTCCTCTTCGCATGCATTGCTAAGATCAGCAATGAATGGGAAGGTCTGAGCCTCAGACTCATCCCAGCGAAGGAAATCCCCAGGAGACCGAGAGCTCGCATTTGGTTACCGAAAATGAAATTGGACAGTGAGAAGCTTCTCAAATGTCTACAAATTCATAATCCCAGTATCAACATGGACAACTGGGCGGTAATCAAATCGGAACCTCCTCAGAACAACAGTATGACCTACTTATTGTCCATAAATGAGGAGTGCCTTCCAAGCTTAGCGAAGGCCGACAACAAGTTACGTTTTGGCGTAAGATACGCCAAACTAAAGATATTCCAATCGTCAAACCCAGGTGATGACACAGACGATGTCGACGCCGCGGACAAGCTGTTCGAGGGTATGGCGATTGACCCTACAAACTTATACCCACCTATTCCCGATATTGAAAGTCGTACAGATTAATCTGCAGCACTCTAAGTGTGCTTCAGACAATCTGTTGATGTTCCTCAAGGAAGAGGATTTCGACATCGGGATAGTGCAGGAGCCATGGACTAGGTGTTCAAAAATCTCAGGGCTCAAAGACAACAAGTACAACATCTTCTACCTAAATAACGATGGTAAGCCTAGAACGTGCATTCTAATTAAGAAACATCTTAACGCTTTCCTCTGTCCTAACTTAAGCTCATCCGACCAAACTGTCGTCAGACTTGAAGCTGTGGAAAACTCGCTTCTGATAGCATCGACATACATGGCACACGATCGTGAGACACCACCGGAAGAATTACGGAAGGTGGTACAACACGCCAAAAACAACAAGACACACCTTCTGATGGGCTGCGACGCCAATGCCAGACATACGCTATGGGGAAGCTCAGAAATCAACGAAAGAGGTGAGTCATTGTTTGATTTTATCATAATAAATAATATAAGTGTATGTAATACCGGCTCCACTCCCACTTTTACTTTTCCCAGCTCGGAAAACTTCAGGGGTTGGGAGGAAGTTTTAGATGTTACACTTAGCCTTAACCTTAAAGATTCTCAGATAGACAGTTGGAGAGTATCCAATTCTAACTCCTTCTCGGATCATAAATTGATTATCTTCAATATCAATCTGAAGACTCATATCCAGGTACCACACAGAAATCCCAAATGCGCAGACTGGCAAAAGTTCCTTACGATTGCCAAGAAAAAACTTTGTGGAACACCGCTCTCCAATATAAGCAATATTAGTGAGTTGGAAAAAACAATAGAAGTTTTCGAGAAAGCGCTCAACACATCCTTTAATATATCGTGTCCAATCAAACGAGGCAAGAAGAAACTTCCTCCTTGGTGGACAGAAGACCTCTCTAACCTTAGAAAGATGACCAGGGTCATCTTTAATATCTGCCAAAAATATAATTTCTGGCAACCATATAAAGACTGCTTAAGAATCTACAAGAAATCCATAAGCATAGCAAAGAAGCAATCTTGGAAGAATTTCTGTGAATCAATAGACAACATCAAGGACTCTTCGAGGCTCAGCAAAATTCTGTCCAAAGAACATTCCAATCCCTCTCTCCTTAAGAGACAGGATGGAACCTGGACTGAATCCTCAAAAGAATCCCTAGATACACTCTTACTTACACACTTTCCTGGGTGTAAAAACCACTGTGAGGTCAACCACCAACAGGAACCACTGCTAACATCCATTGTAGAAATCGATCGAATAATTACAGAAGAAAAGATAATCTGGTCGGTTAATAGTTTTTCTCCCTACAAGTCCCCAGGCCCTGATGGTATCTTACCCATAATGCTACAAAAGCTACAAGATGTAGCAACCCCTTGGCTCAAAGCAATGTATAGAAACTGTTTACTACTCAATCACATCCCCCAGTCGTGGAGACGGGTTCGAGTAGTCTTTATACCAAAAATAGGCCGTCGGGGTCATGAAACCGCGAAGGATTTCAGACCAATCAGCCTATCGTCTTTCATGCTTAAAGCCCTGGAACGCATTATAGATACACACATCAGGCTCAAGCTAGAGGGGAAGTCCCTCTCCAAATCTCAACATGCCTACATCAAGGGAAAATCCACTGATACAGCTCTGCACGAGGTGGTCGGCATCATTGAGAAAACCATTCACTACAGACAATATACCATGGCCGCCTTTCTAGACATAGAAGGAGCCTTCAATAACGTCCACACAGAAGCTATCCAAGAATCTCTTATCGCCCAGGGGGTAGAGGAGATGCTAGTAAAATGGATAGTCTCTATGCTCAAAACTAGAATTATACAATCCACGCTAGGAAAAAGCCAACAAACAAAGTATGTAACTAGGGGAACTCCTCAGGGAGGGGTTATTTCCCCATTGTTATGGATACTAGTCATTAACAAACTATTAGAAGAGCTAGACCGGGAAGGAATCAAAGTTGTTGCGTATGCGGACGACGTTGTAATTTTAGTATCAGGCCAGTTTCTCTCAGTGATTAGTGAAATCATGGAGGGGGCGTTGCAAAAGGTTAATAGGTGGGCTACCAGTTGTGGCCTAAACACGAACCCTAGCAAAACCGAACTGATGCTTTTTACGACGAAAACCAAAATACCAAACTTTCCCCTTCCTAGACTAGCCAACCAAACCCTCACTCTGTCTTCAACTGCCAGGTACTTAGGCACTATTCTTGACCCAAAACTAAATTGGAAAACTAACATAGAGCAAAGAGTTAAAAAGGCATGCATAGCCTTATACGCTTGCAACAAAACTCTTGGCAAAAGCTGGGGACTTCGACCGACGGTAAATCTTTGGATGTATACTGCAGTAATACGTCGTTTTCTTACCTACGGCTCCTTAGTCTGCTGGCCAGCTTTAGCCAAAGCATACAATATTACAAAACTGAACAAGGTACAAAGAACTGCATGTATAGGTGTCACTGGCGCCTTAAGAACGACTGCCACAGATGCGCTTACAGTTATTTTGCACCTTCTACCTCCAGATCTACACGCAATGTTCATGGCCACATGTAGTGAACTTAGACTCAGAGAGTCAAACTGCTGGAATAGCAGAACTTATGGACATGGTAACATCCTTAACTCACTACCACAACAGGCGATACTGAGTCATACTGACTACCTCATCCCAAAGCTAAATTTCAATAAAAACTATAGGGCTTTTTTTCCAACCAGAACTGAGTGGAAAAGCGATAGAGTCTTCCAAAACCATGACATAGCCATCTTCACAGACGGTTCGAAGATGGACTCTGGAGTGGGCGCTGGAATCTTCTCCGAAGCTCTTAAGATATCAAAGTCACTCAAGCTACCAAGCTTTGCAAGCATTTTTCAGGCAGAAGTGCTTGCAATATATGATGCGTGTCTTGAAATTAAAAACAAAACAGAACCAACACAGCGGATAGCAATCTTTTCAGATAGTCAAGCTGCTATCAAGGCTCTAACATCTATAACCACAACGTCTAAACTAGTGGATTGCTGCTGCAAGGAACTATCCATTATAGGTGAACGGAGCCCGGTCTCTTTGATCTGGGTTCCCGGGCACACGGGTATAATAGGAAACGAAGCAGCAGACGAGCTAGCCAGACAGGGATCCAAACTCGATAGTCTCGTTGTGGAACAAGTCCAGGCTCCACTAGGCTTCGTAAAAAACAACATCTACAATCACTTCCTCAAGATCGCCAACGAAAGATGGACCAAGCTGGAAACATGTGTTCTATCCAGAAGTTGATGGCCCAACTACAACCAAAAGAAAACAAAAGACCTGCTTAACAACAGTAGAAGAAATATATCCAGAATCACAGCGGTCTGCACTGGACACTGGGCTGTTGGCAGGCATGCTGAAAGACTAGGCATACCATTCAACTCACACTGCCGCAGCTGCCGGGTGGAAACTGAGTCAGAAACCCCCGAGCACTTTCTGTGCAAATGTCCGGCTCTAGCTAGAATCAGGCAAGGCACTCTGGGCAAAGCCTTCTTCAACACCCCTAAAAATCTCTCAGAAGCAAACATTCACAGCCTGCTAGCCTTCATAAATTCCACGAAGTGGTTTCAAAATTAGGCTAATCTGAGTGAATACACACTCTTTTTCACCCTCATCTCACAAAATAGGTATCCCATAGGATGTGGTATCAAAACGGCGCTTTCATGGCGCTAATTGGGTGCGAAAACAGGATCTGTATGTCCACCGCCACTTTTACCTACCTACCTACCTACCATCTTAAGCGAATAGTTGGCCAGCGAATTCTCGAGTATGAGCAATTCCTAACTTTGTTGACAGAAATAGAGGATATATTGAATTCTCGTCCCATTCACCCACTTAACGATGATCCTACAGATCTGCAAGCTTTGAAACCGGGTATCTTTCTGACAGGTGAAGCAATAATCTTACAATTACCATATGCGTTAGCTGAAGAAGGAAAGTCGAAAAGGGTTAAGCTTTTTAGAGAGCGACAGACTATGCTAGAACATTTTTGGAAAAGGTGGCGAGAGAAGTATCTTATAACGCTACAAGATCGAAAGAAATGGAGAAGGGAAAGCGAAAGGGTAAAGCTTGGACGGCTAGTAATAATCAAAAACGAAAACTTCCCACCAACTCAATGGTTGATGGGCCGAGTATGCGAGCTAATTAAGAGCAAGGACGGTATCGTAATATCTGTGATTTTACATACAAAAACCGGCAAGTTTAATAGGCCAGTGCAGAAAATATGCATACTGCCAGTCGAACAAAATCATGAGACATAGATGGTATTATTAGGTGACTTAGGGCTGGGTAGGTAGGTAGCAGCTTACAAATAGGTAGAAGAATGTCAAGAAGAGTCGAAGGCTATAAAACTATCGAAAGCTACAAATGAGTCGAAAGCTATAAAATAATCGAAAACTTCAAACGATCGAAGGCTACAAATGATCAAAAGCTACTAATTAATCGAAAGCTATTTTATTACAGGCAAAGCTAATTGAATTTCAGGTTCTGCAAGATTGGAAAGCTATAAGGTGCTACCTCACGAAGTATAAGAGGATCGTTCCCATGGAAAGCATGATGAAGCCAGCAAAGGGTGAATACTGTACCAACCAGTGACGATGCAAGGGAACAGTTGTTTTTGTCGGCACTGTATCGTACGCCAGCGTGCGAGTGTATCATATCTAATACTACCACCAACATATTATAACTAATGTATACTATTATTGTATGTGTAGGTCTACGTCAATTCGGCCACAATTCGGCCAACTCACCGAGAAGATCACAATAAACGTTGGGTTTTTTTGCACCGCGCGGTTGCTTTTTTTCCAACGAAAAAATCGTTGCATTTTTATTTGATAGCTTTCGTGTCAGTGTTCGGGGGCTTCGGTTTATACAGGATTGGTAGCAACGTACTTTTATGGAAATATCGGAACGATTCGAAGTAATCGCTGTTAAGTTGAACTTTAAATGACTTGAATGTTAAATTGTATAAGTGACTATCAAATTATGTTCCTTTAATTTATGCAGAACTTTTAGTTTTAGTTTTTTTTTATTTCATTATTGTAAAATATAGAGGCTTAGAAAGCCTCAAGGGGAGGAGAATGTTAATGACACTATTTTTCGTTACAAACCGTGTGACCAGAACTTGCAAATAAGATTCAAGCAAAACATTTCTCACCGATTGAGTTGTGTCGCACGGTTTGAATTTGCCCGCGCTGCAATTTTGCACTCACAAGGTGTAATTGGCAGCAGAGCTCGACGCAGTCCGTATTAACCGTATTAAACGGTTCCTTAAAAATAATTTTAATGCGACTAACTTTAGATGAATGGAGCAATTCCAATTAGTTGACAACAAACTGGTGCAAGAACAAACTTAACAATATCGTCTTCCAACTATTAAATCGGCTATCCAATCTTAAATAGGAAATCTTAAGGAAGATATCCAGTCACTTCGCATGCCCGTAATGGTCTCACCTTCACCTCAGCAAACTGACCTGGTACTGGAGGACCTGGTGTCCAAAATAAATAGTATAGTATAGTAGGTAACTAGCTTGCTGCAAATCGGTCAATTATCGGTGAATTAGTTCACGATATCAAGCATAATGCAAAATAGACAGCTTGTCTGATCAATTCAATACAGGCCGAAATATTTGAAACTACTGCCAACATTTAGCCGCCTGCTCATCAACCTTCTCCTCCTCCATCATCTCCGGCCGTACAAATGCACACAACAGCTTACACTCCACCTAATAATCGTCCTAACTCGGAAGTCATTCATCGTTTTGGTACGACATGTATCAGATTGGAATAGAAGACTCGAAAAGTTGAGAAGCACCAATGCCAGCCTCACCACCTTCATCATCAATGGCGCTCCCCAAAAGGCGATTGCTCTCTGGGTACGCAAGCTTTTTCACCAGAAATTGGAAACCCACTTTCCGGGCAGTCGTCGACACACAGAAAGGTGTGAAAACAATCTGCCAATACCAAGGGATGAAGACTGGAGAATCGCAAGAGAGATCTTCTCCAAAGGACGACTGGAATAGGCAATTAACTCGTTTCAGCCCTTCAAATCCCCAGGTGTGGATGGAATCACGCCAGTCCTAATCCAAAAAGGGCAAGGCTAACTAATACTATTTCTATTAATGATATTAAGAAGTAGTCTAGCACTAGGATACATACCGAACCAGTGGAGACGGGCAAAGGTAGTGTTCATTCCGAAAATGGGGAAGAAAGACCCAAGTCTACCAAAGTCCTACAGACCGATCAGCCTAACATCGTTTCTTCTCAAAACAATGTAAAAGGCTGTGGATAACTGCATAAGAGAGGAAGTGCTACATACATCCCCTCTTCATTACTGTCAGCATGCTTACAGGGCAGGCAGATCCATAGAGACTGCACTCTTTCAACTGACAGAATCTATAGAAAGCGCCCTTGATGCGAAAGAAATATGTGCTTTCTTGGATATTGAAGTAGCATTTGACAACACATCACATGATGCAATTGTTCGGGCTATGAACAAAAAGGAAGTAAACCACACAGTATCGAAATGGATGTATGAACTCCTGAGCACAAGATCAGCGGAGACTCACACACCAGGAGGCATAATAAAAGTTGATACAACAAGAGGATGCCCACAAAGAGGAGTTCTATCTCCTCTCATGTGGAGCCTAGTTGTAGAGGAGCTTCTAGAGATACTAACTAACCATGCCATCAGATGTCAGGCATATGCCGATGACATAGTAATCATAGCCAGAGGAAAAATGGAGGAGACCGTATGCAATATTATCAAATGGGGGCTAACTTTAACTAAGGAATGGTGCCTGTCGGCTGGGCTAAGCCTAAATCCGGCAAAAACCGCCATAGTACCTTTCACAAGAAAACGAAAACTGGAACGACTAAAATCAATAAGTCTGTCGGGTACAAAACTGACTCCGGTAAAAGAAGTTAAATATCTGGGAGTAATCTTGGACAGCAAGCTCATCTGGAAAAAACATACATAAGAGATAACCAGGAAAGTGACGCGTGCTCTGATGATTTGTCAAAGCTTGGCGGGCAAATCCTGGGGATGCAGTCCAAGTATTCTAAGATGGATGTACATCTCTATTGTTCGACCTACAATAACCTATGGTGCAATAGCATGGACCAAGAGAACCAATCTGATCAGCGCGAGAGAGACACTTCTTCTTCTTCTTCTTCTTAGGGCGCTACAGTCCGAGGTGGACCTGGGCCTCACTCAACATGCCTCTCCAGCCAGCACGATCTTTCGCCAGCTGTCTCCAGTTTCGCACACCAAGCCGGCAGAGGTCCCCCTCGACTTGTGTGCGCCACCTTGTTCGTGGACGTCCTCTGTTGCGTTGTCCCACAGGCTCAGAGTCGAAGACTCTTCGGGCCGGAGCTAAGTTGTCCATACGCTCTACATGGCCTAGCCATCTTAGGCGTTGGATCCGTAGACGCCTGGCTAGACTCATGTCGCTGTACAGCCCATACAGTTCGTGGTTGAATCTTCTCCTCCAAATGCCATCAACGCAAACAGGACCAAAGATCGCGCGCAGAACTTTTCTCTCGAAAAGACCAAGAGACTCTTCATCCGCTTGGGATATTGTCCATGCCTCTGCGCCGTAAAGCAGGACTGGGATGATCAAGGTCTTATACAAAGTCAACTTGGTCTTCCGAGAGAGGGCTCTACTACTCAATTGCCTTTTGAGCCCATAAAAACAGCGGTTGGCAAGAGTTATTCTGCGTTTGATCTCGGTACTGATGTTGTTTGTACTGTTTACCGCGGAGCCAAGGTAGACGAAGTCCTTTACTACCTCAAAGTTATAGCTGCCTATGGTGACGTTCTGGCCAAGTCGTCGATGTTGTGCGTCCTTTCTCGATGACAGCATATACTTTGTTTTGCCCTCGTTTACCGCCAGACCCATTTTAGCCGCTTCCGTTTCAATGCCAGCAAACGCATCATTGACGGCTCGCTGTGTTCTCCCAATCACGTCAATGTCATCCGCGTAAGCTAGCAGTTGAACGGACTTTTGAAAGATCGTGCCTCTTGTGTTGGCCAGTGAGTTTTGCACGATCTTCTCAAGAACGATGTTAAAGAAATCACATGACAGCGCGTCGCCTTGTCTAAAACCTTTTTTGACATTGAAGGTCTCGGTGAGTTCGTTACCGACCTTGATGGAGCAGCGAGAGTTCTCCATCGTCATCCTGCTCAGTCTGACGAGTTTAGCAGGAATGTCAAAACTAGACATGGCGCTGTATAGCTCGTCTCTATGCACGCTGTCATATGCGGCCTTGAAATCGACAAATAGATGGTGTGTGTCGATCTGCATTTCCTGGGTCTTCTCCAGGATCTGCCGCAGTGTGAAAATTTGATCGATGGTGGACTTCCCGGGCCTGAAACCACACTGGTAAGGACCTATCAGTTTGTTCACGAATGGTTTCAGGCGTTCACACAAAACGGCAGAGAAGACCTTATAGGCGATGTTAAGGAGACTTATCCCTCGATAGTTGGCGCAGTCAAAGGGGTCTCCTTTCTTGTGGATCGGGCAAACGATACTGAGATTCCACTCATCGGGAATGCTTTCCTCCGACCATATCTTACAGATGAGCTGGTGCATGCGCCCTACCAGATCACCTCCAGCTGCTTTAAACATTTCGGCGGGCAGACTATCTGCACCAGCAGCTTTATTAGACTTCAGAGAGAGACACTTAGCAAAGTTCAAAGGTTGACATGCCACTGTATTACAGGAGCCATGAGAACTTGCCTGACGCCTTTGCATCTAGTGGTAGCAGAGTGTACAAACAAAACAATCATGAGAATGGCAAAAGAAGGGATAGGTAAAGACAGGTGCATTACATCGAGGCAATTCGACGCACTAGTCAAAAAGCTACCACTCCTGGCCATTCCGAAGGATGACGTGATTAGGAAATTTAATTTCCAACAGAAATTTACCAGCAACCTCAGCACCAAAAGGGACTGGAGCAATGAATCCATGGTCCATAGACTGAGCAGCAACACGGTAAAATGGTATACAGACGGATCAAGAACTGACGAAGGAACTGGAGCAGGAGTTTTTGGACCCAGGACAAAATACTTCTAATCCATGGGCAAATATACCAGCATCTTTCAAGCGGAAATTTATGCCATAGACAGATGCGTTCAGATCAATCTTGAAAGGAATTATACAAACTGCGGCATAGCAATAATGTCGGACAGTCGAGCCGCTATTATGGCACTGGACTCCTACACCATCAATTCAAAACTTGTATGGAAATGCTTGCAAAAGCTAAAAGAGTTGAGTAGGAGAAACCGAGTAAAACTCTGCTGGAAACCTGGCCATACGGCAACGAAATGGCCGACTCCCTGGCAAAGAAAGGAGCATCAGAACCCTTCATAGGCCCTGAACCACTCTGCGCTGTAGGAGACCATCTCCTCAGAGAAGATTTCAGGGAACTGGAAAGAAGGAATCGGAAAGAAACCTGGAATAATGCTCGTGGAATGAAGCAGGCCAAGAAACTCCTAGGGCAATATAACCGGAAGAGATTCGAGGCATGCATCAAAATGAGCAAGAATAACCTCCGTATCCTAACAGGCTTCCTAACGGGGCACTGTAGACTCAGGGAGCATCTAAGAAAACTAGGGGTATCAGAAGAAGGTCTCTGCAGATTTTGTGGAGAATTTAATGAAATTCCAGAACATATACTGGGATTTTGTGAGGCACTAGCTCCCAAAAGAAAAAGAAGTCTGGGCAAGTACCTACTATCAGAAGAAGAAATGCAATCACTAGAACCATATCTCATTCTCTTAAGAGGAGATACAACCATACAACTAGAGATCAAAGGATCGCAACCCCTCTTCAATGATCCTTCTGCTGCTGCAACAACAACCTCATCTGCAGTTCCCACTTGCAGCGCTGCCGGACATGCAATTGAGAATAGCACTGCCTCAGCAACTAAGACCGCTGACAGCGAGCCCATTGCTAGCACCAGCGGCCTTAGTGCAGCAGGAAAGACGGTGACCCGTGTTGTTGCATAGAAAAACCGGAAAACCGACATAGCAACAACCTCATCTGCAGTCCCCACTTGCAGCGCTGTCAGGTATGCAAGAGAGGACAGTACTGCTTCAGCAACTAAGACCGCTGACAGCGAGCCCATTGCTAGCACCAGTGGCCTAAGTGCAGCAGGAAAGACGGTGACCCGTGTTGTTACACCGAAAAACCGAAAAACCGGCAAAACGCCCGGAGTTCCGAACATTACCACCGGCGCCGCAGGGCCCATTGCTCGGAAGAAAGAGTCGGGGGGAATATAGAAAAAGGTCTTCCCTCAACGGCTTCTTGCCGTAAGAAGAAAGGCCCTAAAAAGGCCCAACTGATGCGGCAGGTCCGATCCTCGATGGAGGATCGGTGAGCTCCATTAAGGTGCTACAGGCGAACCTGCATCACGCGAAGGGCGCGTCCGCTACCCTTAGCAAGCGGTTCGCCGAAGAAACCATAACCCTTGGACTTATCCAGGAACCGTGGGTTAGAAACGGACATGTAAAATAGAGATAGTAAGTTAATCTCTAAGTGTGGAGACCCTACGCCAAGAGCGGCCTGTTTCTTCCCATTCCAAATTTCATTAACAGAGACCTGGTGGCCCTACTACTGGAAGTTCCAACGGTGAGGGGAACGCATAACATCGGCGTATTTCCCGGATGACAATAGCGTCATACCACCTAAGGACGTCCAGGACCTCATCAGCTACTGTAAAACAGGCAACCTGCACTACATCATTGGTTGCGATACCAACGCGCATCATGAGGTCTGGGGTAGAAGCGATACCAACAGAAGAGGTGAGTGTCTTTTAGAATATCTTATAAGTAGTGTAATAGATATACTAAATAGAGGCTCCAAGCCTACCTTCATAAATGCGATTCGCGAAGAGTACTTGATCTCACACTCGCTAGTCCATTTATTTCGAATTTTATTGAAAATTGGTATGTGTCAGATTAACCATTTCTGTCAGACCACCAACATATCAGGTTTGACATCCCTGGTCAACTCTCACATGTCTCTAACAGATACGATCCCAAACGCACCGACTGGGTCGCTATCGAGAACTAGTTCTCTCACAATCGCTCGCAAACGATCAGGCAAACTGTGTAGGATTTTTAAAGAAAAGCGACGGTACCTACACGACGTGCAGAGAAGATACACTTAAAACGTTACTTCAGGTGCACTTCATAGGCTCGTCTTATAGCACCTCTCACGTGCACTTTAACACAACAGACCATAGGGTCTTTGTTAATAGAAGAGTTAAAAGTTTATCTGGAAAAATGTTCAGTACAGATAAGGTTGAATGGGCTGTTGGCACTTTCGAACCCTTCAAAGCTCCCGGTGGTGACGGTTTATTCCCTGCACTATTGCAAAGATCAATAGATCTCATCCTACCGGAACTGACAGCTTTATTTAGAGCTAGCTACAACTGGGGTTACATACCAATCTCCTGGAGGAAGGTTAATGTAATATTCATTCCCAAACCGGGTAATAGACCTAGTGACTGCCTAAATCATATAGATCTATAAGTCTAACATCATTTGTACTCAAAACGATGGAGAGACTAATTGATGTTTACATTAGAGAACGATTAGAGTTGTCTAACCCTCTAAACTCGAACCAGTATGCATATAAGAAAGGTAAATCCACCATAGGTGCCCTTCATTATCTCGTCAAAAAGATAGAAGGCGCACTTGCTTCCAAAGAAATAGCCCTATGTGTATTCCTCGACATCGAAGGCGCTTTCGATAACACAGGCTACGACTCGATCGCAAGAGCGATCAGTAGCAGAGGTATCGAAGAATCGACTAACAAATGGATCAGAGCCATGTTGGAAAGTCGTTCGATTAGTCGATCTTTCCCCCTTATTATGGTCACTAGTTATCGACAAACTGTAAGTAGATCTTCAAGGATCAGGCTACACCACAATTGGTTATGCTAATGACCTGGCGATTGTTATAAGGGGTAAGCACGACACGACTATTTGCAATATAATGCAAAGTGCGCTACTGCAAGTCGTTAAATGGTGCAACGCAGAGGGTTTGTCGATCAATCCCTGCAAGACCGTTCTAGTGCCCTTCTCAAGGAGGATTCGTGTCAACCTTGAACCCATAATAATCGGCAACACCACACTAGTTTATTCCAGCGAGGTAAAATATCTTGGAGTAATCCTGGACAGACTGGAATTCACAATTAAGTCCGCCATAGAGCGAGCTACCAGAGCACTGTGGGCCAGTAGACGTCTTTACGGTAGGACTTGGGGTCTCTCTCCAAAAATTATACATAGGTTTTACACAATGATGGCGAGACCCATTATCACATATGCGGCCATCGTCTGGTGGCACCTGCCCCACAACAGCTCTCGAAGCTATTACCGGGCTGACACCTTTACCCATCTTCGTTAGGAAGATGGCTGCCACTTATGCCATTAAGATGCAGCTAGAATATCAATTCAAACCAGGTGACCTAGTGGGTCACCTTAGGATACTCAACTCAATCCCTAATAGAGACATGTTTTGTACAATGCCGGACACTATGGTCAGGCAGAACTGTTTCGGCAGGTTATTTGAAGTTGAAATATTGGACCGGGTAGACTGGTCCAATGGTGTTCCAACACTAGACCCCAGAAGTCTAGTTTGGTACACAGATGGATCAAAAATGGATTCTGGAGTCGGAGCTGATGTCTGTGGACCCAACACTGGGATCTCTGCCGAAATCCATGTCATTGAGATCTGCGCTAGACATAATCTTGGTAAAGGTATCAAGGGCGCAATTATACAAAACTTTTCAGATAGCCAGGCAGCACTTAAGGCCTTATCGGCCAGTCAATTAGACTCCAAAGCCTTCAAATGTTGCCACGATGCTCTGCAATCCCTAGTCAAACACAACAAAGTGAAACTTGGCTGGGTCCCTAGACACAAAGGGATTGCAGGTAACGAATCCGCAGACGAACTCGCTAGAGCGGGTTCAAGTACTGCGTTCATAGGTCCTGAACCGTACTACAGTGTCAATTGGGCGACGGCTGCAGCGCTGATTAACGAATGGGAAAACAAACTTCGCCTAGATCATTGGACCAATGGGTCAGGTCTCAGGCAATCCAAGCGATTGATCAGACCCTATTCCTGCAAGGAAATCCTTAACTTAGATAAGGAGAGCATAAGAAAGCTAACGGGCTTTCTTACTGGCCACTGCGGTTTGTATTACCACCTTAACAAAATGAACTTGTGTCAAAACAAGGAATGTAGGTTTTGTCTTGAAGAAGACGAAACATCCCAGCACATTCTCTGTGAATGTCCGGCACTACATTAGTTAAGGAAACGTATTCTCCATAGGGAAATACTGACTTCAGTGGAATTGAAAAACTCCACTACAAAAGATATACTATATAAGGTATACTTTCATAAGGACAGTGGTTAATATTTTGGATTAAGTTCAACCCGTCGATACAATAGACCTTTTTAGATCGCAGTGTCACTGCCTTTACGGAAGGGTTGTAAAAAAAAAATCTCTCTTTCTCAGATTCCTCAAGGAAATTGGCTTAGAGAGAATACTCTAGAACAGATTTCTTCACCAATTGAGGAGAACTCGTAATTGTGCTAAGGTATTGAAAGGGGGCACAATAGATCTTAAAGGTCGCGGTGCAATATACCCTCAACCATAATAATAATAATTCCGTCTAAATACGAATGGCTTTTTTCGACCACCGCGGGCGACACATTCCAGTTGGGCAAAATTACCATGTCCAAATGGATTATCAATGGCAACAAAAAGCATGGCAACAAGAAGCAGGTTGGGGGTGGTATTAAGCCACCTAGAGTTAAGTCTAATTGGAGTTTTAAAGCGGGAGTTTTTCCCATTTTTTTCCCTCGCTTTACCCACTATAATCCTTCACCACAAACCCACCTCCTTCCAAAGACAAATCGTGTTTCATTCAATCTCCCATCCGAAGCCTCTACTAAAATCACTCCACCCTCTGTGAATTACTCAAATTTCATTCACTCCCACACCCTCAATCCTTCTTCAAACTCTTAGTCATCAATTTCCAGCAACAAATCCGCGGCTTCTGCGCCTAGTAAGTTCACTTCACCTCCTACAATATCACCTCCTATTTTTTACCCAATGCTTCCCCCCTCCGTCAAACTCACGTCAAAACTGGCGGACCCCTCGTCAACAACGACCTCGATAGGAGATATACCATGTGAAGATTGCGTGATCACCGGCTTTTTGAAAACGTTCGTCTTTATTTAGCATATTTGCATGATATACCAGACTCCGTTTGCATCGACGGCAAGACAAAGACTAATCTCATGGTACTAATTCAAAAAGAAGGTCTCCCAACCGATCTTCTTGCTTTGAGAAACATCTACAATCGTTTTCACGAAAGTTTCAACATTTCCTTTCCCACTGTTTCTAAAGACTTTTTAACATTTGCTTCTCATATAGGCATCAAACGTCTCTCGTACCTCCAAAAATCTCGCAGTAACTTCAAGGACTATTTTCGCCCTTAACTCTTACCCAGCCCCTCCATCTCACTGCGTTGGTAACACCCAACAGTTCCTATCAATTTATTATCAGAACATCAGAGGGATTCTCAAAAACTTCCGTACGATATTTTTGCCCTTACTGAAACCAACCACGCCTTACCAAACCAACGAAGTACAGCCCTTTCCGTTCGAAGAAGCAGCTGCCCAACATTGAGTTCCTCGCGCACTGTCTCACCCTATCCCGGCGAGTAATTCCCACAACAGCACGAAGAAATCTCATCTCGGCAGCTTGTATTCGCGATCTTATTCTTTCGGTCATTACCCAAATTTCATGACCATAGGTGAGAGTTGGAACAAATACTGCGTTAAAAACCGCTAACTTGGCTTTGACACCAAGCTCGGCCTTCCTGATTACAGATCGACCAAACTGCTTCAAAATTGACCCAGCTTGACCCAGCTTGACTAATCCTAATAAAGCTCAGCATTATTCCTCCCATCACTCGTGAAGAAGACCCCGAGATACTTGAACTTCTCCACCTGTTTCAATGGGACTCCACTAACATGTAGAGTGCATTGAACAGGGGTTTTGGAAATAACCATAACCTCGGATTTGTCCAGGTTAACCTTCATTCCAGCATCAGCACATACGTCCACAAACCTATCTAGCGCGAGTAATGTATCTTAAAAAGAAACGCGTTTGTTCTTTGAAGGTGGTCTTAAGACTAAACTTTATTTTCATTAATATTCTTAACCTATGCTATATATTTCTTATGACCTACTTAATACTACTCACATATCTACGTAGTCAGCAATCTGCGTTAATTGGCAGTCGGAAATGCGAAATTATGAATGAGCGTTGTGGACAACAACGATCGAATTTCCAGAATGCTATGAACTTCGTTGTGCTGATGCAGCAACGAAGGCAATTAACGTATCGAGCTGACAATTTCGACAGTTTGCATTTTGGGGTGAGTGTACTAACGTAACACGCGCGCTGGAGTTCTATCTGGGAGGATGTGAGGATGACTAAATCATCTGCAAAAAGAAGATGACTAACCTTCAACACTCCCAATGTGAAACATTCCTCGCCTCGACTGCGCTGTAACATCCAGTCCATGTGGCGTGCTCCCAAGCTTTCTCATGTACCATTCTTAGAGTGAAAAGCTGGTCGGTTGTACTTCTGCCGGGACGAAAACCGCACTGCTCATCTCCCGTCCTGGATTTGACCATAGCTCTAGAACGCGCCTCCAACACCTTAGCGTAGACTTTACCTGGGAAAGGAAGCCAAAATTACTTCCTCCACCGTTGGACTATTTTCCGCCCTACTCAAGACTACTCCCTCTATACCTTCGGCCCGTGCTGTGTCTTGATTCCGGACACTTAAGGGTATTCGTAACCCCTTTTGCGCGCGCAAATTATAAAAAAAAAAAACTCAAGACTACAGGTCTGTCAGCCTCAGTGCCCTGTTCGGGATTAAGCAGCTCCGAAAAGTACTTGCTCCATCTGCGCAAGATGTCCACCTCATTGGAAAGCAACATGCCATCTTTGTATTTGACTCCTTCGATGGTGCTGAATTTCCTTCCTCTGAGCCGGCGAATGGTTTGCCAGAACACCCTTTTCGCAGATCTATGGTCGCTTTCCAACTTCTCGCCGAACTCCTTCCAAGTCTGCTCTTTAGCTGCTCGCACAGCCAATTTCCAAGTTCTTCGCGCCTCAGTGTCATGAGAATCAGAGTTCCCCAAGAGAATGCAGTCTCTGCAGTTCAGCCCCTCTCAACACACGAACTTCACAAATCATCCGTTTCACACACGATGGTACCACAAAGAAATCTATCAACGATTTCTGTTGAAGACTACGACGGTACCATGTGTATTTGTGAATGGGTTTATGTGGAAAGAAAGTGTTCATAATGGACATGCCATTTGCACAGCAAAAATCCAACATCTTCTCTCAGTTCATGTTTTGATGAGGATCACCGTTCCTCCCAATCACACTCCCCCATGTCGTTACATCCACACCCACGTGAGCATTGAAGTCACCCATCAGAATAAAGGAATCCATCTCAGCCACCCTGTCAAGGGCAGCATCAACTTCATCCAGGAAAGCCGCATACTCTGACTCTAGATTCGGTACATACACCTGCACTAGAGCCAAAGTTGATCTTTCAAGCTTGAGCTTTAAGATCCCGACTCTCCCTCCTAACGGTATCTACTCCAATACCCTGTCTGTCAGGCAGGGACTTGTGAGTATCACCTCTCCCGACAGAAAGAGTTTCCACCCGTCCGAAAGATCCACAGTTCTAGATCCTCTTTGCTTGGTGGAAGAAATGCCTACGATATCTAACCGATATCTGGCAGCTTCCCCAACTAGCTCGAGATCATTTTCTGTGAGCGATGAGACATTCCATGTGCCTATCCTAAGCCGATGCCGTTGTCCATTGCCTTTTAGCCCTCGCACGCACTGATTAGTGCAAGGCGTGATCCCCATCCCACCCCGTAGTGGCTCACGGGGCCACTGATGGGTTGCTTGTAACTGTTTCGGACTGAGTCCGACCGGCTGCCGAGCGAGACAGCCGGCCACCAGACGCTCGCATACTGCCACCATTCAGGCCTGGCTCCGAATGGAGCCCTGGCACACCAGGGTAGGTTGCATCCGAGGCTGTCTTCGATCTTCTCGTCATCTGAGGGGCTGCGCTTGCGCTTCGTTAGCCAGGCTTGCGGCGTACAATATGCACACCACAAACCTGTTGCCCACCCCACACCACGAGGAGGTCTAATTTCCTAAATTGTGAATTTTTCTCTTCCGATTTCGAAGTTTTTCGGGCTGATGGCCACGATAACAACGAGCTTCCCACCGGCCGTGGCGTTCTTTTAGCCATTCATAATCGTCTTGATGCCACACTTAAGGTATCAAATGACAATCCTTTCATATCCGTATGTGCTAAAATAACAGTATCCAAGCGATATGCACACATTCTCTGCTGTTATATCCACACTTCTCAACCCATCCATGCATACCAGCTGGCTGTTATGGCGGTTGAGTCTGTACTCGATGTCGCTGACCCCGGGAATAACTTCATTATTGTTGGCGGCTTTAACCTCCCCTTTTTGCAATGGGCGCTGTCGGAGGACGAATCATATTTCATTCCAACTAATCCCTCCTTAAACACGGAAATTCTGCTTACCGATCGTTCTTCTGACTCCGGCCTTTTTCAGATCAGCGGTATCACCAATAATCTTGGTAGGCAGCTAGATCTTATTTTCTCATCAGATGCCTTTAATTCCCTGATCACCGCTAGTAATCACCTTCTCTCCACACTTGACCACTACCACCCCCTCTCGCCCTTAAATTTTCTTTCGGACCTTACAATAATGCCGTTAATTCTGAAAATGTTCCATCTTTCAACTTTCGTAAAGCTGACTTCGTTAAGCTAAATGACCTAGTCAATAATATTAACTTCGGCCTCATTCTTAACAATCTTACCCCCATCGATATCGCTCTCGAATTCTTCTACACAGCAATCTTTGACTGTCTTCTCCAATCTGTACCTTATCTGACGCGAAAAAACTGCTCATCGTTCCCTCCATGGTACAATAAAGAACTCGGTACCCTTCGCAATATCAGAAACAAAACATGGAAAAGTTCCCTGGAACCAGATCTGGCTTAGATTTTACTCTCTACCAGTATGCTTATCTCCGCTTCTCCCCCCTCTGCGAATCACTCTATCTTGATTACCTCAGAAAATGCAATCCAGTCTAATTAATTATCCTAGACGCTTTTACCAATTTATTAACGGGAAAAGAAAATCCGATGGTTTCCCTTCCTCTATGAAATTATTTAATACATCATCTGCTGACCCTAAAACGATTGCCAACCTTTTTGCAAATTTCTTTAGCCAATCGTTTAGTGACCGTTCTCAAGAACCTGACCTTGATTACTTCAGCTACCTGAATAACTGCCCTCAAACCTCTCTTGTCCCAATTAATATAATTAGCGATACGGTACGCGAAAAGATTAATCAGCTCAAGGATGACTTCTTCCCCGATCCCGATGGTCTGGTAGATCCACAACGACTAACCTAACCGAGTTCATCTCTAAGACCCTGAAATCTTTAGAGGAAGGCAAGGAAGTGGATGTTATCACCACCGACTTCAGCAAAGCATTTAATAAACTCTGCCATATTTACCTAAAACTCAAAGCCCTGGGTTTTCTACCATCTTTTATATCTTGGCTGAGATTGTGTAAATTGTAAATTGCTTTACAATCCACAACGGAAAAATTGACTGTCACCCAATCTGTAGACACATTGGGAAGGACCATACAGGGTTATTAAACGAATTAATGATATGGTAGACCCGTATACAATGGAGCGCTAGCAGCAGTGCAAAAGTGTAAGTCGTTCACCTGGAACTACTGGCACCGTACAAGGGAGAGTTTGTGAATCTTGTTCGGAACGAACAAGTTTAGGAGGTGGGTAGTGTGGCGAAATTACACACTTACGCCGACTGCGCCATTTGTGGTACGAAGTGCGGCGAAAATACACTAACGCCGACTGTTTCATCATTGCAAGCAAATATAAACATGAATCGATCCAATTAGAACCCACCATCTGTGATAGGGATATGGGGAAATTCCATAGACAGAATTGAGTAGCTGTCAGGCAGGGATCATTCTCAAGGGTTCGTGAAGATAATAATATTGATTGTATCAGTAATAAAGCGGCGATTATTGTAAAAGGGAAACTGTAGTGTGATTTTGGGATAGTGTTATTGGAAATAAATCAGTGCTTGTATAAACAGTTGAATTGAATTGTTTTATTTCGTTACAATCCAGTGAACCCTTAATAAAAACGGTTATTAAGATTACGTCCATTAATTAATAATGTAACAAAATGTGAAATGTATTAAAGTCTTGAGCGATAAATGTATAGATATATGTATAGATATAGAATACGTTATAAAAATGTACTTTATTGTTATATATATATAGGAGAAGCTTAACATAAAAGGATCATGTTCAGTTGGTGTGTTCATACAACTGGAAGGACTATTGGAATAACATTTATTATTACGTTATTATTTGAATATTTCAAAATTATAAAATAGATGTATCGAAAGGGATTCAATTTGAATGGTTAAACTCAATTGAATTAGCAATAATGAAATAACGAGAAAGAGAAAAGGAAATAGGAAATTAATTGTTTTAGCATTTTATTCGTAGTTGTGAATAATAAGTTATTAATTTTAAAAAAATTATCGAACGTAAAGTAAAGTTGTATTTGCTTTCATTATAAACATGACCGCAGTAAAGGTTTTTATGGACAAAAACACAGAATTGAATGTAGAATATCAATTTCACTATAATATCAACGATTTATCTCAACTTTTGACAAATACATTCACGTCTGAGTAATGCGATCGCAAAAAATATATAACAGCTTGGCATCACTTCCTTTTTTTGAATGTCATGGCATGCTTAATCGTTGTTATTTGTATTTAAAATAGTTTATAAATTTATTTATTGTCTAATTGGTGAATTGTTTTATTGCTAATATATCGTAAACAAGTTATGGTTCGGCACAGAAATTTAATTTTCTTAAAAAAAACTTCAGAAGATTTTTTCTTCATCGTTCCTTGATGAAGTAGGAAAGGTGTGCGTGAATAAATATGCTCCCATCAATATTGTGTGTAGAATATGTGAGAAACCGAAATGTAACATATTCTGCCAAGAGCTGTAATGAGTTTGCGGCTTATATAGTTGTTTTAAAAAAAATCCTCTTATTTTTCTGATGCCACTCTATAATTAATACGACCGTACTTCAAATTCACCGCCATTCGTATTTTCGTCCATAACACAAATTGAGTAGTAATTGTATACATGTATACATGTATGTACGTACATATCATTGCATTTATGCTGTGTTCCTTCATGGTTAAATAATACGTCTTTCAAAGATTAAAAAAAGGACAGATTTGCATATACTTCCATATACTTTACATATGCATATTTCACCTACATGCATAGGTATGTATATTTCATTTTTAATTGTATCATTTAATGAAAACAACTGCAGTAATATCATATGTTCAAAACAATCGAAGATTGTCCATAAATAATTCAATTTGAATATCGACTGAACAAAAACATATGAAAACGACACCAATTTAGCTGTCACATCAAAACGATCGCAAATTTGCTATTCTTAAATTGACAATCGCATTACGCAGAGCAAGAAACTCGAATGTGACAATCAACAATCAACTATCGCATTAGCCGATTCCACCCCTGTTGTATTATACTTTACATCGCATCATGTTTTCCTAAATTACCAAGCAAACTACAATATTTCTAAGCAACATTTACAATTTTCTTGTGTTTTGTATTGATATGTTCGCATTTCAAATACTTTTGCCATTATTTTAAACGCAATTTATTCGAATATAAGAACGACATTTTTTGTTTCCTTTGATTTGTAAAACTATAAGTGGTTTTAATGATTAAAGTAAGTTGTCACATCCACGAACACAGCTCATGACATACTTCCAGATCGTTCCAGACCGTTGGTAAACTGACGAACTTGAGAAAGGATACGTGAAATATATTTGACGATTATAGAAGTATGCGTTTCGTTATTGGCACAAATCAATCACATATAGATATAAAACTCCTACTTCTCTTGCCCCTTAATTTCATCTGACAGCGTTTTTTATAACATTTTCACCGACACGATTCACCGAGAATACGTGTGAGCTATGCCGAACAGATGATGGACTTCCCCTACAAGCTGATGTAGTGAAATGGGCATGGACAGTGTTTGCATAACGGTAAGAAGGCAGAAGCAAATACTAAATAAAGTATTTGATTTTCCACAAATTCGAATGAAATAGTGTAGATTCGGCGAAAATCTAACTTCAAATTTTATTTTCCGGTGAAACCGTTCCGTTTTTATCCCATATAGTTCGATTTTCGACATATTTTCCTCAAAAAACATATGCATATGCGATATTCCCAGAGTCATCTAAACACTCATAAGTTTGTTATTTATTTTTCAAATGTTGTCATGGCATTTTCCAAAACAAAAAGTAGGAGGAGCTAAACAATGAAGTTAGTGTTCACAAAATGTATTCGTTAAACACTATTTTTTAAATATTTAGGGTCTGAAACATTTATTGGAAACAATACTGGAAATTTTTGAGGAATACGTTTGAAAATGGATAATGAAACCAGTTCGGTTTGGGAAGGTTTCGGACATTCCTTAAAGACTCAAGTTCCCTTATAAACAATAAAATTAGGTCAATGTTATTGGTGATCAAAATAAGCTTAGTACAATATTTCTTTGTATTACAATTATATTATTATATGAAATATTATGTTGAAATAAAAATATGTACAGGCAGATACACCTCTTCTTAATTTCTTAATTTAAAATAAACCATGTTTTTGCAAAATTAAAACCATGAAAGTTACGTTTGTACCATTCTGGTACGGAATCACAAGAAGCCATTTAATATGAAAGCAACATAAATTTGAATTGAAGAAGATAATTCAATGTTGTAAAACCTTAAAAATTGCCTTGTCTGCCTAAATTTATATTTCGTCAGTTTTAAGTATAAAATATTTTAAACCATATTAATTTGTTCACAAACTTTTTTCTAGATTTACGATAGTTTTGCACAAAAAACAAGGTTTGGTCTCATTTTCTTTAATCTGTAGCCAACTTTTAAACGAATATTTCTATAATCTTTTAAAATTCTGTTTTATTTTGAATTAAGATCAAAAAATTGTCCATTCATTTCCATAATTATTAAATAACTCTTCGATGCTGTCAATCGAAAATATCAGAACAAAAATATCATTCGGACGACGTATTCTATTCTACAATTATATTTGTTTTGATTTAAAATTGCGTTATTCGACTATAAATTAATAAATAAATTGTCAATTGTTTGATTAAATTTAAAATCTAAAGGCATTTTAAAACATTTACCAATACCTAAAAATAATTGTTATTCCCAGAAGAAATAATGTTTGAATTACGTTTATAAAATATAAATCAGCTTTAGTTACTAAAGCCTGCGAACAGAGACCTTAAAATATTTCCGGATAACCATCAAATTCACGAATTGGTGACTTAACTGAGGACAATTCATGAATTTGTTACGTTGCCGTGGGCAACCATTCATGAATGAGCCGCCCTTTTCGAGGGGTAATGATGAATCCAAATTAGTGAGTGAAAATGAGGAAATATTTGTGCATTCATCGTCAACCGTCAAATTTATTGGAAGATTCGTCAATAACTGTCAAATTTATTGGAAGATTCATGAATAACTGTCAAATTTTTGGGTGGGCTAGGGGTTTTCCAGCTGGAAAGTTACGCATCTTTATATGACTGATTTGTGGTTATTGGCGAGGGTATTTTCCACTGGAAAGAGTCCCATCTCGCTTAATTGATTTCTGGTGAATATATTTGATAGTCGCATTTGATTGTCAAAAGTGCGACAAGCAACAATCGCACTAGCCGATTCCACCTCTGCTATAACTATTGCAAAACAAGAAATTTAGGGCAAGGACATAGCAAATGAGAATCTTGTTGTCGTCCAATAAAAAAAAAAAGAGATGATTTTTAATTTATGAAAATGGTTGAAGTTGTGTGTATACATGACTGTACTATTGTACTGCTCGTATACAATTAAAAGCAATCCTCATTAATAATATCTGCGTTTACAGCAAGTCCTCTTTCCTTAAGTGCTTTTGATATTAATCTATGTTTTTCTTGGCGTTGTTCTTGTTCTCTTCTTTGGGCATCAAGTATTTCTTCGACCGATATTTCCTTAAGCGGCAGTTTTGATTCTTTTTCACGATCCTTGCGAATTATTTTAAATAGTAAATTGACCTCTCATACATTAAATGAATTAACACTTACAATTTCACCTAACAGAACAACATTTTCTCCACGTATCAAAAATACCCCCCGAGGTATATCACCATACTCATTTCCAACATGAATCCTTTCGATTGTTCTGTGCAAAACTAAATTTGCAAATTGATCAACAGATCGAAGAAAGCCAATTAGAGTACGTCCATCCCTTAGAAGAACCATTAGTTTTTCTAAAAATATGTATATAACTCTTTAATAATGAACCATAATAAGGTCAAAACTTACTATCAACTTCTTCCAAGAGATGAGCCGTCCCAGCAAGTGGATTCAGATCATCCATTTTTTTATGAGTTTTGAGTAGTAATAAAATTATGACATACATATACTGCAAACATGAAATAAATTAAAGTACATTTAAATATAGCATACGTTTTCACATTCAAAACAAACCAATATTAACTATAGAACACAAATCAGTCACATAAAGATGCCTAACTTTCCAGATGGAAAACCCCTACCAAATTCAAAAATTTGACAGTTGTTCCCGCATCTTCCAATAAATTTGACAGTTATTGACGAATCTTCCAATAAATTTGACGGTTGACGATGAATGCACAAATTTTTCCTCATTTTCACCCACACTAATTTGGATATATAAAGATGCGTAACTTTCCAGATGGAAAACCCCTAGCCAATTCAAAAATTTGACAGTTGTTCACGCATCTTCCAATAAATTTGACAGTTATTGACGAATCTTCCAATAAATTTGACGGTTGATGATGAATGCACAAATATTTCCTCATTTTCACTCACACTATTTTGGACTCATCATTTCCCCACTTAAATGGCGGCACATTCATGAATTAAAGCATTAAATGGCGGCACATTCATGAATGGTTGCCCATGGTAACGTCACAAATTCATGAAAAACCGCAATAAAGTCACTGATTCGTGAATTTGCGGTTATCGGAAAATATTTTAAGGACTCTGTTCACAGGCTTTAGTAACTAAAGCTGATTTGTATCATCATTTATATTTAATAAACGTAATTCAAACATTACTTCTTCTGGGAATAACCATTATTTTTAGTTATTAGTAAAAGTTGTATGCCTTTAGATTTCAAATTTTATCAACTAAATTGTCAAAATGGTCAAATTATATGGCTACATTCCTCGTTTTGATGAAGGCCCTGTTAGACAGCTGACCATCAATGCAGAATCCAAATGCTACAAACGACCGGAGAGGTTACGCGACGAGGCCATAGCAAGAATTTTATATGAACAATAGAAATTTAAAGAGCGATATGATCGTAGTCGACGAGTAAACGTCCAATATAACGTTGGACGTATCTAACGATACGTATGGGGTTGCAGCTTTGAGGTGTGATGATTCCGGGCGTAAGTACTCCTCGACAGCCCATGTGAGTCAATTAAGGTTGTAGACTGCACCAAAAAACTACGACAACGAATGCGCATCAGCTACCAATGAAGGTGTGTCCGATGTACCCATAGATGAACAGATCTCGATGAGAGCGATTGACGACAACAAGAACTGTACCCGTGCAAACGTCAACGTAAAAGAAAACAAGTCCATTTTCAAGACTATGAATATTATTGAATGAAACGATTATATTTTTTTTGTCATTAAATCATTATAAGTTGTTTTCTCTTTCATTGTAAATTATTATGAATTACCACGTCCTATATATCTATCTATTGATTTATGTTATGTTTTGTTCAAATGAGTTGAACTTTATAAAATATTTATTGTGCTATTGTAAATTATCATATTCAATTCGAGGACGAATGAAAACAAAGAACGGCCGATTGTTAGCGAAAATTAATATAAAGAAGGCAACCCTGTGCTTCCTATGAATTCTCATGTTAAAGTTATGCCCAAAAAGAAAAGAGGCAGTGAGGAAGCAGAAGTCATGGAGTGAGGTGGTGTGTACTTTAAATAAATAAAATTTAATTTTTGTGTAAATTATTGTTTTTCTTGAAATTTTCTAATACGATAGCCGTCAAATTCACGAATTAGTGACTTTTTTGCGAGCAATTCATGAATTAGTGACGTTATCATGGGCAACCATTCATGAATGTGCCGCCATTTTCTTGGGGTAATGATGAGTCCAAGTTTGTGAGTGAAAATGAGGAAATATTTGTGCATTCATCACCAACCGTCAAATTTGTTGGAAGATTCGTCAATAACTGTCAAATTAATTGGAAGATTCATGAATAACTGTCAAATTTTTGAATTGGCTAGGGGTTTTCCACCTAGAAAGTTACGCATCTTTATATGACTGATTGGTGTTCGCTATGAGCGAGAGTATTTTCCACTGGAAAGGGACCCATCACGTTTAATTGATTTCTGGTGAAAACGAGGCAACTTTGTGCGTTCATCATTAACTGTCAGCTTTATGGAACGATTCGTGATTAACTGTTAATTTTTTGAGTTTTCTAGAAGTTTTCCAGCTGGAAAGTGACGGTTCTCTGTATGACTGATTTGTCTGTTCTATAGCACAAATCAATCACAATAGAGTTGTGCTAAATAGTTCCAGTGGTGGAACGAACATGGAATGGTTCTTTTTTTCTAGTTCCTCGGATACGTATCCACTGACATTTTTGGTTTGGAGGAGAATGTAGTTTGTATGTGTTCTCAACTATGTAGAATATATTGAACTCCGTGCCAATATTGCAAATATAGAAAAACTTAAATATTCTCAACCAGATAAAGGCAATTATACTTTAAATGATAGCGCCGTATGATATCCAAGAAACGAAATGTCCCATGCCCATTCTAATTGGTATGTTAGTTCCAGTTCCACTCTCAATTTTTCTCAGTAAAAGAAATACTACAACCATAATGAACTGTATCTCCCATGTGTGTCAAACTCCCATCGATATTCGTTTCGTAGGAGAGAAGTATTTCTCTACCATCATCCATATTCGAACATGTTCGGATTTTATTTTCATTCCGCCATGTCCATAAATACACATGTTCGTTTCCATTCATACTCATCGCTGCGAACTTGAAACTATTTAGATGAAATGAACATGTTTAAATGAAGTATGCGGAACGATTGTCACTAGTTCCGACATCGGACATAGTTCCAGGAACTATACAGGTCCGGAACGATCCAACTCTAAATCACATATAGATATCCAACTCCTACTTCTCTTGCCCCTTAATTTCATCTGACAGCGTTTCTTATAACATTTTCACCGACACGATTCACCGAGAATACGTGTGAGCTATGCCGAACAGCTGATAGACTTCCCCTCCAAACTGATGTAGTGAAATGGGCATGGACAGTGTTTGCATAACGGTAAGAAGGCAGAAGCAAATACTAAATAAAGTATTTGATTTTCCACAAATTCGAATGAAATAGTGTAGATTCGGCGAAAATCTAACTTCAAATTTTATTTTCCGGTGAAACCGTTCCGTTTTTATCCCATATAGTTCGATTTTCGACATATTTTCCTCAAAAAACATACATATGCATATGCGATATTCCCAGAGTCATCTAAACACTCATAAGTTTGTTATATATTTTTCAAATGTTGTCATGGCATTTTCCAAAACAAAAAGTAGGAGGAGCTAAACAATGAAGTTAGTGTTCACAAAATGTATTCGTTAGGGACTATTTTTTTTACTATTTAGGGTCTGAAACATTTATTGGAAACTTGTGAGGAATATGTTTGAAAATGCATAAATATTGAAACTAGTTCGGTTTGCAAAGGTTTCGGACATTCTTTAAATAAAAATATGCCTGCACGGCAGATACACCTCTTCTTAATTTCTTAATTTAAAAGAAAACATGTTATGAAAGTAACGTTTGTGCCATAATAAGAGTACCATTAGGACGACGTATTCTATTAAACAATTATATATGTTTTGAGTTAAAATTGTTTAATTTGACCATTTGACAATTTAGTTGATAAAATTTGAAATCTAAAGGCATACAACTTTTACTAATAACTAAAAATAATTGTTATTTCCAGAAGAAATAATGTTTGAATTACGTTTATTAAATATAAATGATGATACAAATCAGCTTTAGTAACTAAATTTAGTTACCTTTTGATTTGAATTGACCATTTGACAATTTAGTTGATAAAATTTGAAATCTAAAGGCATACAACTTTTATTAAAGCTTTAGTTACTAAAGCTGATTTGTATCATCATTTATATTTAATAAACGTAATTCAAACATTATTTCTTCTGGGAATAACAATTATTTTTAGTTTTTAGTAAAAGTTTATATTAAATATATTATAATATATTTTTGTATATTCTTTAGTAACTAAAGCTGATTTGTATCATCATTTATATTTAATAAACGTAATTCAAACATTATTTCTTCTGGGAATAACAATTATTTTTAGTTATTAGTAAAAGTTTATATTAAATATATTATAATATATTTTTATATATTCTTTAGTAACTAAAGCTGATTTGTATCATCATTTATATTTAATAAACGTAATTCAAACATTATTTCTTCTGGGAATAAGAATTATTTTTAGTTATTAGTAAAAGTTGTATGCCTTTAGATTTCAAATTTTATCAACTAAATTGTCAAATGGTCAAATTAAACAATTTTAACTCAAAACATATATAATTGTTTAATAGAATACGTCGTCCTAATGGTACTCTTATTATGGCACAAACGTTACTTTCATAACATGTTTTCTTTTAAATTAAGAAATTAAGAAGAGGTGTATCTGCCGTGCAGGCATATTTTTATTTAAAGAATGTCCGAAACCTTTGCAAACCGAACTAGTTTCAATATTTATGCATTTTCAAACATATTCCTCACAAGTTTCCAATAAATGTTTCAGACCCTAAATATTAAAAACATAGAGCTTAACGAATACATTTTGTGAACACTAACTTCATTGTTTAGCTCCTCCTACTTTTTGTTTTTGAAAATTGCCATGACAACATTTGAAAAATAAATAACAAACTTATGGGTGTTTAGATGGCTCTGGGAAAATCGCATATGCATGAGATCTTTTCTGAGGAAAATATGTCGAAAACGGAACAATATGGGATAAAAACGGAACATCATTTTCGATGCTCCTGCCTTCTTACCGTTATGCAAACACTGTCCATGCCCATTTCACTACATCAGTTTGGAGGGGAAGTCTATCAGCTGTTCGGCATAGCTCACACGTATTCTCGGTGAATCGTGTCGGTGAAAATGTTATAAGAAACGCTGTCAGATGAAATTAAGGGGCAAGAGAAGTAGGAGTTGGATATCTATATGTGATTTAGAGTTGGATCGTTCCGGACCTGTATAGTTCCTGGAACTATGTCCGATGTCGGAACTAGTGACAATCGTTCCGCATACTTCATTTAAACATGTTCATTTCATCTAAATAGTTTCAAGTTCGCAGCGATGAGTATGAATGGAAACGAACATGTGTATTTATGGACATGGCGGAATGAAAATAAAATCCGAACATGTTCGAATATGGATGATGGTAGAGAAATACTTCTCTCCTACGAAACGAATATCGATGGGAGTTTGACACACATGGGAGATACAGTTCATTATGGTTGTAGTATTTCTTTTACTGAGAAAAATTGAGAGTGGAACTGGAACTAACATACCAATTAGAATGGGCATGGGACATTTCGTTTCTTGGATATCATACGGCGCTATCATTTAAAGTATAATTGCCTTTATCTGGTTGAGAATATTTAAGTTTTTCTATATTTGCAATATTGGCACGGAGTTCAATATATTCTACATAGTTGAGAACACATATAAACTACATCCTCCTCCAAACCAAAAATGTCAGTGGATACGTATCCGAGGAACTAGTTCCGATCAAAAAAGAACCATTCCATGTTCGTTCCACCACTGGGACTATTTAGCACAACTCTAATCTAAACACTCATAAGCACAAATCAGACATATACGCCCATGTTCTGCAATCCACTTTTTATGAATTCAAGCTGTTAAAGTGAAAATTCGGGTTCTGCAATCCGATCGAAATTGCGGTGGTGAATTTGAATTTCGAAAAAGAAAATCGGTGTTCTGCAATTCGATCTACTCGCGTTTTTATTCGAATTGAATTCACTGGTAAGCTCCGCTATGAATTTGCAGTGAAATTGGATTAAATACGTGAACTATTCAGATTTTTAATTTTCTTTTTACTCATTTTATTTTTCATTTTAGGGGAAAACACAAAAATTCAAGGGGGGTGATATTTCTGTGAAATTTATGGAGGCAAATCCCGATTTGTAAGGAACTCTTCATTCTGCCATTCTTATATGAAACTATTGAATAAAATTGCTTTCCTGGAAATATATAAAAAGTGCAAGCTGTTAGTTCTATTTCTCTCAAGATGTACAAGGAGTTTAATTTTGTATGCCAAACCTTTGTTTAGAAATGAAAAAGATGATTCAAATGATCTGTAGGAATATTCCCCGCGGATTCTTCTTTTCATTTCACTTCGAAACACGAAAAAGTATTCGAAACAACAACCAACTGCCTGTCGAAACAACGAAAACTAAGCCAAAACAAAAACCATTTGCCTGCCGAAGCGAAGGCAACAACGTTTGTTTTTTCCGAAAGTGAATTCGAAATCAATCGAAATGCAGAACATGGAAATTCACTTCTGATGAAATGGAAATTCGATTTCAAATTCATTTCACTCGAAATGCAGAACATGGGCGATAAAGATGCGTAACTTTCCAGATGGAAAACCCCTACCCCACCCAAAAATTTGACAGTTTTTAACGAATCTTCCAATAAATTTGACAGTTATTGACGAATCTTCCAATAAATTTGACGGTTGACGATGAATGCACAAATATTTCCTCATTTTCACTCACACTAATTTGGATTCATCATTACCCCTCAAAAATGGCGGCTCATTCATGAATGGTTGCCCACGGCAACGTAACAAATTCATGAATTGTCCTCTGTTAAGTCACCAATTCGTGAATTTGACGGCTATCCGGAAATATTTTAAGGACTCTGTCCGCAGGCTTTATATAACTAAAGCTGATTTGTATCATCATTTATATTTAATAAACGTAATTCAAACATTATTTCTTCTGGGAATAACAATTATTTTTAGTTATTAGTAAATGTTTTATGCCCTTAGATTGCAAATTTTATCAAATAAATTGTAAAATCGTCAAATTAAACAATTTTAACATAAAACATATATAATTGTTTAATAGAACACACCGTCCTAATAGTACTCTTATTATGGCACAAACCTAACTTTCATGATTTAACTTTTGCAGAAACATGTTTTCTTTCAAATTGAGAAATTAAGAAGAGGTGTATCTGCCGTACAGGCATATTTTTATTTTAATATAACATTTCATATAATAATAGAATTGTAATACAAAGAAATTTTGTATTACATTTTTATCACCAATAACATTGACCTAATTTTATTGCTTATAAGGGAACTTGAGTCCTTAAAGAATGTCTGAAACCTTTTCCAACTGAACTGGTTTCACAATCATATTTCTTCGGTATTGTTGTACACGCCATCTGACGGTTTTAATATAACATTTCATATAATAATAGAATTATAATACAAAGAAATTTTGTACTACATTTTTATCACCAATAATATTGACCTAATTTTATTGCTTATAAGGTAACTTGGGTCCTTAAAGAATGTCCGAAACCTTTTCAAACTGAACTGGTTTCAGAATCATATTTCTTCGGTATTGTTGTACACGCCATCTGACGGCCTTACTATCAAAGACATAAGACAGCGTTGCCATTACTACATTAATTAATTACTACAACGCGGCCGATCTGACAGCAATGGTCGGCATCGACCAATAAGAATAATACAAATAACTTCATTCATTAGAATTTAGTAAATAATATGTTTTGTTGAACTACCTACAAGTGTTACTTTTTGAACGACGTCTTGCGACAGCCTTTGTCTCTTTCTCTCTCACCAACCCAACGTTTCAGCCTAGATGCTTCTACTATACCCTCATAGGGTACCCGCGTGATTTAGCAATTTTCGATATCGCGGATAACGTACCTATCATTCGGCAGTGCCTTCCATACTTGACACGGTACGCGATACTTGCGGATGAGTTTTTTATACGTATCAACAATGGTATCGACGTTGGGTAACATTACAAAATCACCGACCTTAAAATGTTTCGCCGGCCTTTAACGCGTAATACTGCTCATTATATTTCTGGGACTTCTTAATAGCTAAGACGGCTTGCTGACGAAACGAATCTAACGCGGGAGGTTCACTAGGGCCCAACTTTTCATCCAGATACTTCGATATCCAATCCACTTCCTTACTACGTTGATCTACCCCGAATAACAATAAACTAGGTGTTTGTTTTGTAGTGCGATGTATCGAATTATTTAACCCATACTCCACTTGCGAGAACATCTTATTCCAATCGGAATGTTGTATAGGTTCACTTAACTTGCTTAACATCGGGGTTATAACCCTGTTCACCCTTTCGACTTGACCGTTCGCTTGTGGTGAACCAACAGCTACCTTAATATGATCAATATTACGATCTAATAAAAAGGACCCGAATTTATACGACGTGAAACAACTTCTGCGATCACCAGTAATGCGCCGTGGTCGGCTATAATATTAATTAACAGGGTACAACAGTGAATGCATCCACTACGACCAATAGGTGCTTCCGCTTCGAAGCAAGTGATGACAGCGGACCATCTGCTGAGGGCGTCAGCATGAGTCATCCTTAACCCACTTCCATGTTCGATGGAATAGTTGTAGTTCTCTAGTTCGAGAGCCCAACGCGCGATACGCGTTGACACGACTGACACTCTTTCGATTAAGGGTCATGCTTAACGAATTGCAATCCGTTACAATGCGGAACGGTATTCTTTCAAATAAACTTTAGCAATGGTTGTGCAATGCGTGAGAAGGACGAAAAAAAACCGGCGGAAGTAGGAGAATAAACCAAGACACGAGTATGCATGTATGTATGTATGTATGTATGTATGTTTATTCATTATTCTCATTTACAGAATTCATTTAACTTACATCTATACCGTATTAACAAGTTTTTAAATTTCAGAGAATAGTTAGTGGCACTTTTATCTTTAGTATATAAAAATAAGTCGGGATTTCCTTCCTGACGCTATAACTCCAGAACGCACGAACCGATTGCCACGGTTTTGCATTCGTTGGAAAGGTCTCGGGCTCCGTTAGGTTTATAGCAAACAAAATTCAGGAAAGATTTCAACAGAAAAGCAGGAAAATAGGGAAAATCATTTTTCACATACAGCGCCATCTCTGATACATAGCATGTACCAGAAACCAATATGGTTTTGCATGGTGGTGGAGGAGATGGCACCCAGCTTCTCGTTCGGTTGTTTTTTTCGGTCACCTAGTTGGCGGAAAACTTCTTGCTGCGTATACACTCGATCAAACTTCCGGATCAGCTCCGCTTTCAGCTCGCTCCAGCTGCGTGCTACTGATGACATTAAATAGATAGCAGCTGTTTCCTTCATTAGATGACGTGCATTTATAAAAGCGAAACTATCACCCTCATTCATCGATGCAACGATGCACTCGTAGTCCGAAATCCATTTGTTTATTGGATACGTGTCCCCACCGGTGAACGGAGCAATTGTGTGCTCGATGTCAGCAAAGGTGTGCCGCCGGTTCTGATATTCCTTGTTTTGTTTTCCTAGTTCAGCTAGTTTCCTCTCCAGCAAAGCAATATTTCATCGGCGCTCTAGGCAAGCCAGCTGTCGTTCCAATCGTCTTCAAGGTCCTCATTGTGTGGCTCTGGTTCGACTATGACTTGAGCAATAGGGACAGGATCCTTCACTTGAGCCAGGGCGGGATCACTAGCCTGTGCCAGTTCGGTAACGCTGTTCACCGTGATAGGGCCTCCCGTCTGCAGCAAACGAAGAGCGTTGTTACAGCAGAGAATAAATCCAAGACGTATTTAAAGCAAAATAAACGAATGTTCTTTATTCAGTGGACTTCATGGAACCAGTGAATACAATTTGAAGAAGTAGAGAAGGCAAACGTTACAATATGAAATTCAAGTGAAAAGATGACAGGGATGTTACATTTATGTTATTATAGTAAAAAGGTACTACCACAAGGCGCTGATTGAATTCAGTATCTCTTCACGCCTTCCTCAAACAGCGCTCCTTTACAAACTGACATCCCGATATCCTTCAAACATCGGTAGTGTGCTGGTCCCGGTAGCGGCTTCGTGAACACATCAGCAAGCATTTGTTCAGTTGGTGTATATATGACTGCGATTTTTCCATCCCTTAACAGTTGACGAACAAAATGAAAACGTGTCGCAATATGCTTTGTCCGCGAATGACAAACTGCATTTTCTGCTATGTGTTTTGCACCTCTATTGTCCGTCCCAACAGTAATTGAAGCCAACTCCGGCAAATTCATTTCCATCATCAGGTTTCGAAGATATATTGCTTCTCTTGATGACTCTGACAGTGCAACATATTCAGCTTCCGTTGTTGAAATGGCCAGCGATTTTTGTTTTTGGGATCGCCAAATTACTCCACTTAGAGTAAAAACGTAACCCGTATATGATAGCCTGTCCATCTCGTCGTTTGCATGATCAGCATCCGAAAACCCTTGAAGACCAAGTTCATTCCTTTTGTACACAAGTCCATAATTTTGTGTGCGTCGCAAGTAACGAAGAATACTTTTTGCAGCTGACCAATGAATTTTCTGGTAATTTTCATTAAATTGTGCTAACCGATTTACTGTAAAGGCGATGTCTGGTCTTGTTGCAATCGCTAAATACATAAGAGATCCGATGAGTTGACGAAACGGTTTTTCAGTTTTGTTTTCTCCAATTCGACGTTTTGCGCACGGTAATTTCGCTTTTGTACCACTTGGGGTACTTACTGGTTTTGATTCAGCCATCACAAACTTTTCCAGCAATTCCTTGATATACTTTTCTTGTTTTAGTTTAATCTAGCCATCTTCTTGTATTATTTCGACTCCCAAGCAGTACCGCGCTAGTCCAAGATCTTTTACATCAAAAGCAGCAGCAAGGCCTTTTCGGATTTTGGTTAAAGTAGTTTGATTCCTTGAAAAATACAGTATGTCGTCCACATACACTGCAACAACGGTGAATTCCTCTTTAGTTGATCCAAAATAAAGACATGTGTCGTTAGTGGCCGGTATCAAACCAAGATTACGAAGTGTTTCGTCGAGCTTCTTATGCCACTGACGTCCCGCCTGTCGTAAACCATACAAAGCCTTTCTAAGTCGACATACGTTTTTACCTTCTCTGAAGTCCTGGAGCATTTGCTTCGCCTTCCCTTTTATTTCGGGTTGTTCATCTCCTTTCGCAAGCATTTGTAGAGCCTGTTGATAATATTGCGGAGGCTCCATGTAGATTTCTTCATCAAGGTCACCGTTCAAGTACGCAGCAACGACGTCCATCTGGTAAACATGTAGGTTTTCACGAGCAGCCAGTGCGATGAGGAGTCTAATTGATTCAAGACGGGCAACAGGAGCGAAAGTTTCTTCAAAATCAAGTCCTTTGAGTTGCGAAAACCCTCTGGCAACAACACGAGCTTTCTTTCGATCTAAAGATCCATTAGCTTGTAGTTTGTTTCGCAAAACGACTTTACTAGTTACAACAGCTCTATATGCTGGACGCTCGATGAGATCTCATGTGTTGCTTTTTATCAAACTCCGGATTTCATCTTTAATAGCCTCCAGCCACGCTTGTGCTTCTGAACCAGACATCGCATCTTCAAGTGACAGTTCACCAATATTCGCGATTTCTACAATTCCCACTCCATCCAGTGGATCACAACAAGCATCATCTTCATGGCTGCCATCTTCGTCCTCATGGTTTTCGTCTCCATCCAAATTTTGCTGTTCGATTTCTCTTTGTCTAGTACCTCGCGATGCAGACCTTGTTTCATAAATTCTTCTATTTTCCCTGTTCTTTGTCTGACGACCGGGTAACTTATGGCAATGTACAGGACTTTCGCTCATCGTTTCTTCGGGTTCCTCTATTGCAGGCACTACTGTACGTTCAATAGGATTTAAAACTAAGGAGTCTTGTCTATGATGTTTATCTCCAACCAACTCGTTTTCGATGAACTCAACATCTCTTGCAATCACCACTTTATGTTTTTCTGGAACCCATACGCGATAACCTTTGGATGCTTCGGAATACCCGACCATGATGCCCTCACTTGAACGTGCCTCGAACTTCCCTTTCCCAGGTGTTTTATCCAATACAAATGCTTTTGCTCCAAACACCTTAAGATGACTTAAATCCGGCAAGCATTTCTTCCAACTTTCGAAAGGTGTATGACCATTGAGGCTGACCGTAGGACATCTATTTCGCAAATAGTTTGACGCTGCTATGGCTTCTGCTCAAAATTCGTTTCCGATACCCGCTTGAAGAAGCAAACATCTCGCCATTTCGACAAGAGTTCTCTTCTTACGCTTAGCCACCCCATTTTGTTGTGGCGTATAAGCAATTGTAAGCCTTCGTTTAATACCATTTCTTTTCAGAAACTCATCGAAATCATGGTTTCGGTATTCTCGGCCGTTATCCGACATTAAGCACTTAATCTTGCGACCAGATTGTGTTTCGACACGGACCTTGTACTCCTTAAATGCACGGAAAGAATCGCTCTTGTGTTTTAAGAAAAACACCTCACACCATCGGCTGCTGTCATCAATGAATTTGATGAAGAATCTCGATTGGCCTAACTATTATGTCCTAGCAGGTCCCCAGACATCAGTGTGCACCAAGTCCAAATATTGCGTGGACCTCTTCGATTTTTTTAGGAAACGGCATCACTGTCATTTTTCCGCGAAGACAAATCTCACACGATCTGAGACTCCCATCATTGCTTATCTTTAGCCCAGTTGCCAACTTTTTCCGGAACATGTCTAACACATCTCTTCCATTGAGGTGACCTAGACGACGATGCCATAATTCCAAACTCGATTCTTTTTCGTTGACAGCTCTCGCTTCTGGATAACTTTCTTGAATGTCATAGAGATGTCCAAATCGATTTGCAACTGCCTTGATTTCGCCATCAAATCCTCGGACAACTGCTTTTTCTTTGTCGAACGTAATTGTGTTTTCGTGGTCGGTGATCCACGCGACAGACAATAGATTAGTTCTCAAATCTTTAACTAATAAAGTATCTTGAAGCTTTACTGACTTTTCAGACGTCCCGTTTGTAGCTGTGAAAACAGCTGTTCCCTTTGCATCAACCTTTGCGCAAGCATCATTCGCCATCAGCAACTTTCCCGGCATCTTTAAAGGAGATGATATGAACCATCGTTTATCGTTGCACATATGAGATGTGCAGCCGCTGTCGAGGCACCAACGCCTTTTATCTTCACTGTCCACAGCCCCCAAAGCCTGGTCATGAACATACCTTGCATGAAACGTTGATTCAACTTTCGCAGAAGACTCGCTCTTGGTGTTACGCTGTCTTCTATTTTCTGTGCATTCTGACGCTTTGTGCCCAACTTGATGACATTTGTAGCACTTGTATTTGAATGTTTTATCTACTTCGTCAGCATGATTTTTCTTATGAAAATCATTTCGTCCGAATTTTGACTTATGCTGATACGCATTTCGACGGACATACATTGCTTCATTGTCACCATCTGCCTTACGCTGATTCTGAGCGTCGTATTTTTCGAGAATCTTCTCCCTCAGGATTTCAGGTTTTGGAAGATTATCGTGAGATTCCATTGCACATCGAAATAGATCAAAACTAGATGGCAACCCATTCAGCAGCAGCATTGACAGCAATTCTTCACTATCCCATATAGTTCGATGGTTCGATGGATATAGTTCGATTTTCGACATATTTTCCTCAAAAAACATTTCATGCATATGCGATATTCCCAGAGTCATCTAAAAACTCATAAGTTTGTTATTTATTTTTCAAACGTTGTCATGGCAATTTTCAAAACAAAAAGTAGGAGGAGCTAAACAATGAAGTTAGTGTTCACAAAATGTATTCGTTAATCACTATTTTTTTAATATTTAGGGTCTGAAACATTTATTGGAAAAAATACTGGAAACTTGTGAGAAATACATTTGAAAATGGATACATATTGAAACCAGTTCGGTTTGGGAAGGTTTCGGACATTCCTTAAAGACTCAAGTTCCCTTATAAACAATAAAATTAGGTCAATGCTATTGGTGATCAAAATAAACTCAGTACAATATTTCTTTGTATTACAATTATATTATTATATAAAATAATGAAATAAAAATATGTACAGGCCTATACACCTGTGATGGCAAAGCCTTTGAGAAACAACAGCACTGTTTGAGTTCTGAATAGTGGCTGACTTTATTACATGTAATTAGGTATGGCGTTATTGTATTATATTGCATGAGTATTTCTGGTGTGTGAGTGTGGTTGGGGTTAGCTGTATGTTTAACAACTGTTACTGTGGCGATGAGTGTGTGTGTAATAACAGTTACTGTGACATCTCCCCTTTTTAAAAAAAAATAAAAATTATTTTAAGCATTATGGGTAATTCAATAAAAAAAAACTATTTATGTTTTAAATTCACTATAAAATAAATCTTAACTTCAAATTCAAATCTTTTTTAATGTTTCGGGGATGAGTCCAGCGTAATATGATATGACAAAGACTATTAATAAATATTATTCAATTAATTAATTAATAATTATTCAAATACACTACATATGTTTGTATGTATACATATTACTATAAATCTAAGCGTTTTAAAGGTTTAATAACTCTTCCGCTTCTTGTGGTTGTATTCATTGGATATGCAGGTTGTTGTTTCTGGTTTATGTTGCTTGTTGAATTTATTGGTTGATTGTATGACTTAGCTGCAGGGGTGGGTGAACTTGGTTGATGTGTTATAGGTGGTTGATTAGAAATTTCAGTTTTTGTAGCAATAGATTCAGGGGGTGCCTCATGAAGTTGTTTTGCTTGATGTTTACTTTCCAGTTCTAGTGGCCAAAGAATGGTTGGTGATTGAATATCAGCTTTTGTCTTATGCAGGTGGTGAGTATTTCTACGGAAACGTTTGCCTTCATTTGTCTCAACGATGACTGACCTTGGAATTGTGTTTCTTTAACAACTTGTGCGCCAATCCATTCGCGATGTCCAGTTTGCATACGTACTTTATCCCCTGGTTTGAATGCTTCTGTTGTTTTAGCAACTCTGTCTGCGTAATATCTTTGCATCCCCCGTACATATCGAAAGAACTTCAAAAGATTTTCGAATCACTGAAAAAAAGTTGAATATGTCAGTGGATACAATTTGAAATGGGTATTCTGGAACGTCTCTTTCCAATTGTGGTTCCCGAACGTTACTTCGTTGTGTTTGCTGACACACGGAGCATCTCTGGATGTAGTCGCAAATGTGGTTGTTAAGTCCAAACCAGTATAGTGATTGACGAGCTCTTGCTACCGAGCTATTAACTCCCGCATGTCCTGAGTAAAGATCACGAACGATTTTATTTATTTCGCACTTTGGTACTATTACTTTATGACCCTTGAATAGTAAACCCTGTTCAAAGGTTATTTCTTCTCTAAAATTCGCATATTTTTTAACAGCTTGTGGTAAGACTTTATCATCGTTCGGCCATCCTCTCAACACGACTTGTTTTAGCAGTTGTAGCTCAAGATCTTCAGAAGTAGATTTAACAAATCTTTCACGGGCCTCATCAGTAAATGAAAGTATAATGTTGACTGAGTACTCTGCATCATCGCCTGCGTCCATTGGGTTGCAATCTCGAATTAGTGTATCTGCTATAGGAATTTGTGTGCCCTTTTTGTATGTGACGATTGGAGAATATTGGATGACATCCCATAGAATGCGTTGTAATCTCAGTGGTGCATTTTGTAGCGGTTTCTTAAAGATGGTTTCGAGTGGTTTATGATCTGTCTCCACTTCGATCCGTTTGCCATACACGTACTCATGGTACTTCTTGCAGACGAATTTAATCGCCATCGCCTCTTTCTCGATCTGAGGGTAATTTTGTTGAGTAGGTGTTAGTGCGCGTGTAGCATACGCTACTGGCTGATCATTTTGTAACAAGCGTGCTACAAGTGCTTTTGAGCTTGCATCCACCGACAATCTGACTGGTTTGTTCACATCATAGAATTTAAGTACAGGAGTTGGACTTAGAGCCTTTTTAACATTTTCAAATGCTATTTTTTGTTCACTGTCCCAGTACCATTCAGTTTCTTTATGGAGTAATTTACGTAGTGGTTCGGTGATATTGGACAAATTCGGTATGAACTTGGCCAAATATGTAACCATTCCCAAGATGCGTTGAAGTTCTTTGACATTGGTCGGCTCCCGCAGATTCTTTATCGCTTCCACCTTTTCAGTATCGACTTCAATACCTTTCGAAAATAGATGACCAAGAAATTTAACTTTTATCTTTTCATACTCACATTTTTTTTTATTGAGTGTAAATCCTGCTGCTTTTAAGCGGTCGACAACTTTTGTAGTTGTTGTACGAAGGTCGTCCACAGTTTCTGCATACAAAAATATGTCATCCATAGAAACTTTACAACCTGGAATGCCTTCTAGTGTGGTGTTCATTATTTCTGAAAAAATCTCTGGAGCCGATGAAATTGCGAATGGTAGTCGCAAAAATTGGTATCTACCCCAAGGCGTTGAGAATGTTAAATATTCGGATGTTCTTTTTGTGACGGGTATTTGCCAGAACCCCTTTTGGCAATCCAATTTGGTGAAAATTTTTGCATTTTGTAAAGATGCTGCAATTTCCTCAACTGTTTGCAGAGGATAATGGCGACGCTTAATATTTTTGTTCAAATCGGGTGGGTCCATATTTTCGTATTTTGTTTTTTTTCGTTACTATTACTATAGGACTTACTGCAGGTGTAGGATGACTAACAGGTCGAATAACTTTCATTTATACCATTTTATTCAATTCGGTTTTGACTTTATCGCGTAAAGCATGAGCGATTCGACGTGGAGGTATAATTTTAAATTTTGGATTGGATTTTTTTGGCCTCATTTATACGAGCGATAAGTCCTAATTGTTCACATGATGCACGACCCAATATTGGCGTCAAATCCTCATCCACAATTTTGAATGTGACCAATTTTGAACTATTTTTTGTTTCACAATTCACTTTTGCTTCACCTACTACTTGGATGCTGTCGTTGTTGTATGTGATGATGCGTTTTGTATTTGAATTTTCGATTGTTAGTTTTAATCGCAGGGCTTCTCTCTTTGGCAGGACATTGCATTCGGCTCCAGTGTCAAGCTTGATTTTTATTGTTTTCTTTCCTATCTTCAAAACTTCCGACCATTTGTCAGCTATTGCAATTTGATTCACTTTTGCACTCCTGACTATTGCATTGATTTTATATTCGTCTGAGTTGGACGATTCCTCACCATGATCAAGAGCGTTCACTTGCTTTGAAGATTTCTTAAATTTATTATTTTTTCTTTCACCGCTCGGTTTACTATTCCTTGCTCGACGCATAATAGCCCAATGTCCTATGCCGTCGCATTTTTTGCATTTCTGTGCATAAGCTGGACACTGCTTTGTACCGTGGATTCTGCCGCACCGCCTACAATTGAATGTACTTTCTTTATTTAGTGCATTCACATTTTGATCCATACCGGTGGATTGCAGTTCATTAATTTGCTTCGATGCTCTTTCGGCCGCTCTGCAAATCCTTTGGGTTTTTTCTAAAGTCATCTCGTCTTCTGTCCACAGCTTCTGTCTTGTTGTATCAGAATATATCCCAACGACAATTTGGTCCATCACAAATTCATCAGCATTTGCACCGTAACTGCATTTTTTGACTTGTGTCTGCAGTTTCTGCAGAAAATCTTCAAAGTTTTCATTAGATTGCTGCTTAATTCTATGAAACTGACATCTTTCATAGGTTTTGTTTTTTGATGGTGCAAAGTGATCCGTCAACTTTCTTTGAATTATTGACAAATCAGCTTTTTCTTCTGCCGTGAGATTCATATTATTTATAATACGGAGTACTTCCACACCTACACAAGCCTTGAAGTTCGCTGTCCTTATTTGTGGTTCTTCGGCGGAAAGTTTGTTTGCCGTGAAATAATTTTCGTAAAGCTCCAGCCACTCCGTCCATTGCTGTGACATATCCACATCGCTGTTGACTACAAGCGGCTTTGGTGGTTTTATTCCAGACATTTTCTATATATTCTTTATACTTCTCTATAAAAAAATCTCCTTTCACTTCTGACACCATGTGATGGCAAAGCCTTTGAAAAACAACAGCACTGTTTGAGTTCTGAATAGTGGCTGACTTTATTACATGTAATTGGGTATGGCGTTATTGTATTATATTGTATGAGTATTTCTGGTGTGTGAGTGTGGTTGGGGTTAGCTGTTAGGTGTTCATTATTTACATGTATGTTTAACAACTGTTACTCTGGCGATGAGTGTGTGTGTAATAACAGTTACTGTGACAACACCTCTTCTTAATTTTTTAATTTAAAATAAAACATGTTTTTGCAAAATTAAAACCATGAAAGTTACGTTTGTACCATTCTGGTACGGAATCACAAGAAGCCATTTAATATGAAAGAAACATTAATTTGAATTGAAGAAGAAACATTGAAAAATCCAATGTTGTAAAACCTAAAAAATTGCCTGCCTAAATTTATATTTAGTCAGTTTTAAGTATAAAATATTTTAAACCATATTAATTTGTTCACAAACTTTTTTCTAGATTTACGATAGTTTTGCACAAAAAAACAAGGTTTGGTCTCTTTTTCTTTAATCTGTAGCCAACTTTTAAACGAATATTTCGATAATCTTTTAAAATTCTGTTTTATTTTGAATTAAGATCAAAAAATTGTCCATTCATTTCCATAATAATTAAATAACTCTTCGATATTATCAATCGAAAATATCACAACAAGAATACCACTCGGATGACGTGTTCTATTCTACAATTATATTTGTTTTGATTTAAAATTGCGTTATTCGACGATAAATTAATAAATAAATTGTCAATTATTTGATTAAATTTAAAATCTAAAGGCATTTTAAAACATTTACCAATATCTAAAACTAATTGTTATTCCCAGAAGTAATAATGTTCGATTTACGTTTATAAAATATAAATGATACAAATCAGCTTTAGTTAATAAAGCCTGCGAACAGAGTCCTTAAAATATTTCCGTATAACCGTCAAATTCACTAATTGGTAACTTAACTGAGGACAATTCATGAATTTGTTACGTTGCCGTGGGCAACCATTCATGAATGAGCCGCCCTTTTCGAGGGGTAATGATGAATCCAAATTAGTGTGAGTCAAAATGAGGAAATATTTGTGCATTCAACATCATCAACTGTCAAATTTTTTGGAAGATGCGTAACAACTGTCAAATTTTTAAATCGGCTAGGTCTTTTCCTGGAACAGAACTCCTCAAATCGTAATCGAACAGTGATGAGGAATTTTACATCCGTATTTGTCCAATTTTTCGAGTCCCTGGTTTTTTATTTATATGTTTACTGATTTAAACAATTACTTAAATACTTACTTTTCTGCAAAGTATTCAGACATTTTTAGCAAAACAAAATCAAACACGATCACACAACCAACAGCACGATAATAAATGCAATACCATTCCGACAACTGCACGATTGTGCTCAAAATTGCGCAATGAAAAAAGCTATACTGCATTCTCTCCTTAGCAGTGATGCCAATTCATGCATTTGTGAATTCTCTGCTTTGCACATCGTGTGCAATATTGCATGAACGGGCCTTATGACTCATATCTGGTGAATATCTTCATAACTGATTTTTGGAAATGACAACCATGCCACTTAAACGATATCGAAATGATTTTTGAACTTACTTGAGTCAGACAATTAAAACGACCAGTGGAATAGGATTGAATACTCCTATATTTACATTTCAAGTTTTTCAACAATGAAAGGAAACAACTATACATTTTTACTGAAGTTATCGCCTAATTGTTGGGGATTGACTTTCTTCAACGACGACAGTTTTTGTTAAAACATCATAAAATGTACGGTTATTTTTTAGAAATAAAAATACAAAACAAACGGGGAACATTAAAGCTAATACAAGGTTTTTAGCCACAGCTCGCAAAAATGCTCTTCGAAATCCGGGATTTCCTGCAGGGTACACTAAAGCTCTAATAGGGTTTCCAGCCGCATTTGAAACAGGCTCTCTATTTGCCACTGATAAAACTTCGACGTAAACAATTCTTAACCGAAGTAGTAGTTTCCCTGGTGTCGCACCACCTACATATACACGTCCACTCATAGTCCAAACGGCTTCATAAAGGCAAACGAATATCTTCATTAAAATCTCCAATGCTACAAGATCAGACGAAAGCATTAAAAGATCCGATAAGGTCAAGAACTTGGATTCGTCTTTAGATTCAGAATTCTTCATGTATTCGCTATCGAATTCGTAACTCCTAAAATAAGTTCTTTAAGTATTCTTTAAACAAGTTGTTAGTATAAAACAATATATACAAATCTAAATCAAACACATTAAGGAGAGTAAAAGTTATGGTGACTTTTAAGAGCAACAAGAGAGCGACATCAACCATTTCAGCAACGAATCGTTTCCACAAAGGAGCAATAATGAATTCATAGCCGCCAACCTGTTCAGAAACTATTAACAAAACAAAAATTATGTTAAACAGTGTAAGAAAGTGTAATTTACCTCGACTTTCAGTTGAGTTATTTAGACGAGAGTCTTCTGTCCTTGAGCTTCCAGATGCCAATCTAATTTTATCACTCTCTGATACCAAGTCAACTCCATTCAAAGCAAAATAGTTTGGATAAGTTGATACTAAATAATATGGAAAACAAGCCGCAGCATTTTGTAAAAGTTTAGTCTGCCTTACCCAATGATCTAGTTTTTTGAAATATTCCTCATGGGAACCCAACTCTTCCACCATTTTTAAATATACAGTGCAATTTGTCAATAATTTACGTACCAAACAGGATTTCAGAGCGGAAATCAATCCTACCTAGAGATTCGACTTTCCAGTGGAAAACCTTTCCAAACCCCGTATTTCCAATCAGAAATCACTAAATATATAGCAGAAATCAACTAATAGAGATATTCAACTGATACCATTTATACCCTTGACATTTTTTTGACAGCTTATTGTTTTTACACCATCTATGAATAAATGGGAGTTCTTTCGAACAGCTGGACCGTACACATTCAAACAAATGAGGTGAAGTACAATTCTTATTTAACAAAGCGTTCCTTATTTGAACGTTGTTTCAAGTCTAAATTTTCAACACGAAAAGTAGAAGGAGCTTAACATAAAAGGTTCATGTTCAGTTCATACACCTGGAAGGACTATTGAAATAACACTTATTATTACGTTATTATTTGAATATTTGAAAATTATAAATGTGTCGAAAGGGATTCAATTTGTATGGTTAAACCCAATTGAATTAGTAATAATGAAATAACGAGAAAGAGAAAAGGAAACAAGAAATGAATTGTTTTAGCATTTTATTCGTAGTTGTGTAATAAGTTATTCATTTAAAAAAAAAATAACCGAATGTAAAGTAAAGTTGTATTTGCTTTCATTACAAATAAAGGCTGAATATGACCGCAGTATAAGTTTTTATGGACAAAAACACAGAATTGAATGTAGAATATAAATTTCACTTTTATATCAACGATTTATTTCTACATTGTATAATTGCATTTCTAATATTTTCTAGCAACTAAATATAAGCAAAACGGGTTTTATTAAGGTGACTGCCATATATGTATGTATGTACATGTTAGTACGCATATGAATAATCGGTAAATTCGAATGCAATCAAAAAATTAAACTTCGTAATAACAAAATCTGACAGTAGTCGAAAAGTCGACAATCGGATATGAATTATTTGATCCGATAATTAGCGTAATAATGCTAAATACCTACAACATATGCCTTTGCAATATAACTGTTGTATTATACTTTTCATTGCATTATTTTTTTCTAAATTACCAAGCAGACCACAATATTTCTAAGCAACATTTACAATTTTCTTGTGTTTTGTATTGACATATATTCGCATTTTAAATACTTTTGCCATTACTTTGAACGTAATTTATTCAAAAATGAGAAAGACATTTTTTGTTTCCTTTATTTATAAAACTATAAGTGGTGTTAATGATTAAAGTAAGTTGTTACATCTACGAATACAGCTCATGACATACTTCCAGATCATTTCAGATCGTGGGCAAACTGAAGAACAGCTGATGAACAGCTGACGAAAGAAACCACTTGAGAAAGTATGCGTGAAATATATTTGACGAATATAGAAGTATGCGTGTTTTGCTATGAGCGAGGGTATTTTCTACTGGAAAGAGTCACATCTCGTTTAATTGATTTCTGATATATATACTTAAATCTGTGGGCATAACTCGTACCGGTTTATCCTTCCTACGGTTCTCAAATCTATTATGGGCTTCGGGTGAAAATTGGCCCAGTATTCTATTTTCAAGCTTTATTTCAGATATTTCTTTATTTTTTACTTGAAGATTTTATTATTTAATAATGTTAATATTAAAAAAAGAAAAAACAAAGTTGTTTAAATAAAAATTAATGTAAATTTATTTCAACTTCATGTTTTTCAAAAATACTTTAACAAAAGGCAAACAACACTGTCAGTTATTACAATTCGTACACAAAGTTATGATTTTAGAATGCTGTTTACATATATACTTATTATAAATATCGTAAATTATTCTCGTTTTATCATGTTTTTTTTATAATTCACATCGATTTCTTTTAGTTGTTCTTCTTCCTGAGCTATTTCGCGATGGAGATGATGAAGATAGTTGTGTATCGGTTTGAGAATCACTTGAAATTTGTTTGGCAATTTTAAGTGAAAAATGTTTGTCGCTTTTTATGTAGGGAGTAACAAGCAAGAGAGCCAGCCGTCTTTCCATATATTGCTAATGAAATATCGACCACATTACTGATCACTACTTGAGCACACCGTTTTGTCATCCTTTTGCAAGTGTAGCCACTTACTGCTTTGTCCAATGTCTACACCCCCTTTACATTTGTTATAATCAGGATTATCTCTGGATTTCTATCTGAGCGAACACTTACTATTGAGTTATTGGCCCCTAGCGGTTGTCGATTGTCGATCAATGATCGTGAAAAATTCCCTGATCGACTGATGTTCAGAAAATTACAAAAATTAACACTTTTCCGTGATCCAAATGTAATTTTATTCAAATTATTTTATTTTAAATACAATTCCAGAAAGATTTGAATATATCCTGAAGATAATTACAAATAAAAAAAAATGTATGTAAAATGTATGCATGAAAATGCCGATTGCTAAAATTATTTGCACATATGATTTGTTTGTATTCGTGTGCTGTCACATTGAATGAGAGAGTGACAAAAAAAAGTCAAGGGAAAGAGTGAGATGGTTGTATTGCATTCTCCGGCTCATGTAAACAAAGTTCAAGGGATTTGAGGTTTGCAACTGTCAAACGTGACAATATGCATGATTTTACAATGAGTTACACAATACTAAAAATGAAATCAATCGTCGAACTCAGCGATTGTCGACAATCGACAAACGCAATAGGGGTGATGATGTAATTAAGCAGATTTACAGATACGAGAGTAGTATTCACGGTAAATGTAAAATTAGATGAATATTTAGCTACGTCATAGTCAATTGAAACACAAAGAGGTTGAATTATTAGGTTTAAATGTCAATTGATTTATTTGATATATGTTAACAAGAAGGTAAATAACTATTTATACTACGTTATGGAATTGAAAAGAGGAATAACAAAGGAAATAGCACAATGGAAATGACTTCTTCTTGAAATCTGGAACGCGACTGACGACGAATGCGTTGTATTTTGCAGGGATCTTGACTGTTGCAATGACTGTGGCGTCATCTATGGTCCTCATACAGGAGGCTTAACTTCTGTTGTTAGAAGTAGCTGTATGAGGACGCCACAGTACATACGTCACTAGTCGTTGAGAGAGGTCGCCACAAATATATTGGTCTTCCTTTTATATTTACTATTTTTGGTATTGTTGTATTGTTCCTACTTGTGTAATTTGTATGTAAAGTAATTTTTGTGCCAATACATTTTTTTTATTTTTTCCAATGTGTTATACATCTGTCCTTTGGTTGGACATTTAGTACATTTTAGTGCTTTTTATGGAACAATTTTTTGACTTCTTAACTGTAATAGATTATTGTATTTTATAATTAAGTAAGTTGTTCGACGTGCGCAAATCTGGAAGCATCGACGAGGGTGCGGTCCATTTAAATTTAGTCGAACCGCGCGCTTTTTCGGCCTTTCAGGTTTGCTCTCTTTTAGAGATGTCATTACGGACATGTGTTCAAGCTTTGTGAATCCAATAACATATTAAATAAATTAAATTATCAACATCACTACATTTCAGAAATGGGATTTTGGATGGAAAACCGCGCAACAGGACTTCAAGAGCTGAGGGACCCTCTATCCCAAGCAGGAATTAGTTTCCCAGAATCAGCCACAATTATGCAGTTACGCACACTTTTGCGGAAAGTAGTACACCCGACGAACGCCGACTCCGCAGCCCCGTTAATCATTACACCACTGTCAGAAGGTTGTTCCGCTATGGACGCCGCTGTCCATCCCGTTGCAACAACCGCCGCCATCACCGCCATCCCGCAGACTGCTGAACCGTGAGTTGGAACAGCTAAGAAAACAAAAAAGAACTGCTGCTGTTGCGACGCGAAGTGGAATTCCTTGAGGCACAACTCCAGCATATACCATCGACAATGCTGACATCACGAAATGGCTCGTAGAGGCAGAAGAGGTGTTTGAGTTGGCGAAGTGCAATGAACGAGCCAAGTTATTATGTACTCGTCGGGCGTTCGACGAAACCGCCAACCTTTTGTACACTCCATCGCCCCGACCACGTACAAGCAAATGAAAGAAGAGTTAGTAGCAGACTTCGAACACTATGAACGAGGTGTTCCAGAAGCTGAAAGCACGAGTTCTAAGGCCCACGGAGCCGGTGAGACGGTACGTATTGGAGATGCAGGAGATCGCCTCACACGCCAACATCCCTGAGGCTAACGTCGTAGAATGCATTGTGGAAGAGCTGAACGACTGCAGTAACAACGTGGTCCCGCTAATGGCACCCACCACGTTGAAGCAGCTCCGGAGCCTCCTCCACAAATACGAGAGAGGACGTACCCGCAACACCCCATAGAAGCCCGCCGCTGATACAACCGCTCCCCAAACATCCACTGTTCGAACAACCGCTGTCCAGAAGGAGATTGCCGCTGCCGAAGAAGGTCTGAGATGCTTCAACTGCTCGCAACTCGGGCACTAACTCTGATAGTGAACGCTTGCGTCACATGCCACGAGGTGGGACATTTCCACAAAAATTGTCCCAAGAAGAGGAAGCCGCAGGAAGACAACGAAGACACCTAAGGCGACACTTTACGGGACTTCAGCGAATTTCCTGAAAAAATAAAGGCGTTTCAAAAGGTAAGTGCCACCTTTATTGACGTTTGTAACAAGTGCACTCCGGCCAACTTATACCTTTCGGTTTTCGATTCCGGTAGCCCAAGTAGTTTTGTTAAGTTTAGTGGTGGCAATATCCCCTTTTATTGCGTTTAATACAAGTTTATACAATGTAAACTTAAAAACTAATACTTAATATAAGGCAGGGCTAAGGAGAAAAAGAACGGGTCTTAAATAATCTATACTTATCAAGGTGGGTTTGGAGAGAGTGACGCAGAGAGGTTTTACTTAAATGAAAGTCACAAATCTCTTCCATAGCATTAGTCAGGCGTAAAATTCTGGACATAAGCGAATTCAAACCATAATTAGTTCGATGTTGTTGAATATGGAAGAGGGAGATGGACTTTAGGTTATGGGGATTGGCGTTAAAGGATACCTGTTGAAGAAGCGCGGGACAGTCAATCTCGCCAGATATGAGCTGGTGGAGGAAAATAACATCTGTGAACTTGCGATGGTTTTCTAGGGACACCAGACGAATAAGTTTCAGGCGTTCTAAATATGGGGGCAAATTGTACCTGTCAGTCCAGGCAAAATTGCGAAGGGCGAAATGTAAGAACCTGTGCTGGATAGCTATCCATTTGATACGTCGAATATAAACAGCGTAGTGAGGGGACCAGACCAGGCTAACATAGTGGTTTGCTCATCACAAGTTACTCATTAGCGAAAAAACCAAATTATTAACATTAATATCCGGCAGTAATATACCAGAATACAACCTTCGCCTTCACCCGCATGAATGTACCAGATTTAGCCTACCGCTTAATACTTGCGGCATACAAAACTTTTATGAACAAAATACGTGTTCCGAGAAGTGTTTTATAATTAAATCAGTCAAAATTTTTAAATATCTAGGAGTCTTAACTGATCAAAATCTGAACTGGAAGGATAATTTACAAACAATAAAATCACACATGTATCTGGTGGCTCGTAAACTGTATCTTATCAAAATTGAATATGGCATTGTATGTTGGGGAGGATCATATTTCAATGCGATTAGACCAGTCTTGGTTGCTCAAAAATATCTAGTTCGCATTCTTACTAACTGCAATCGTCGTACTCATAGTTGGCCCCTGTTTAAAAAATGTAATATTTTACCAATAAGATACTTATATGTTTTTAAAGTGCCTAGAGAATTTTTTAAGCGAAGCGGTAACATGCCTAGCAGAACTAATTCAACTTAAAATTTAAAGACAAATGACATGGACATTTTTTCAAACACATTTTTCCAAATTCTATACTTTTACTGCCCCATGCTATTTCAATAAACCTCCACATTCCATACGATTAACAAATAACTACAATAGCTACATTAACGAAATGATAGCCTGTATTTTTTCTATTGACCTTTTCTTAAACGATTACTACGAATACTACCTTAAAATCGTTGTAAAAAAAGGACTTTTAATGGAACTATATTTTTCTTTGTATTTCATTATTGTTTATTTTTCTTTATATTCTCTAATAAATTTTTTTTTATAGCTATATATGTTAATTTATTATTCTCATTATTATCTGTATCTGTATACATATTTCAATGCCACTCCACTCCAGAAATTTCAATGAATTTACACAACTAAAATGAAGTGTTGTCTAACACTAATTTGTGACTTTGCTGTCTAATTCAATGATGACTACTATTTATTCATTCCTTGAAAATTAAATTATTTTATTATTACTTGTAACCTCTATTATGAAATGGAATGAACAAAATACACATTACAAAAAATTTAATTCTTAATGTTAAAGTCTTTTGAAATGACATTCAACACTATTCCTTGTCTTAAGATTATAGAATGCCATATAAAATGATTGTGAGATTGAAACTTTTTCTAGACAGTCTTACTTTTTCTAGACTCTTATACTACTACTTATAAATGCTTGGAGTTTTTTCGGGAATTGAACCGACAACATCGAGCGTAGGAGTCGACGCACTTACCCACTACGGCCCACCAATAGAATCACATACTAAAATATTATTTTGAACTCTGTCAGCAATAACATTACTATTAAAAGAGCAGTGACAGAAAAGGCAGGGTTCAATAGATGGTTTTAGTAGCTCTGAGATTTCAGTAAAATGTTCATTAAGTGTATTGGAGGCTGCTTCTGAACTTGTTTAATTATATTTCAAAATATTTATTTCTTCAGATTGTTTATATTTGTCCAGAATACTATCTATAACTCTCCATTCCTCCATTTGCCCTTTCAAATAAGTTTGAGTAATAATTATTTCATGCTTCTTTAACTTTAATAGTAACCATTTTACAAAGCTTTTCATAATATTTACTCAGCCTTTCGTTATAAGGATATGTAGCGTGTTTATTTGCATATATATATTTCATTCTTATAAAGTTTAGGAGATCTTTTGTTATCCAAGGGTTTAAGTTTTTTTTTGTCGACTCTTCTGTAGCGCAAAGTTTTTTTATACTTGTCTAAAATTGACAACAATATCTCAAATGCACTGGAAGGATCACTTTCATTATAAACCGAATCCCAAAACTCGAACGAAAAGTATTCTTTGAGGAAGTGAAAGTCTATTTTTTGCATTTATAAGAGAAGTAATTTTGGGATTTTTGGTCGAATTTGTACTAGTGCTGATAGAAGTCATATAGTGGTCCATAATTCTGTAGTCATGGACTGCTCCTTTAATAATTTTATTTAAATGTTTGCACACTCTTATAAAAATATCGTCAATACAACTTACAGATGAGTTACTAACTCTAGTCGGATCTTTAGCAATGCTTTTTAAGCCGTTTGATGCCATTAAAAACAAATAGTCCTCAGTGTCTTTGTTGGAGTGATAGAGAATATTGGTATTAATATCACCTAAGACAATAAAATTTTAGCCTTTATCTTTTTTAAAATCTGGTCTAGATCCTTCAAAAACACAGTTTTATTTACTTCCTATAGCCTATAAATGCACAACATAGTGTACAAAACATTGTTATATTCGAAAGACAATTTCACGACATCAGCGCTCAGAACATTTATATTAACGAAATTGCACGTACAGCCCATTTTTACATATACAATAATACCTCCAGCTCGGTAAGTTTCATTATATTTATCAAAGGGCGGCGCGTATCCAGGAATATTATATAAACTCAATTAATCGTCATATACGAGGGGCGTTCAATATATTCTCGGTATTGATATGAAGGAAAATGCGAATTCAATTTAAATTGTTTTATTTTTCAATATAATCTCCCCTAACATCAAAAAAAATAAATTTCCTCTTTCTCTGCAAAATACCCATTTATTGCCGACTTGAGTTCTTCATCATCCGAAAATCTTTTTCCACGAAGACATTTTTTCAAATCCGGAAACAGGAAATAATCACTAGGGGCAAGGTCTGGACTATAGGGTGGGTGTAGGATTTCTTCGAAACCACAATCTCGTTATGTATCTTAAAAAGAAACACGTTTGTTCTTTGAAGGTGGTCTTAAGACTAAACTTTATTTTCATTAATATTCTTAACCTATGCTACAATATTTCTTATGACTTAATACTACTCACATATCTACGTAGTCAGCAATCTGCGTTAATTGGCAATCGGAAAAGCGAAATTATGAATGAGCGTTGTGGACAACAACGATCGAATTTCCAGAATGCTATGAACTTCGTTGTGCTGATGCAGCAACGAAGGCAATTAACGTATCGAGCTGACTATTTCGACAGTTTGCATTTTGGGGTGAGTGTACTAACGTAACACCTCCCCCGCTAGCTTGAGATACTCCCGGATCTCATTACATAAAATTTATGAATTCATAATTTATTATTATTTATTGATTGTTTTCTTTATTTATTAAAAGTTTTACAAGCCATACTTTTCTTTTAGCTCATCAATATTAACAAGTTCACAAATACTTTGATTTGTATTGACAGTTAGATTTATATTCTTTAAGACATTAATTTTAATTTTTTTTTGTTTATAAGTAATTATTAACAATGCATACAACTAAAAAAATAACAAACTGGTACTTAGAATACTATAATGAACGGTTTTATGGAACCTTAACTCGTCAATAGCCTTGATATTAGATTCTTGTTTTAATACAATGTCTTCAAAGGTGATATTATTAAGAGTTTGAAAGGTATCATTGATCTTAGGAATGATGAAAGTGTCCCTATATTCAAAAAGTTTGTTTGAAAATTGAAGATTATCTATAAAAATATAAACAGCGTAGTGAGGGGACCAGACCAGGCTAACATAGTGGTTTGCTCATCACAAGTTACTCATTAGCGAAAAAACCAAATTATTAACATTAATATCCGGCAGTAATATACCAGAATACAACCTTCGCCTTCACCCGCATGAATGTACCAGATTTAGCCTACCGCTTAATACTTGCGGCATACAAAACTTTTATGAACAAAATACGTGTTCCGAGAAGTGTTTTATAATTAAATCAGTCAAAATTTTTAAATATCTAGGAGTCTTAACTGATCAAAATCTGAACTGGAAGGATAATTTACAAACAATAAAATCACACATGTATCTGGTGGCTCGTAAACTGTATCTTATCAAAATTGAATATGGCATTGTATGTTGGGGAGGATCATATTTCAATGCGATTAGACCAGTCTTGGTTGCTCAAAAATATCTAGTTCGCATTCTTACTAACTGCAATCGTCGTACTCATAGTTGGCCCCTGTTTAAAAAATGTAATATTTTACCAATAAGATACTTATATGTTTTTAAAGTGCCTAGAGAATTTTTTAAGCGAAGCGGTAACATGCCTAGCAGAACTAATTCAACTTAAAATTTAAAGACAAATGACATGGACATTTTTTCAAACACATTTTTCCAAATTCTATACTTTTACTGCCCCATGCTATTTCAATAAACCTCCACATTCCATACGATTAACAAATAACTACAATAGCTACATTAACGAAATGATAGCCTGTATTTTTTCTATTGACCTTTTCTTAAACGATTACTACGAATACTACCTTAAAATCGTTGTAAAAAAAGGACTTTTAATGGAACTATATTTTTCTTTGTATTTCATTATTGTTTATTTTTCTTTATATTCTCTAATAAATTTTTTTTTATAGCTATATATGTTAATTTATTATTCTCATTATTATCTGTATCTGTATACATATTTCAATGCCACTCCACTCCAGAAATTTCAATGAATTTACACAACTAAAATGAAGTGTTGTCTAACACTAATTTGTGACTTTGCTGTCTAATTCAATGATGACTACTATTTATTCATTCCTTGAAAATTAAATTATTTTATTATTACTTGTAACCTCTATTATGAAATGGAATGAACAAAATACACATTACAAAAAATTTAATACTTAATGTTAAAGTCTTTTGAAATGACATTCAACACTATTCCTTGTCTTAAGATTATAGAATGCCATATAAAATGATTGTGAGATTGAAACTTTTTCTAGACAGTCTTACTTTTTCTAGACTTTTATACTACTACTTATAAATGCTTGGAGTTTTTTCGGGAATTGAACCGACAACATCGAGCGTAGGAGTCGACGCACTTACCCACTACGGCCCACCAATAGAATCACATACTAAAATATTATTTTGAACTCTGTCAGCAATAACATTACTATTAAAAGAGCAGTGACAGAAAAGGCAGGGTTCAATAGATGGTTTTAGTAGCTCTGAGATTTCAGTAAAATGTTCATTAAGTGTATTGGAGGCTGCTTCTGAACTTGTTTAATTATATTTCAAAATATTTATTTCTTCAGATTGTTTATATTTGTCCAGAATACTATCTATAACTCTCCATTCCTCCATTTGCCCTTTCAAATAAGTTTGAGTAATAATTATTTCATGCTTCTTTAACTTTAATAGTAACCATTTTACAAAGCTTTTCATAATATTTACTCAGCCTTTCGTTATAAGGATATGTAGCGTGTTTATTTGCATATATATATTTCATTCTTATAAAGTTTAGGAGATCTTTTGTTATCCAAGGGTTTAAGTTTTTTTTTGTCGACTCTTCTGTAGCGCAAAGTTTTTTTATACTTGTCTAAAATTGACAACAATATCTCAAATGCACTGGAAGGATCACTTTCATTATAAACCGAATCCCAAAACTCGAACGAAAAGTATTCTTTGAGGAAGTGAAAGTCTATTTTTTGCATTTATAAGAGAAGTAATTTTGGGATTTTTGGTCGAATTTGTACTAGTGCTGATAGAAGTCATATAGTGGTCCATAATTCTGTAGTCATGGACTGCTCCTTTAATAATTTTATTTAAATGTTTGCACACTCTTATAAAAATATCGTCAATACAACTTACAGATGAGTTACTAACTCTAGTCGGATCTTTAGCAATGCTTTTTAAGCCGTTTGATGCCATTAAAAACAAATAGTCCTCAGTGTCTTTGTTGGAGTGATAGAGAATATTGATATTAATATCACCTAAGACAATAAAATTTTAGCCTTTATCTTTTTTAAAATCTGGTCTAGATCCTTCAAAAACACAGTTTTATTTACCTCCTATAGCCTATAAATGCACAACATAGTGTACAAAACATTGTTATATTCGAAAGACAATTTCACGACATCAGCGCTCAGAACATTTATATTAACGAAATTGCACGTACAGCCCATTTTTACATATACAATAATACCTCCAGCTCGGTAAGTTTCATTATATTTATCAAAGGGCGGCGCGTATCCAGGAATATTATATAAACTCAATTAATCGTCATATACGAGGGGCGTTCAATATATTCTCGGTATTGATATGAAGGAAAATGCGAATTCAATTTAAATTGTTTTATTTTTCAATATAATCTCCCCTAACATCAAAAAAATAAATTTCCTCTTTCTCTGCAAAATACCCATTTATTGCCGACTTGAGTTCTTCATCATCCGAAAATCTTTTTCCACGAAGACATTTTTTCAAATCCGGAAACAGGAAATAATCACTAGGGGCAAGGTCTGGACTATAGGGTGGGTGTAGGATTTCTTCGAAACCACAATCTCGTTATGTATCTTAAAAAGAAACACGTTTGTTCTTTGAAGGTGGTCTTAAGACTAAACTTTATTTTCATTAATATTCTTAACCTATGCTACAATATTTCTTATGACTTAATACTACTCACATATCTACGTAGTCAGCAATCTGCGTTAATTGGCAATCGGAAATGCGAAATTATGAATGAGCGTTGTGGACAACAACGATCGAATTTCCAGAATGCTATGAACTTCGTTGTGCTGATGCAGCAACGAAGGCAATTAACGTATCGAGCTGACTATTTCGACAGTTTGCATTTTGGGGTGAGTGTACTAACGTAACACCTCCCCCGCTAGCTTGAGATACTCCCGGATCTCATTACATAAAATTTATGAATTCATAATTTATTATTATTTATTGATTGTTTTCTTTATTTATTAAAAGTTTTACAAGCCATACTTTTCTTTTAGCTCATCAATATTAACAAGTTCACAAATACTTTGATTTGTATTGACAGTTAGATTTATATTCTTTAAGACATTAATTTTAATTTTTTTTTGTTTATAAGTAATTATTAACAATGCATACAACTAAACAAATAACAAACTGGTACTTAGAATACTATAATGAACGGTTTTATGGAACCTTAACTCGTCAATAGCCTTGATATTAGATTCTTGTTTTAATACAATGTCTTCAAAGGTGATATTATTAAGAGTTTGAAAGGTATCATTGATCTTAGGAATGATGAAAGTGTCCCTATATTCAAAAAGTTTGTTTGAAAATTGAAGATTATCTATAAAAATGGTGCAGTAGTTAAATGAAAACAGGTAATGCCCATCTGCGAGGAACGTTCTTTCGTCACAAGTATAATTATTTAATTTTTTAAGTTTTTCATTACCATTAGCGAGCTATCAACTTCAAATATATGTTCAAATTGATTTTCCCTCTGAAAACAATTTTTCTTGATTGCACAATTTTTACTTCTTTTCAGCTCTTGAAAGCATTTTTTTTCTTCAAATGTGTAAGAGATATTGTTTATATCGACTATAAATTCGGGATCGAATTTCAGTTCAAAGTGTTCCTTATTTGGAACTGGAATTAACAGTTTTTTGCTAACGTTTAAAATATCGGCAGGTAGCTTAATGGCTAAAACGATTTTGCCTTCGTTAAAAGAAGCGACACCAAGACGAATGCTTAAGAGTTTTTTGAGGTTAATGTTGTAGGCAATTATTTCCTCAGTCGTTAACAAGTTCGGTTGCAAAATGCCTGTCCTTGCGGATGCTAAATTCTGCTGAATATTCCCAACTTTTTCCTTTAGGGAGTTAAGCTTGAACATTTGTTCAATAAAAAATGTTTCACTCTGAAGTTTCATAGCGAGTCCTTCGACTTGATTAAATTTCTCTAAGACACGTTTTTGATCTGATTCGATAACCCGTTTTAGTAGTGTTTTCGTTTCGTTATGTTAATTAGTGTTTATCTTGATTTGTTAGTTCACGGTTTTTATTACTTTATGGTTATTGCTGTCTACAATTGAAAAATGTTCTTGAATGTTTTGCATATCATCGTCATCCAGTGTGCCAAAGAGCCACTTGAAAGATTTACCTATGACATTGACGAGGCCCCTTTTATACTTGTGGGGTATCATGGTTTGGACCATATTTGGAATATAGACTATTTCATTATTTAAGAGGCTTTTGTGCTCACTTTCAACATTGACATGATTAGCAATTGTACTGAACTGATTAAGGATATTTAGAATTTCCTGTGGGTCTATTATATGTAAGACTATGTCATACTTATGAACTATGTCAACTTTACCTATATTGATTTCGGAGTATCCGAGGTTCGAATCGATTTTGTCAATTCTCAGAATTTGGGACGACATTGGAACTAGTACTAGCAGGACAAGGTATAACAGCATCACCTGCAAATTTTAAAGGTCGTTTAATATTAGATTCATGTACATTACTTAAGGAGTATTTCCTAAACTTTGGCTGTTCTTTATGCCTAACGCTAGCATAATTTTTAATAAATCCGTGCTGTCGAGTTTCAAGGTATTCTTCGCGGTTTTTGTTACATTTTGTTATCGCGTTTCTTTTGTTTTTATTTATCCTGTCAACTACTACGGTCTTATCAACTATATTATTTTCTACTTCGAGTGGTGTGGCTTTAATAGATGAATGGAAGGAAGAATTATACAATTCGACTGCCTTTGCCATTTGCTCTTTAATTGGTATTTTATTTTCCAGATTCAAAACCCGTATTCGTTCTGTAAGTGTATTGTTTAACCGTTCCGCATCTGCATTACCAGTGTGGCTATTTGGTTTCACAAAATGAACTTCAATGTTTTCTTCTCTGAAAAAGTTTTTTAAATTTACGTTGTTGAATTCTATTCTATAAAAATAATAAATGAGTGTTTGGAATTGACGTAAGTGTCAACATGAACTACATCATTTATATTGGTTGGGGTTTCAGTAAATTGGAACTTTTTTCAGATAGGCTTCCTATTGTATTTTGCCCCAGTGCAAAGATCGCAATTGTTAACAACCTTATTAATAAGATTTCTAAGGTTTGGGAAGAACATTTTATGTTTCAGCCCCTCATAGTTGGCAGTTATACCAGAATGACCAGTTTCATATTTGTGGTAAAGGGAGATCTGCTTTATGGCTTCTTCTTCATTTGTAAGATCTTTAGCGAAATAACGGCATTTTACGAATTTAACATTAGAATTAATAGGAAATATGTCGATCAACTTTTGTTGAACCTGGTGGTAGAAAAAATCGTTCAGTTCTGAATATATTCCTACTTTTCTTGTACTGATATGTCTTCGGACTATATCAGCAACGTTGTCAGGTATTTCTGTTCTTTGTATGAAAATTCGTTTATTGCCAAATAAGTTTTCACTGACTTTTAGTTTCACATATTATAAGCTGAGTTTTGAATCGGTTCACAACAGTTTCCAATGTAGGGATTTGATTGTTACTGGTTGGCTCTATTAAGTTAATTTCATTTGTCATTGTGTTGATTCTGCTCAAGAAATCCGCTAATTTATTTTCTTTTCCTTTAATGTAATCAACTTTTGCATCATACTCTCCTAATTGGATGATCCACTGTTGAAGTCTCGGATTAAGATCTTTTCCTATATGCTTTGTGTGTAGCCACTTAATAGGTTGGTGAACTGTGCATAAGTCGAACTCTCTTCCAAAAAGGTATGGTCGGAAGTACTTGACTGCCCAAACTATTGCGAGCAATTCCTTTTCGATCGTGGAATAGTGTTTTTCATGATCGTTAAGTGTACGAGAAGCGAACGAAATGGGATGTCCATCCTGAATTAATGCTGCACCCAATGCGAAATTACTTGCATCAGTGGCAAGTTTGAAGCGTCTTTTGAAATCGGGGTATTTAAGTATAGGATGATCAGTAACGATTTCTTTTAATTTTTCGAAAGCCGATATGTAGTTTGGATCATTAGGGTTAACCTTCGCTCCCTGTTTCAAATACCTTACCATGGGGTAAGCCACCTTGGCATAATCTTTAATGAATTTTCTATAATACCCGGTTAAGCCTAGAAATGATCTTATTTGTTTTTGGGTGGTAGGAAGCTTAAGGTCACGAATTGTACGTATTTTAACCGGGTTGAATTTGACTCCTTTTGGACTAAGGACATGTCCTAAATATTCAGTTTCTTTTGACAAAAATTTACATTTTTCTATCTGAATTTTTAGCCCAGCCTCTTGCAGAGCTTGAAGGATTAATTTTAAATTTATTACATGTTCCTGAAGGGAAGTGCTAAAAATTAAAATGTCGTCTAGATATACGACGCAAACTTTGTTAATATACTTTTTAAGAATTGTGTTCATGAGTCTTTGAAATTTTGAAGGCGCATTTTTTAAACCAAATGGCATTCTGACATATTCAAAGTGACCGAAAGGTGTTGAGAACGCAGTCTTTTTTCTATCCTCAGGTTTAACTAGGATTTGGTGGAAACCTTTTGCCAAATCCAAGGTAGTAAAATACTGCGACTTTCCCAATTTATCTAATATTGTGTCAATATTAGGTATTGGAAATTTATCACTAGTAGTGACCTCATTTAGTTTTCGGTAGTCTATAACAATTCTTCATTTTTGAATACCATTCTTGTCTCTCTACTTTGGCACGACCCAAAGAGGACTATTATATGGAGAATTGCTTTCGGTTACAATTCCCTGTTCAAGCATTTCGTGTATTTGCCGTTCGATTTCTTGCTCGTGAACCTTAGGGTATCGATATATTTTTGAAAAAATTGGCTTGTTGGTATCAGTAATAATTTCGTGCATTATTTCATGGGTGAATGTTAGAGTATCCCCCTCTTTGTAAAATATATTCTTGTATTTATTAATAATGTCTGTGATATACGTTCTTTCTTCCTCGTTCAAGTGACTAAGGTTGATATAATCAAGAAACGGAATCCTAGTAGGCTCTAAGGAGCAATTTGTATATGGATCAAACAGACAACTGTTATTCAATTTTATCTTTTGTTCGTTAACTTCAATATAACCTTCACTTAAGTAAATGTTAATTTTGAAAGAACTTAGAATATTAAGCCCTATAATAGCGTCATAATTCGTTATAATAAAGTCAAAAACATTCCATTTTTATTACACTGGAACGACTTAATGTCGAATAGTATTCCGGTTTGGTAAGAATTTTTTTCTGATTGGTAAGGATTTTGGTTTTATTAAGCTGGTTGTTGACCCAGTGTCAATTAAACATCTAATTGTTTGGTTGTCTATTGTTATGTTAACTACCGGTAATTTCTGTGTTGAGGCTGATTGTGAAAATTTGTATTAACTTGAATTTGGTCTTGGTCTATTTGGGTTAGAATGACTATAGGTTTTTTTATTAAAGCTTTGCTGGTTTTGGCTAAACGGTTTTTGGTTTGAATTTTGAAATCTTTCGTTTAGATTATTTTGAGAAGTGCCATCTTGTGAGTTAGGCAAGGAATTGGAGTTAAAGTTCCATTTATTTCTATGTTGAATATGAATTGCTCTATTATCATCCAATAATTTTAATTTTGAATGCTTATTATATATGTCTATTAAACTACTATTTACATCAAGGTGAACCCTAACACAACAGTCTATTTTTTCTAGGAGTAGTTCTTTTAAATCAGAATCTACTCTGTCTGGCTTATACATATTTGGTTTAACCACATCAAAATCAAAGATTTCACTGATAGTGAAACTAGCTTCTTTTAGAATTGAAAATAATTCTCTTAGATTACTAACCTTAACATTTCTGCAATAGTTATATACCTTAGAGTAAGTTTTTGAAGGCTTAAAATGTTGTCTCAGCGTGTCTTTTATTTCTTCCCAATTGATGTTGTCTCCAGTCAGTTGCCTTATACTCTTCGCAGCTTCTCCTTGAATTTTTTCGTTTACCACAATCCCTAGAGTATTGAAACAGATATTGATCTCCTCCACAGAGCATTTTTGCTGACTCCACCGAACGAATAAATGACGATAAACTGTAGTTTCCATTCCCTTCAAAAGGTTTAAGAAAACGGAATTGTTCAAGAACCTTATCGGAGGGCATGGAAAATATTGAATGATGTTGTTCAAGTTCAATTTGTTGTCGCTCCAATTGTTGTTCCTGCTGATGGTTTCTCTGCTGTAGCTGTTGTAGTTCTTGATGCTGAATTTGTTCTTCCTGTTGTCGTTCCGGTTGTTCTGCCTGCTGATGATTTCTCTGCTGGAGTTGCTGTTGTTCTTGATGCTGAATTTGTTCTTCTTGTCGTTGAATGATCAATTTTAGCATTTCAATTTTTTGCTTAAGTTCTTCAACTGTCGCCATTTTTTTTTTTTTTTTTTTTTTTGATTCACAATTTGGGATGTGTACTGTAGCACAATGAACACTAAATCACCACATAAATTCAAAATCGTTAGTTTTTCTTCTATTTCAAGAACTAATGACACTTCGACTGTATATTTTTTTTCTTCTCTCACAATACCCTTTTTACAGTGCAATTAAAAATAAAGATTCGATATAATTCTTCGGAATTATGCTCCGTCGACTGCGCCAGTTATGTATCTTAAAAAGAAACACGTTTGTTCTTTGAAGGTGGTCTTAAGACTAAACTTTATTTTCATTAATATTCTTAACCTATGCTACAATATTTCTTATGACCTACTTAATACTACTCACATATCTACGTAGTCAGCAATCTGCGTTAATTGGCAATCGGAAATGCGAAATTATGAATGAGCGTTGTGGACAACAACAATCGAATTTCCAGAATGCTATGAACTTCGTTGTGCTGATGCAGAAACGAAGGCAATTAACGTATCGAGCTGACTATTTCGACAGTTTGCATTTTGGGGTGAGTATACTAACGTAACACGCAGCAGCCTTGGAAACTCGCGCCGTGTGAACAGGAACGTTGTCATGAAGAAGCAACACACCCGCTGCGAGTTTACCCCGTCTTTTTTTTTAATTTCCTCCCGCAAATTATGCAAAGTGGAAGCGTAGGATGTGGCGTTGATGGTTTCACCTTTTTTTTTGTACTCAATGAGCAAGATTCCCTTTGAGTCCCAAAAAACTGTGGCTATGAGCTTCTCGGCAGACCTTGAACTTCTTCGGGGGGTCTGTTCCTTTTTTATGCCACTGCATGGACTCTTGTTTGCTTTCAGGGTCATAGTGCTGGACCCATGTTTCGTCACCAGTAACAATTCGATCCATAACACCGTCCGCTTTCTCACTACACATCTCCAGAAGCTCTCTACAGCATGCGATTTTCACTTTTTTCTGAGGCGCTGTGAGCATTCGTGGCACCCACCTTGCACTGACGTTTGAAAGGTTAAGATGGTCATGAAGAATGGTGTGAATAGTAAGAATTGAAAGCTTGGTGATCTCTGCCATCATTTTCACCTTTATTCGGGCATCTTCAAGAACAAGTTTTTCGACTTCTTTAATGTATCTCCCGTACAAGCAGTAGCCGGGGCGCCGAAGCGGGGGTCGTCTTCAATGCTCTCTCTGCCTCTCTTGAACTCACTTGACCACTTTTGCACAGTTGATAATGAGGGTGCGGAACCCTGGCAAACAGCCACCATCTCTTCATGAATAGTTTTTTGACTTAACGCCCCTCGTAGCTATACTTCACTTAAAACTATTACTACAGGCAAATTTTCGAAGGTATAAATATAAGCTAATAGTGTTGAAAAATGACTACTACTACGCAAATATATTCAAATATAGTAATAATAAGTGTTATTTCAATAGTCCTTCCAGTTGTATGAACTGAACATGATCCTTTTATGTTAAGCTCCTCCTACGTTTCGAGTGGAAAATTTATTTGAAATAACGTTCAAATAACGAACGCTTTTTTAAATAAGAATTGTACTTCACCTCATTTGTTTGAATGTGTATGGTTCAGCTGTTCAAAAGAGCTCCCATTTATTCACAGATGGTGTAAAAACAACAAGCTGTCAAAAAAATGTCAGGGGCAATGAGGGTACGAGTTGAATATCTCTCTTAGTTGATCTCTGATGTGCACTATGGTGAGATAAACACTCATTGATGTACATCTTTTGAGACTTCACCTCTGCGTTGATTAGAGACGTTTTTAACGATTCTTTTCTCTTACGATTTGCTCTCATTATCTTCTCCTTTCAACGACGACTTGACAATCTTACATGAAGAATATTGATGGGAATGTGTGAGTTATTGCTCTCTGAGATTTGATGGCGTTTTTTAATTTTTTTTATATAGCAATGATCTATATCTTGCTCTGTCACACCCACATTGATTCCATCACGAAATATTTTTAGCGCCAAATCGGTGGTAGAGACGTTGGTGATTTGGGGAATATTATATATTTCAATGTCATTTGCAATCAGCTGGTTCTCGAGGTAATTGACATTATGTCCCAGCAGTTGAATTTTTTGCTCGCACTCTTTATTTTTGTTTTGAAGCTCCATTAGTTGTATTGTTTGAGCTTCTTTTATGCCTTGCAGTTCCTTGTAAATCATTAGTGTGATGCCCGATTCTTCTGAATTGGATTCTTTTGGAGATGAATTTGTTCCCTTCTGATGTTGTCTGTTTATATCCTTACAGACACAGGCAAAAGCTCCACCGGATAGCGAATCGCGACGTTTTGTGGTTTCGCAGTTGCCACATCTCCAAGATTCCAAATCAACCGGCAATATACTAACACATTTCGCGTGATGGATTTTACTACAGTCGCAACAAACCACTTTTAACTCAGTCCGTTCGACTTTCTTACTGCACAAATTGCACGACATATTTACAACTTTTAAGCGTATATTGCTTAATAAATAATTGTTTTTTTTATAGCTCTCGGTGTGTGTGTACCCCACAATGAGAATATGGTCCACATCGTTGGTAGTAAGGACGAAAATTAGTGGACCTAAATGACTACCTTGTGGGACACCTGAAGTTGCCTTAACGGGCTTGGAAGCGAAAGATCTAAATAAGACTTCATATACCCGACCTTCCAGATAAAAATTGATCCATTTAAGGAAAGTAGGTGAGAAAGTAAGCAAACTCCGGTGGCAACCATATCAATTTCTATGCCCTTCTGGGCATAGGTCGGGGGTTGTTGATTTGCCTTTGAGAAAGCCATGTTGGGAAGGAGCGAATAAAGATTTACAATGAAAATACGTTGAATCGCGTACAATACTTTCAAAAAGTTTTGGTATGCATGAAAGTTTAGCAATAGGACGATAGTTAATTATTTCGTTTTTAGATCCTTTCTTGTGATAAATGATTTCTTCCAAAACAGGGGTAAGTAACCTTCCGACAAGAGAAAAAGAGCTGTCAACGGTTGAGGCAGATAACTGGAACACTTTTTTAAAACAATTGCTGGTAAACCATCGGGACCAGGGGCGAAATCATCCCTAAGTTTACTAATCTTTTCTTCAGTGAGGAGAGGTGTAATGTTGATGGAACTAAGAGACGTTTGGGAGCAGTTATTTAAATAAGAGAAGTAATCCTGATCGATTTTTGTGGGGCAGTGAATGTAGGACTGACTAAAGTAGTCGGCGAGAAGATTAGCGATTGTTTGAGGATCTGACGAAGTTCTGTTATAAAATTTGATAAACCGTCAGATTTCAGTTTAGCGTTAATATGTTGAAGTTAAAGTTTTATTGGCGAAATGAACATTTAAAAGATGTCACATTTGAATTCATATGTAACGAACAAAAAGTGATACCAAGTATATGATATAGGTTGTGGCATACACGTTGGGTATTGCCAGCTATTTTCAACACGCCCCCTCAACGTGGATGTCACTTACAATTTGAAAAACCAAAAATAAAATTAATACTTTCATTTCAATTTCAAAACAGCTTAATACATTTATCGTGTTTAAGTCTCGCTAAATTCTTTGTTAAAACATCTGCTACATTATCTTCTGATGGACAGTATTCTAATATAATTTGCTGACTCTTTATTACCTCCTTAATGTGATGGTATCTTATGTCGATGTGTTTACTTCGCTTGTGAAGTACTGGATTACTTGCCAACTTCTGCGCCCCCTGGTTGTCGATGTGTACTACTACTGCTTCGCCATTTGACCATCCAACCTCCATCAGCAGTCTTCGTAGGTAAACAGATTTCTTTGCAGCTTCCGACACAGCCATATACTCTGCTTCAGTGCTACTCAATGCTACTGAGTGCTGCTTTCTCGACTCCCAGCTTATCGGTGAATTGCCAATGAAGAAAACAAATCCAGTGAATGACTTCCGATCAAAATTATCGCCACCCCAATCAGCATCAACGTAGCCATTCATGGAATAGTTTTGTGACCGCTTGTACACCAGTTTCTTCTCACAAGTTCCGGATAGGTATCGAAAAATATGCTTTAATGCTTGAAGATGTTCTATGTGAGGATCTGTGTTCTTCTTCTTTCTTCTTAGGGCGCTACAGTCCGAGGTGGACCTGGGCCTCACTCAACATGCCTCTCCAGCCAGCACGATCTTTCGCCAGCTGTCTCCAGTTTCGCACACCAAGCCGGCAGAGGTCCCCCTCGACTTGTGTGCGCCACCTTGTTCGTGGACGTCCTCTGTTGCGTTGTCCCACAGGCTCAGAGTCGAAGACTCTTCGGGCCGGAGCTAAGTTGTCCATACGCTCTACATGGCCTAGCCATCTTAGGAGTTGGATCCGTAGACGCCTGGCTAGACTCATGTCGCTGTACAGCCCATACAGTTCGTGGTTGAATCTTCTCCTCCAAATGCCATCAACGCAAACAGGACCAAAGATCGCGCGCAGAACTTTTCTCTCGAAAAGACCAAGAGACTGTTCATCCGCTTGGGATATTGTCCATGCCTCTGCACCGTAAAGCAGGACTGGGATGATCAAGGTCTTATACAAAGTCAACTTGGTCTTCCGAGAGAGGGCTCTACTACTCAATTGCCTTTTGAGCCCATAAAAACAGCGGTTGGCAAGAGTAATTCTGCGTTTGATCTCGGTACTGATGTTGTTTGTACTGTTAACCGCGGAGCCAAGGTAGACGAAGTCCTTTACTACCTCAAAGTTATAGCTGCCTATGGTGACGTTCTGGCCAAGTCGTCGATGTTGTGCGTCCTTTCTCGATGACAGCATATACTTTGTTTTGCCCTCGTTTACCGCCAGACCCATTTTAGCCGCTTCCGTTTCAATGCCAGCAAACGCATCATTGACGGCTCGCTGTGTTCTCCCAATCACGTCAATGTCATCCGCGTAAGCTAGCAGTTGAACGGACTTTTGGAAGATCGTGCCTCTTGTGTTGGCCAGTGAGTTTTGCACGATCTTCTCAAGAACGATGTTAAAGAAATCACATGACAGCGAGTCGCCTTGTCTAAAACCTTTTTTGACATTGAAGGTCTCGGTGAGTTCGTTACCGACCTTGATGGAGCAGCGAGAGTTCTCCATCGTCATCCTGCTCAGTCTGACGAGTTTAGCAGGAATGTCAAAACTAGACATGGCGCTGTATAGCTCGTCTCTATGCACGCTGTCATATGCGGCCTTGAAATCGACAAATAGATGGTGTGTGTCGATCTGCATTTCCTGGGTCTTCTCCAGGATCTGCCGCAGTGTGAAAATTTGATCGATTGCATTGCGCCATTTTCCCGACGGAGTGTAAAATATCTGGCCGTGTTGTTATGGCGAGATACATTAAAACACCAATCATAGATTGATATTGGTTCTTATCAACTTTCTGACACTCACCACTGCATATCAGCTTATGCCCAGGATTCAAGGGAACCGACACACTTTTACACTTATCCATACCAAATCTTTGGGGGGTATCTTTTATGTATTGCTTCTGACTCATCTTGATATCTCCCGTGTCACCATCGCGTTCTATTTCTATGCCGAGGTAATGATGAACTGCACCTTTATCGTACAAGTCAAATTTAGCACATAGACTTTTCTTGACATCAAATACACTCATCAAGTTTTTACAAGCGATCAATAAATTGTCCACATATACTACAATTATTGTCAAATCCTTGTTTTGTCTTGAAAGATACAAGCAGGGATCATTTTGACTTTGTTGGAATCCCATGCTTTTCAAAACGCTGTCGAGCTTGGTATTCCATTCTCTACCTGCCTGCTTCAGACCGTAAATTGCTCTGTTCAGTCGCAAGACCTTGCTTGGATTTTTGTTGTCTACGAAGTACTCGGGTTGTTTCATGTAGATTTCTTCGCATAAATCGCTGTTCAAATATGCGTTTCCAACGTCGACTTGGTGTAAATACATTTTCCATTCTACTGACAAAGCTAATTGTCGAGTATCTGGCCACTGGTGAAAATGTCTCTTGGTAGTCGTAACCATATTGTTGGCTACAGCCCTTTGCAACCAATCTGGCCTTATAGCGCTCAATATTTCCTTCTTTGTCTCGCTTTATGGAAAATACCCATTTGCAATTTATAGATTTTCGTTGTGCGGGTAGTTCAGCTACCGACCAAGTGTTGTTTTTTCTTAATGATGCCGTCTCTGTATTCATTGCAGCAACCCACTTATAGCTATCAGCCGATGAAATCGCCTCTTGAACAGTTTGAGGAACTTTGACATTTGTCATCATCTGAAGTTTGTTATAAGTTTTTCCGCATCTCAAAACGCGAAAATTTTCTTTCTCAGTTTCTGCAGCATCATAATCAACATTATGGACTGAATCAATGTTAGCATCCGTATTTAGACCATTTTCATCCACAGTGTTGTCTTCATCTTTATCGTCCGTACTAATATTCGTTGAATGTTGCCCTTCGTCATTTTCGCCATCGTTGTGAGAATAAATGTAGTCATCTGCCTTGTTTACATCGCTGTTGTTGTTGCTGGATTCGTTGCATTCGGAAAATTGTTCATCAAAAACGACGTCTCTCCGCTCTATGACTTTCTTGGTGTGTCTATCAAAAAGCCGGTATGCTTTTGAAACTGTTGAATATCCGACCATGATATACGTTTCACCTTTTGCTTCGAATTTTCCGCGATTTGGTTTCTTCATGCTCACAGCTACACAGCCGAATGTACGAAGATGTTTCACGTTTGGTTTCTTATCAAACCATATTTCAAACGGAGTTTTACCTTTCAATATATTAGTTGGGCATCTGTTTCTTATGTAAGCCGCCGTCATCACAGCTTTTGCCCATAGACTCTTTTCAACACTGGAATGAACCAACATTGACCGTGTCATTTCAACTAACGTTCTGTTGGCGCGCTCAGAAACGCAAGTCTGTTGAGGTGTGTAAATGGTAGTAAGTTGTCTCTGGATTCCATTCTTTTGCAGAAATGCATCAAATTCAGTATTCACGTACTCCCTTCCGTTGTCCGTCCGTAAAGTTTTTATTCTACGTTCCGTTTGTCGCTCAACTTGGAGTTTAAAGAGTTTGAATTTACTATGGGCTTCGCTTTTTGCCTTCATAAAGTACACATATATCTTTCGGGACATATCCTCTATGAAGGTGATGAAATATCTTGAGCCGCCTAGTGATTCTGTGTCGAACGGTCCGCACACATCCGAATGGACAAGTTCTAGTAACATCTTTGATCGTTTTTCGGACTTTTTAGGAAATGGCAATGAATGTATCTTGCTAACCATGCACGTTTTACATACTGCTTCTTTGACGTTTTGTACATTCAACCCTTTTACCATTCCTTTCGCACATAATTCATGAAGAGACTTGTAATTGAGGTGACCAAATCTATTGTGCCACAAGTCATCTTTACTCTGCTAAACGAACATCTTTTGCTTAACGGTCTCATCCACCAGAAACAGGCCATCTTTCTTTTTCGCATGAAGGATAACAGACCCATCTCCGCAAAAAACTGTAGCACGTTCCGCCTTAAACTTCACAGTTAGACCTTTGTCAACCATTCTGCTCACAGATAGGAAATTTGCTTGAAGCTCTGCGGAATACAAAACATTTTGAAACAACAAGTCTTTGTTCTTGTATTGGAAAGGTACATCACCTTTTCCTTCTGCAACAATTGATTTGTTTCCTGCTAAACCAATGATTTCTTTATGTTGTTCAAAATTTACAAACCGGGTCTTGTTGTTACACATGTGCGTTGTTGCACCGCTGTCAATATACCATGCATCACTTCGTGGTTGAGTTTCTGCCGCTGCAATCATTGTCAATGCTTGTCTTGAACGCATTTTTCTCTCCTTATCACAATCACTAGCACGATGACCAGGCACACCACAGTTGAAGCATTTGCCCGAGAAGTGTTCCTTGGTCTGATTCTTCTTCCAATTCGCCTTTTTGAATGTGCGAGCCACATACGCTTGTTCGTGCGCATCTCCATGAGCGTCTACTTTTCTTCTTTCTGCTTCTTCGAGAAGTTTTTGTTTGATGAAGCTGAATTTAGGCAACGAGTCACGTGTTTCCATTGCGATGACAAAGCTCTCAAACTCTTTGGACAAACTGAACAACAACATAACAACAAGAAGCTCATCTTTCATTTCTATTCCAGCTTCAGACAATTTCTCTGCCACTTCAAGGAACGAATTCAAATGCTGCACCATATTACCCCCATCTACCATGTGGAGACTCATTAGGCGTTTGTAGAGACACACTTTTTGGATTGGACCTTTGGGCGCATAGATTTCGTTGAGTTTTGTCCATGCCTAGAACAAAGTCTTTGCGTTTTTTATATAGAGCAATTGCGCAGGCTTCACACTCAAGATTATATTTGCAAGAGTCTTCTGATCGTCGGAATTGAATTTTTCAATTTCTGCAGCATCCTCGATGGACTCCGTTTTCACCTTGCCACATGCAACTTCCCAGAATCCTGTATGCACTAGAACACTCTTTATCTGTATGCTCCACACATCGTGATTGGATTCGTCCAATTTCTCTATTTGGAAACAATTCATTTTCAATTTAAAACAAACTTTTTCGAGAGCACTCCCGGGCCCATAACCTGTTGAAGTTAAAGTTTTATTGGCGAAATGAACATTTAAAAGATGTCACATTTGAATTCATATGTAAAGAACAAAAAGTGATACCAAGTATATGATATAGGTTGTGGCATACACGTTGGGTATTGCCAGCTATTTTCAACATAATAAACCAGTAAAAGCTTTTGGGATCCGTAATAAGATTAGATTAAATTCAATAAATATAGTTTGAGTAGAGAGATTGGCGAAGCTCAGAAAAGAGTAAGTGAACACGGGAAATGGAATAGTCGAAGCTAGAGCGAGAGTAAAGATAAGTCTTCCAGAGTTTGTTTCTTTTGTTACGAAGCGAGCGCAGTTGCTTATTATATCAGGGAGGGGAGAAGTAATAATTCTTGTGGTGCTGATAAGAAGTATGTTGCGGCAGGCTGCAACAAGCAGCAGTTTATCTATAAAGAAAAAAAAAAAACTTGAAGTAAAAGTCCTTATGTATGTACATTAGTTACCATGTTACTTATCCCGCGTAGATGCTACTTACAAGTCCAGTCTCAAGCCTGTAAAATGAAAAATTATTAGAAATGTTAATTTTAAGCAATATTGATAACTTTACTTACCCACAAATTAAATTATCTGTATCCGCTTTGTAAATCAGAATCAAAACACGTTTGTTTTGATTCTGTTTACATGTAAGTGTCATTACATTATATGTCAAATATCAAGGAAGTACATATAAAAGAAAAATTAGGTCTACTCCTTGTCCCACTTTCCACTGGAAAGGGCTGGAATCCCCAGAGAGGATCGCAGTGGAGTTTGACAAGAAAACAAAGAAAATTAAGATTCTTGGTCAGAAAGTGATATAGATCGGCAGTGTTTGAAAAAAAGGGCGAAATAAAATCAGAAAATAACATATATAAATTGTTAAAATATTTATATATATAAATTTATAAAGGTGCGCCTGCGATCCTTTCAAAAAAAGAGAACAATTGTTGAGCCAATTCAGGCTACGTGTAATAAATATAAACGTGCATATGCACATATATATATATAAACTAAAAAAATTTCCTTGCAACATTCAACAACACAAAAAAGATAAAACTAATACAAGTGCTTAATACTATACATAAAGTATACATAGATATACGTGTGACGAATTAACAAACAAAGAAAACGAAGAAAGGAAAAAGGAAAACAGACGTGTATTTGCACTAAGTGCTATAATCGCGGCCGGTATTACAACATATTTACATACATATACGTGCCGATTAGACTTTACATGAAACTTAAACGCTACAAAGACATAGCCATCCGAGAAGCCGGAGTGGAGTTAAATTGTGCCGAAGTGGGGAAAGCTGTGCTAGAATTGTGCATGTGAAGGAGATTTGTGGATATAGCCAGACAAGCCGATAATTTTAAACATCTTTTTTTTATTATTGAATTTTCTTATTAGATTGTAAAGTTTGAATAGCTCCATTTTTTTTATATTTAGTTTTGTTTTTTTTTTTAATTTTATATCTTAATAGCAATTGTAAAATAGTTCTGGCTTTAGTGTTAGTGTTGATCAGTGTCCGCGAAAAGAGGGATTTCTCCCCAAAATTTTCGTTATTTCTTTCCACAGGTGTCGTCCTTCATCGTGCTGCGCGCAGGACGTCGGGGGACCAGTAAAACCGTGAGTTATAGGTTTCACAAATTGGAAACCTCTTTCTGTGGTGTGCCGTCCGTAGCTTTAGCCAGGGTTAGAACCCTTTTGCTCATTTTGAATTTTCTTTTATTCTTATGGTTTTTTTAATTTTTTTTAATTTTCCTTTTCTTAAACATACATAGGATAAGTTTTCTTTGAATTGTTTTTTTTTATTGTTTGAATTGAATTGAATTGAATTGAATTATTATTTTATTGTTTGTTAATAAAATGAATTGTATAGTTTTAACGTGAATGAATACGATGTTTTATTCGATGGAGTGATTTTCCTCTTTTGCCAAATGTGTGTGTAGGATGAGGGAAGGCCGTCCTTCTTCGGGGTAGTCGACAGTGGAACGTTAGGCTGTGGCTAACGTCTCCGCTAAGGGGCTATCTCCCACAAACTTCGCCAAGGGAGATAGCGAAGGTCATGTCAATTGACATGATGGGGTGGGCAGGCGGACTAGTGCCAACAACAACAGGCACACTCGGGTTCTTGACGAACCTGCATCGCCAAACGACACTGGAAGGGTGTTGTTTCGTATTAGGGCTAAGCTAGGTAGTTTTAAGATAGATTAGGTTTAGTTTAGGTATAGTTTTAAGTTAGGTAGGATAGTTTAGGCGTAGATTAGGTAAGTTAGCTTAGCTCCGCGATCTCCCTTCCGGTCTCTTTTGGTGGTAAAGGCATAGACCTTGAACACCTTTCTTTTCCTCTTTCCTGTCTCTTCTCTCTCTTCACTTTCCTATCTTTAGTTGTCCGTCCGAGGTCTGTTAGGGTATTAGGCTTTCATCTCTCGCTATCTTTTCTCCTCTTTCTATCTTCTCTTAGCTAGCTACAGGCACGATATTTTTGTTTGCAACTGGTGGTGTACGAGTGGGAGGACAAGAACCGCCCCGTCCGACGAGCTAAGCCGTGCAACCGCAAGCGTGCCGCCGTCCTACTCACCGTCACCGTGGCCCAGCCAACCTAATTTGTAACAAATGGCGCCCAACGTGGGGCCCGAAATAAAACCTAGCTTGCAACAAAATGGCGCCCAACGTCTCAGGAACGAATGTGGCTGCTGTAATGGCAACCACACTAAGTTACCGGGACACACCGGCTTGAGGCACAATCGTGACTTCAAGGGGATGATTTTCACTCTCTCTTTCCGAAGGTCATCACCTTGGACTCTCGATAGCCTCACAACTCTCCAATTAGTTTATTTCATTCTTTAATTTTACTTTTCTATCTATCTATGTGTTCAAAGTCGTTAAAGTTTCTTTGTTTAGTCATGAGCTGAAGACGGCTGTCCAATCCTCAGGCTTAGGCTAGAGGATCCCGTGAGGTAGTCGGAGGCTCATGAAGAAGCAAAGAACGGAGCGGGTGGAATGGCTTAAGTGTTGACTGCTGCCCAAGAATACTGGGTTTCAAAACCCGATTCTTTGTGAGGTGTGGACACTGAGTCTGGAAGCTTAGCTCGTGTTTGGGAGGTCATCATCTGATATCCCAGCCAGCCTTTCGAACGGTTTCGGCTGTTGAAAGTTGTGGTTGGGGTAGAAGAGTTGATCACCGGCACTCGTCAAGTATCCGAGGAATTAGTCACAGCCGAGTGTGACGTTCCATAAATCTGACGGTTTAACTACTCTGAGAATGGCTTCCGGAAAACCGACTCTTACTTCTACACACACTAAGGCAGTTATACATACAGAAACCATAAATAAAACATACTATTAAACTAAAACATAATCACATTCAAAACATTCATTTAACATACATTTAGACACGTTAAAACAGATTTCACAAACCATAGTACTTAATACATATAATTTAAAAATTACAAAAATCATAACAAGAAGTAATTATAGGACTTACACAACCAGCTATTCAATTTTAAATACAGCACTTAGAATTAGAAGTACCCATAATATTTTAGAATACAATTACATAAACATACAGTTAATATACAAACAATAGAATTTCAAAAATAAACAGTCACAAAATGGAACAAGAAGCTCACGGCACAGAACAAGAGCACATCACAAACGAAGAAGCTGGCGCAATCCCAAAGGGCACTATACCACGAGGCACCTCGGAGATGGCGACGACAGCAACAACAAGACGCATTACCCGACAGGCGGTTAAGGCCGGACGGTACCAACTGACGGACCTGTTCGAAGAGCCACCTGTGGATTATAAACCGGACGCATACCTGAGAGATGACCTTTGTTCTCCCACCGACCAGGGCCGACGACAAGGAAAGAAGGTAACCCGGCCCATCTTCTCTGATGAAGAAGATGAGGAGCTGGAGAGAACAGCCCTTCCAAGACGTCACGAGGACATACGACACCAGGTGACGGAAGGACAAACACGGACGGACAATTGGGGGATTAGAGGAAATTTGGACGGTATGAGACCACAAACCAATGATGAAGCAGGTGGTCCGCAGAACCTCGACGACATAAACAGAAAGAAACAAGACGACGAGGTCATTAACCGCTATTTTAAAAGGATGGTGTCTACAGCGGTGGAGAAGAGCCAAAAAGACGTGGTGTCGGCCTTCACTGGAAGTATGGCCCAGATGATGGAGACTTTCCAGGATAACATGAAGATCCTGCAGGACAAAATTCAGGACCTGGAAAGCTCCACCCACCGCCGTAGAGAACCTCCAAGACCAGCGCTAGGTGGACGCGACGATTACATGACTGAAACAGGACAACGGACGCCGACAAGACCAACAGGGCGGCGCGAGGAAAGACGCGGCACTTGGCAACACGAGCTGACTCCCCAAGCATCTTGGACAAAAGTAGATGTGCACAAGTGGGGAGTCAAATTCGACGGCACAAATCGGACAATGTCGGTGGACAGCTTCATCTTTAGGATAGAGATGTTGCAACAGAAAAATGGGCTGTCCACCGAACAGCTATTCACCAATTTCCACCATCTAGTGACGGGCCCTGCGGAACAATGGTACTGGCAGTACATGGAAGAGTCCGAGGGCGACGAATATTTAAATTATCACAACCTCAAGAGCGAGCTTATCAGGCAATTTAAAGACGACAAGAAGGACCACGAGATACTGCGAGACATCATGGAGAGAAGACAACGGCCCCAAGAGACCTTCGACGACTTCTATGCAGACATTAGAGGGATGGTACTCCGGATGAGGAACAGACCTCGAGAAGAAGACCTCGTTTCTATCCTGAGGTCAAATCTTAAGGATAGAATATCGACACTGATCTTCGGATGCAAGATTCATAGCATCCGAGATCTAAGAGAAGAGTGTAGACGTGCTGAAAAACATTTATTAGCTAGAGAAAATAGATTTAGACGAGGCATTAGCGAGTTAGAGGTAGGAGTTGAAGGCTATGAGGAAAGGTCCGTTGACGAGGAGTTCCAGGTAGCTGCACTTCGGCCTAGACGACCGACCAGACCGACAAACGGAACACAAACGAACATGTCGACTAGTAGGACGCAGTACAATAACGAACGGACGCGACATGACGATAACGCGCAGAGCGAAAGTGTAGCTACCGCTCCAAATATATGTCCGTCCGCTTTTCATACCCTGACCTGTTTCTCATGCGGTCAGGGTAATCTGTCCTTTAATTGTGCAGCCTGTCAGGGAAACAGGAGGGTTGGCGGAATGACCGGGACGAATCCGTCAACGAAGATGGAAGTCCCAGAAACTCACCGCCACCTGGAGAAATAAAATCCCCGACAAAACTTGACGACGATGAGACTCCAAGGGTTGAACAAAGGAGTCTTCATCTGAGGCTGCAGGAGTATGAAGAAGATAGGCTCAAGATTTCAGGGGAAGATAAGACGACTGTGCTAGGAAAGCACAGGAACTATAAAAAAATTAAAAGGCTTAGGGAAAAATGTGCAATTTACAGACGATGCAAAAGAAAAATTGCTGAAACGGTTTTAAGTGTAATTGACGATAATAGGCCCTACGCGAAAGTTAAGATAGCAGGTGAAGAGATGCTGGGCCTATTAGATAGCGGAGCATCAGTTAGTTGCCTAGGCAAAGGCGCAAAGGACTTTGTGGAGAGGAACCATATCCAGATGAAGAAAATGGATCTAGGAGTCAAGACAGCCGACGGGAGCCACCAGAAGATTGAAGGACGATTCAGGACACAGGTCTCTTGGGGTGGCAAAAGCATTGAAATGGACATATTAGTAGTCCCGAATCTCCAACAAGCGTTATACCTCGGTATCGACTTTTGGAGCGAGTTCAAAATCGCGCCCAGCATAATCGCCGAGTTGGACAGACGACCACCAAACACGAACGTGCCTAGGAAGAAAGTGAGGCTAAAATGACGCACCCTAGTTAGGTTAAGTATAAATCTTTTATAAACATTTATATACAGATTTATTTATTTATTTTTAGGCCATTTATTATTTATTTTTTAATATACTTATTTATTTATTTATTATTAGAGATATTTATTTATTTATATACACATATTTATTTATTATTTATTTAGCATTATCTGTGATATTAGGTCAAGTATGTACCAAGTTGAGAGGAAGGGGACAGCAGATCGCGCCCAACCAAAGGTGTACCCGACAAAACGCAAAACACCCTCAGCTTGGGAAATGTGATAATTTATCTGTGATATTTTTTTTATAGGTTAGGTTTGTGTTTATATGTTCATAAGTATTAGTGCCCGGCTAACTCAGTCGGTGGAACATGAGACTATTTATCTCAGGGAGTGGGCCCTTGCCACACGTTGTCACCGGCATTGTAAAAGATAAACTGTTGTATGTGCAGCCTTCCTTTTTTTACGAGGCCGGTTTACTCACGACCACTCGAAAACCGTCGTCGAGTCTGTTGCGGCAGGCTGCAACAAGCAGCAGTTTATCTATAAAGAAAAAAAAAAAACTTGAAGTAAAAGTCCTTATGTATGTACATTAGTTACCATGTTACTTATCCCGCGTAGATGCTACTTACAAGTCCAGTCTCAAGCCTGTAAAATGAAAAATTATTAGAAATGTTAATTTTAAGCAATATTGATAACTTTACTTACCCACAAATTAAATTATCTGTATCCGCTTTGTAAATCAGAATCAAAACACGTTTGTTTTGATTCTGTTTACATGTAAGTGTCATTACATTATATGTCAAATATCAAGGAAGTACATATAAAAGAAAAATTAGGTCTACTCCTTGTCCCACTTTCCACTGGAAAGGGCTGGAATCCCCAGAGAGGATCGCAGTGGAGTTTGACAAGAAAACAAAGAAAATTAAGATTCTTGGTCAGAAAGTGATATAGATCGGCAGTGTTTGAAAAAAAGGGCGAAATAAAATCAGAAAATAACATATATAAATTGTTAAAATATTTATATATATAAATTTATAAAGGTGCGCCTGCGATCCTTTCAAAAAAAGAGAACAATTGTTGAGCCAATTCAGGCTACGTGTAATAAATATAAACGTGCATATGCACATATATATATATAAACTAAAAAAATTTCCTTGCAACATTCAACAACACAAAAAAGATAAAACTAATACAAGTGCTTAATACTATACATAAAGTATACATAGATATACGTGTGACGAATTAACAAACAAAGAAAACGAAGAAAGGAAAAAGGAAAACAGACGTGTATTTGCACTAAGTGCTATAATCGCGGCCGGTATTACAACATATTTACATACATATACGTGCCGATTAGACTTTACATGAAACTTAAACGCTACAAAGACATAGCCATCCGAGAAGCCGGAGTGGAGTTAAATTGTGCCGAAGTGGGGAAAGCTGTGCTAGAATTGTGCATGTGAAGGAGATTTGTGGATATAGCCAGACAAGCCGATAATTTTAAACATCTTTTTTTTATTATTGAATTTTCTTATTAGATTGTAAAGTTTGAATAGCTCCATTTTTTTTATATTTAGTTTTGTTTTTTTTTTAATTTTATATCTTAATAGCAATTGTAAAATAGTTCTGGCTTTAGTGTTAGTGTTGATCAGTGTCCGCGAAAAGAGGGATTTCTCCCCAAAATTTTCGTTATTTCTTTCCACAGGTGTCGTCCTTCATCGTGCTGCGCGCAGGACGTCGGGGGACCAGTAAAACCGTGAGTTATAGGTTTCACAAATTGGAAACCTCTTTCTGTGGTGTGCCGTCCGTAGCTTTAGCCAGGGTTAGAACCCTTTTGCTCATTTTGAATTTTCTTTTATTCTTATGGTTTTTTTAATTTTTTTTAATTTTCCTTTTCTTAAACATACATAGGATAAGTTTTCTTTGAATTGTTTTTTTTTATTGTTTGAATTGAATTGAATTGAATTGAATTATTATTTTATTGTTTGTTAATAAAATGAATTGTATAGTTTTAACGTGAATGAATACGATGTTTTATTCGATGGAGTGATTTTCCTCTTTTGCCAAATGTGTGTGTAGGATGAGGGAAGGCCGTCCTTCTTCGGGGTAGTCGACAGTGGAACGTTAGGCTGTGGCTAACGTCTCCGCTAAGGGGCTATCTCCCACAAACTTCGCCAAGGGAGATAGCGAAGGTCATGTCAATTGACATGATGGGGTGGGCAGGCGGACTAGTGCCAACAACAACAGGCACACTCGGGTTCTTGACGAACCTGCATCGCCAAACGACACTGGAAGGGTGTTGTTTCGTATTAGGGCTAAGCTAGGTAGTTTTAAGATAGATTAGGTTTAGTTTAGGTATAGTTTTAAGTTAGGTAGGATAGTTTAGGCGTAGATTAGGTAAGTTAGCTTAGCTCCGCGATCTCCCTTCCGGTCTCTTTTGGTGGTAAAGGCATAGACCTTGAACACCTTTCTTTTCCTCTTTCCTGTCTCTTCTCTCTCTTCACTTTCCTATCTTTAGTTGTCCGTCCGAGGTCTGTTAGGGTATTAGGCTTTCATCTCTCGCTATCTTTTCTCCTCTTTCTATCTTCTCTTAGCTAGCTACAGGCACGATATTTTTGTTTGCAACTGGTGGTGTACGAGTGGGAGGACAAGAACCGCCCCGTCCGACGAGCTAAGCCGTGCAACCGCAAGCGTGCCGCCGTCCTACTCACCGTCACCGTGGCCCAGCCAACCTAATTTGTAACAAATGGCGCCCAACGTGGGGCCCGAAATAAAACCTAGCTTGCAACAAGTATGAGAGCGCAGATTCCATATTTGTATGCGGGAGATATAAATTGGCACAGCTGAGAAAATAATTGAGCTTGGAAAAGTCAGCTTTACGGAAATTGAAACAATGGGAAGTCGGGTTGAGCTTTGGTCGAAACTCGTCCCTAAAAGCAAATTAGAAGATGAGAGGAGGATGGTATCGGTCTAACGTAGAGAGAAGAAGAATGCTTAGAGGCGAACGTTGTTGTATATTTTGCGGTCTCGTAGACGTGATTGGACATACCGTCCGTCGTCCCCAGAATCAGTAAATTGTTTTGTGAGCTTAGGAACAGGAAGGAACAATGGGTCCAAGAAGGAGTGTGAAGCTGTGGACAAGTTAAGGGAATTGGCTGAGGAGGGAATGAGAGTAGAATGCAGAGTGTAAGTGGGTGGTAGGGTACCAGAGGAGGAGGGAATGAAGGGTTTAGAGGCTGGATTGAGAGTGTGAGTGGCATAGAGCCTATTGAAGAGCAAGGTGTCGCCAGAAGGTTTAAGAAAGAGCCACACGTATTTAAGAGGGATGTTAAATTGGAAGGAATTGGACTTAGGTGATATTTTTTTACAATCAGTTATTGTTATACTATACCTTTTAAGGAAAAAGTTTTCGAGCCAGGACTCGTCGGCATGCTCAGGAGTGCCTTCGATGGTGATGTTTGTGGAGTTGCTGTCACAAATTTTTTGAAGTCAGTGCCTTCATTCAATAGTTGTCGAGGTTGTGCCGAAACGTTGAAGAGTTGGTGTTTGAGCTCTTCTTCAGAAGGTGGAATTGAAGTTGGTGAGATCGAGCGAGCGCGGCAGGTAGTTGATTGTTAACAAAATGTTTCTAGCAATTCGTCCAGGATGGATGTTTTGTAGGTTGTTGTGGACTGCGGTGGAGGGAGAAGATCCAGTGTGTGTGGTGTTGCTCTGCTGTCTTCAGCTAGGTCGCTTATTATTATGCGATTACTAGCAACATCGTTGTGTAATTTGTCGATTTTATTAGCAAGTTCTAGGACTCCGCTAGTGTCTTGAAAGTAAATTTAAAGATCGGAACGGAAAGATTTGTGAAGTTCCCGTGTTGAAAGGGGAAAGGAGTCCATAGATGAATTCACATTTTCACTAACTACCGTGAGGCATGAGTCGAGACAGGACTTAATGTCGGAGTGAAGGGTTAAAAGTGGAGATAAATTAAGCTCACATGGGAAGTTCCGAGAAGAGTCTATGGTGCTGATTTGTTTCGAAATAAGTTTAATCTTCGATCCAAGTCCATTGATCAAAGCCAATGTATTAGCCATATTTTCCTCAAGGGCTTTGTTCAGTTCATTGATGTTGTGGAATTGACTTTGGGTTTTTTTTGTGACACAGGTTATTATCACTGGTAAAAGAGGCGATTGAGTCACTGATACACTTAATCGTGAGCATAATGTTGGACAGCGAAATATTTTTGAATTAGTTGCAATAAAAAAGGAAATTACACGAATAGTCTTTAAAGTAAACAATTGCACGTTTACTGAGGCCGATAAACGAGGGGTGAAAGGATTTACCACAATTACCGTTACAGGGGAATAATTTGGCGCTCGATTCGCTGTAAGTGCTTGCAAGGGTATGACAAAAAATAAAATTAGTGCGGAGCGAAACACCTCTGAACTGGACGGCGGTTGGCGTCTTCTTGATGTCAAGATCTTGATCTTAAGATGTCCCTAGTCCCATTTAGTTGTGGGAAGGAGAAGCCGACGCGATTCAGGGGAATGGGAAACACCCCTTTAAATACAGTTGGTGCGGTGAATTGCATTATTAAATTTTGAGATATATACAGTCCACCCGTTCATCATAATTTCAGACAACGAAGCCGTGGCACCGTGCGTTTATGTAAATTAAGTAGATATTATAACCGCCGCGTGTTGCGAAAATTAAATAAAAATTATGAATTGTCAGAAAAGGTTGTCAGTGTACTTGCATCATTAGATTTGCTAACGAGTTCGAACGTTCTGGTAGGAGAAGATAAAGTAAAACCGATGGTAGTGTCTGAAGTGAATAATAATGTAGAAAACGTGGATTGTGTAGTCCAGAAGGAAGATTCCGATTCATAAATAATAGATATTGATAGTGACAGAATAACTTCATTGATATAGTTGATTTGGTGAATTCAGTTGGGGCTTGTTCAAGGATGATTGATGAGTTAAATATAAGTGAGCAATTGTTCGAAGATCAAATTAGCGTCCATAGGTCAACAATTAATACATACTACTTCAGGTCTGAAACCGCGGCAAAAACGAGTGACTATTCTATGAAGATAAACTTAACTAAAGATATACCGATATATTGTTCACCGAGGCATCTTTCTTATTACGAGCGTACCGAAGTACAAAATACTGTTAATCGTTTGTTAGACAAAGGTATAATTAGACACAGCAATTCGCCGTATGCTTCTGCTTTAGTGTTAGTAAGAAAGAAGAACGGTCAGACATGGATGTGCGTGGATTACATGGCGTTGAATAAATACACTGCTAGGGATAATTCCCCGCTTCCTTTGATTGAGTATTGCTTAGAGTTTTTCGCGAATAAGAACATATTTACCAACCTTGACTTAAAAGAAGGTTTTCATTATATCAGGATGTCTGAGGATTCGATTAAGTACACCGCATTTGTCGCCCCCTTTGGGTAGTATGGGTATATGTATATGCCATTCGGTCTTCAGAACGCTCCCGCAGTTTTCCAGAGGTACATTTATTTAACGTTAAAACCTCTTATGTATAAGGGCAAAGTCATAGTTTATCTCGACGACATTTGCATTGCAACCGCGGACATGGAAACGCACATCCAAATTCTTGCTGCAGTACTATGTTTACTGAAAGAAGCTGGTTTGGAATTCAGTTTGGAGAAGAGTAGGTTTGCATATAACGAAATAGATTATCTTGGTTATTGTTTCAGTGAAAAGGGAATTCACCCTAATGCTAAACACTTACAGGCAATACACGCATATCCGACGCCCCGCAGCAGTAAAGATATCCAGAGGTCCAACGGTTTATTTCCTTACTTCCGACGATTTGTCCCAGGGTTCTCTCATATAGCTAGGGCATTGACGAACTTGATGAAGAAGGGCACCAAATTCGAGTGGACCGCTGAGTGTAACGAAGCATTCGAGGAGTTAAAAAGGAAACTGATTTCTACACCGATATTAGCAATCTATGATCCCAAGGGTGAAACCGAATTACGCTGTGACGTCAGTTCGCATGGTTCTGAGGCAGGGCTTGTGCAGAAACAGGACGATAATAAGTTTCATCCAGTTGCTTTCTTTTATAGAAAGATCACTAACGAAGAGGCAAAAATGATCAGTTTCAAATTAGAGATATTGGCTGTCGTTCACGCTTTAGAACGCTTCAGGACTTTTCTCAATCGATTGCCTTTTGTCATTGTTACCGATTGCGAAACGTTATCGCAAACTTTGGAAAAGAAAGATGCCCATCCGCGTGTTGCGAAGTGGGCCTTAGCGTTTGAAAATTATAAATATCAGGTACAACATCGTAAGGGGGAGAGAATGGTTGATGCCCTCAGTCGTGTTCTCAGGGTAACGGCAGTTACTACTGAAGAGTTAGATCAGAGTGTCCAAATACTACAAGGGCGTGATGTAAGTATACTTTCATTAGATGTTAGAAACGGGGGATGTAACCGGATACGTCCTCGAAGACGGCCTCGTTTTCCGCGTAGGACAGCAATGAGGGCGCCAGCTTTGTGTTCCCCGGAACTTAAAGAGAATGTTATGCGTGTCATACACAAGAAGTGTGGACACCTAGGTATTGACAAGTGCAGGTCAAATTCTGAAGCATTATTGGATTCCTAACGTGAAAAGGATTTTTTTTGTCGTAGGTTTTTGTCGCACTACACTGAAGCACTCAGACTCAAAACTGATCCATTGTACTAGCAGGCAGCAACCTACTTTTACTCCGAAGGCAGACCAGCAGGCGCTTCTGTGATGAGAAGCCTACATCATCAGCTCTCACCTCATCAGCGCCGAATAACTGCCACCTGATCCGAGCAAAGGCGGACAATGGCAGAGGAAGTGCTCTGCAGTGTCATCGTCTTCTCCACGAGCGTCGCAGAGGGTTTCGTAACTTAGGCCAAGCACACTTAGGTGTGCTACGGACCAAATTCAGAGAAGACTTGCATTCCTGAACTATCCTGGAAGTGGTTAAAGGGTTGTGCAAGGCCTTAAGCACAGCTTGGCTGTCGCTACAGACACAAATATTTCGCCCCTTCCACCTATTCTTCACAATATAATTCGTAGCCATTAGGATCGCATAGGTTTCTGCTTGGAAAACCGACGCAAATTTAACTAACAAGGTGTGCAGTTTAAAGTTGTCACTCTCCACGAAGGCATCAGCACCAGATCCTTCATTGGTCTTAGCGCCGTCCTTGAAGATTCGACTACATTCCTTTCCTGGCTCAGATTCTGGCCAGAGCCAGTCCTGAGTACAGGGAAAGTCAACTTTGTATGTTCGTCGCAGCTGGAGACTGGGGTCAAAGGAAATGCGGTGCGCAAGGTCATCGAAACTCCAGTGCGAGCTGTACCAATAACCACTTCTTTTTAAACAGAAGATGGCCTTGAGAGTACACCCCATGATATGGAAATCTAGGGGGGGGGGGAGATTTTCAGCAGGGCATCAAGAGCAGAGCCAGGCGTGATAGGGAAGGCCCCCATGCAGCCGAGACAGACCGTTCTTTGAAGCTTAGTGAAAGCAGCAGTTACGTATTTACGCGAAAGATTATTCCACCAAACGACCGATGCATAGGAGAGAAGGGGCCTAATCATAGTCGTGTAGATCCAAACGGATATTTTTGGTGATAGACCCCATGATTTGCCGAAAATTCCCTTACACTGCCAGAATTTTCGTTTCGATGTGTTTTTTCCACAGAATCTTGAATGACAATCAGATATTTAGCTTCATCGGAAAAGCGGATAGTGACAAGTTTTAGTACCAGTTGAGTCAAACCAGTCAATTTCCTCCTCCTCGTAAAGAGGGCAACCTCGGTTTTAAGAGGGTTAACTGAAAGCCCATTTCTGGTACACCAATCGTCGATCACGTCTAGAGCTGCCTGCGCTTTTGAACAAACATCCGCTAGGCATGATCCGACAAACAGAACAGCTACATCATCCACATAGGCCTGGGCGTAGATGTTAGAACTATTGAGAGCATCGAGCAGAGAGTCAACCAGCATGCACCATAGCAGAGGAGACAAGACACCACCCTGCGGGCAGCCCCTATTTACCCCCGCCATAACATACTGGCCACAGTCCGCGTCCGCAATAATAGTTCTAATCATCAGCATTGCTTTAATCCAAAGCACTAATGATTCATCTACACCGTGTTCCCTGACCTGGAGTAGCATGTTGCATCTGAGACAGAGGATGAATTCGCAAAGCGGTTTTGCGCACATGAAGCTCAACCAGCCTTTCCATGCTTTTCAGCAGGAAAGAGGTTAGACTGATAGGTCTAAGGTTCTTGGCGAGTAAGTAGTCCCCCTTACCGATCTTTGGTATGAAGGCTACCCTAACTGTACTCCAAGGGGTCGGGATATAGGCGAGTGCCAGGCTGGCTGTGAAGACTTTTCAGAACCGGCAGCAACTTGTCTATACCCTTTTGCAACAAGGCTGGATATATGCCATCGGTACCAGGCGACTTGAAACCATCGAAGGACGCGACTGCGTATTTGATAGCTTCATCTGTCACCACGAGCGATGAAACAAACCAGCATCGTCGTGTTACATTTATCAGCTCATCCTCAGTTCCAGGGATAGGAACTGGTTTTGAGCCGGTTATAATCTGGTTACCTGGAAAATGAATCTCAAGCATGAGGCTAAGCGTTTCAGCTTTTGACTCAGTGTAGGTACCGTCTGGTCTTCTGAGTGTTTCCAGTTTGGCTGGTTTGTCCTTTTTAAGAACTTTAACCAGTCTGCTGGTTTCACCGAGTGTTTCGATCTTTCCACAAAGATCCCTATAGGAGGCACTTTTCGATATCCGAATTAACCTCTTATATTCTTTTTGTTTTGATCGGTACAGGTTCCAGTCCACTTCCAAGTCGGTCTTGAGAGATCTGTTTAGAAGTTTCCTGGTTTCCTTGCGAATTGTCTGCAGTTCTGCGTTCCACCATGGAACAGGTGATCTGCCGGGAGTATTTCTGGCTGGACACGTCAGTTCAAAACATTTGGTTAGAGTGTTGTTCAAGTCTAGAACGGCTTTCTCTACCTTTTGTCTCGTTCTGAGCTTAGGAAGAGGTTCGATACGATTATCTAGCTCATCCCTAAACGGTATCCAGTTGGTTTTTCTGGGATTCCTCCTCTTCAGCAAATTTGTGGTTTCGCATTCGATTCGGAATTCAATGTACCTATGGTCTGACAGGGACACTTCCGACAGAACCCTCCAGTCTGTAATCTCCTTAATGCAACCAAATCTTGTCCACAGAACTGTACAATTGTCGACAATCGCTGAGTTCGTCGATTGATTTCATTTTTAGTATTGTGTAACTCAATCGACAAAGGATAGTGTTATTGTGAATAAAATCATGCATATTGTCACGTTTGACAGTTGCAAACCTCAAATCCCTTGAACTTTGTTTACATGAGCCGGAGAATGCAATACAACCATCTCACTCTTTCCCTTGACTTTTTTTTTGTCATTCTCTCATTCAATGTGACAGCACACGAATACAAACAAATCATATGTGCAAATAATTTTAGCAATCGGCATTTTCATGCATACATTTTACATACATTTTTTTTTATTTGTAATTATCTTCAGGATATATTCAAATCTTTCTGGAATTGTATTTAAAATAAAATAATTTGAATAAAATTACATTTGGATCACGGAAAAGTGTTTATTTTTGTAATTTTCTGAACAACAGTCGATCAGGGAATTTTAGAATTTAGATAGGGGCCAATAACTCAATAGTAAGTGATCGCTCAGATAAAAATCCAGAGATAATCCTGATTATAACAAATGTAAAGGGGGTGTAGACATTGGACAAAGCAGTAAATGGCTACACTTGCAAAAGGATGACAAAACGGTGTGCTCAAGTAGTGATCAGTAATGTGGTCGATATTTCATTAGCAATATATGGAAAGACGGCTGGCTCTCTTGCTTGTTACTCCCTACATAAAAAGCGACAAACATTTTTCACTTAAAATTGCCAAACAAATTTCAAGTGATTCTCAAACCGATACACAACTATCTTCATCATCTCCATCGCGAAATAGCTCAGGAAGAAGAACAACTAAAAGAAATCGATATTCGCGACAAAAATCCAATCTTTTTTGCAATCTTCTTGCATACATAATCTATATGCTCCGCAAATTTCAAGTTCTTGTCAATAATAACACCTAAGTATTTGATATTTTCGAGTCACTGACAATGCTCAAAGAGTATAACTGTCTAGGAAAAGCTTCTCAATCTCGCCGTTCGGAGTCGGCATTAAACTGTAGGTCCCATCCGCTCGTGACAGAACAATAACACACACAACACGAGTGGTTGCTGAGAAGCTAGGCCCAGGTCCACTTCGGACTGTAGCGCCGCCATTATTATTATTATTATTTGATATTATTCACATTTTCTATAGATTTATTATTTATTTGGATACATTCTTCACTTTCGATATTAATCTGCATTGATTTTGTCTTTGCCTCATTTAGTTTTAGTTTGTTCTTTTCCAACCAAGTAGTTATTCTTTTAACGTCGTTTAGTAGTTTGGTTCTACATTGGTTGACGTCATTTCCTTCCGAGTACATTAAGGTGTCATCAGCATATTGTACGATTTTACTTTCCTGTATTACTTTAGGCATATCATTAATGTAAATTATAAATAGGAGCGCTCCTAGTATAGATCCTTGGGGGACTCCAGTTTCGACCACTATTTCGTCTGATAAATATCCATTGAACTTCGTCCTTTGAGTTCTTTTTGTCAGAAATGATTTGAACCAGCGCAATTCTTTGTCTTTTATTCCATAAAGGGACATTTTATCCAGGAGAATGTTTCTGTCTATAGTCTCGAAAGCCCTTTTGAAATCCAAAAAGAGTGCCGCAATTTTGTTTTTCCCACCAACAGTTTTCCATTCACTAACTACAAGGTTTACAGCTGTTTCACATGAATGTTTTTCTCGGAAGCCAGATTGGTAAGTATTCAGGATGTTATTTGCTTCTATGTATTCCGTTAATTGTTTCTTTACAATGCTTTCTAAAATTTTGTCAAATGTTCTTAATGTATTAATTGGTCTAAATTCTTCACACTTGCTGGTATTTTTAATTTTTTCTACTGGGATAACGATAGAGTCCTTCCATGAATGCGGAAACTCTCCAGTTTTTAAGGACATGTTTATTATTTCCAATAATGTCTTTCCTATCTTACTCCAGTTGTCTAGTATCATTAATGGGCTGATTTTCATGAAGTCCGATTTATTTTTAAGTTTCTTGCATACTTGTTTCAGTTCATCTTCAGTTATTATTTTAAATTCAAATTTTGAGTGATGTTACGTTACGAAATTTGTATATTTAACATTATTTATTTCATTTCGAATTTTGTGAATGCTGTCAACGAAAAAATTGTTAAAGTTGTTAGCAATTTGTTGTCTGTCTGTTAGTTGCATGGCTCCAAAGGCAACATGCTTGGTCTGGGTATTGCTTTGTCTAAGTACAAGGCTTTTTATTGTTTTCCACATTTGTCGTTGTCCACTCGCAGAGTTGATTTTTTGTTTAATGTATCGATTTTTCGTCTCACATGTTTTTCTTTTATAAAAGTTCCTAGCATTAGTGTACTCTCTCCAAGAATCAACATTGTTTAGTATTTTTGCTCTCCTATATTTTTCAGTCTTTATCATTTTAAGAATTCGAAGTTCGTTATTGAACCATTTATTCGCCTTGGTTGAGTTAATAATTTTGGTTTTAGTAAACTTAGCAATAAGATTCTTTAGTGCTTCGTCAATCTTTTCAGCGTTCGTGTGTAGGCTTTTTATTGTCTCATATCTGGAATTTATAGCATGTAATTCTTTGCTGAATTGGTATCCTTTATATATAAATACGTCCCTTGTTTCTTCTTGTTCATTAGTATTATAGATATTATTTAGTTGTATCACAATACTTTCATGATCTGAGATTTTCTCGCATTCTTCTGTCCATATTTTTATATCTTGAGCGTTGGTTATAATGTAGTCAACAATTGTATTGGAATCATTTGTTATTCTCGAGAATTTGTCCATTTTTTGTAGAAGGCCGTAGTCATCGAAGCAATTTTTTAGCTCTTTTTTGTATGTGTTATCAACGCACCAATTAATATTAAAGTCACCTGCAATTATTATATTGTTCTGATTTTCGGCGAGAAATGCAATGTTTTCCTTGAAGAAGTCGCAAAATGTTCTTTCAGAAGAGTTTGGTGATCTATATACTCCAACAATTCTTATTTTGTAGTCCTGGTATGTGCAATCACATGATAACATCCATGAAGCATTGTCTATTGATCTACTGAAAGTGTTGTTGGTTATCCATTTGGATTTAATATATATCGTGGCTCCTCCAGTACGAGTTGAATTTGAAAGGCATGAAATTTCGCTATAGCCGCTAATTCGTATTTCATTCTTGTCAATATTTTCTGTTAAATGAGTTTCAGATAGGATTATAAAGTCATATATCTTTTAGTCACATAATATCTCTAAGTCATCAAAATTATTTATAAGTCCCTGTATATTTAAATAAATACCCTTTACAGATTTTGTTTGCTAATAACCAATTCTTCTCTTTTTTGCAGTGAGTTTATTTTGATATACCGGACATGTTTTGTTTAGGGTGTTATGGTTCTCATCAAGTCCTAGGTTCAATGTTTTATTAGCTGTAATACAGTTGATGCACTTTTGTATGGGTTCGTTCTGACACTCCTTACTTCTGTGATTTCCCAGACATTTATCGCATGTTTCCTCGTTTTTGCACTCCGTTGATCTATGGTTATATCCATTACATTTGAAGCATCTTAGGACCTCAATTCCATCATAGATCTTACATCTTTCCCAGCCAATGTTTACACTTCCGTGTTCCATTATTTTTATGAAAGAATCCTCATCTATTCCAATCACCGCGTTAAAGTTTGTTTCATTTTTCCTTTTAATTTCAAAATATTTTATTATTTTCAGTTTGCTTTTTTCAACAATAGAGTTTTGTTTCCTTAATTTTTCTAATAGGTCAACTTCATTATGCCTAAACTTCATATTTGAAATAATTATTCTCGTATTTAGGTCATTGGGTACTTTAATTTCATATTTTTCTCCCATGTGTTTCTCAATTTCATTTATTATTTTGTTCCTTTCTTCAGTATTTTCGCTTTCTATAATTATTACTCCATTGTTGTTGCTTTCTATATTCGAAAAGTGTAAATTCTTTGGGTCTACATTGCTATTTAAATCTTGCTTCATTTTTATGCTTTTTTGTTTTTCCTTCGGCTTTACAATCAAAGGTGCTTTTTTTCTTGTATCACTTTTTCCCTTGTCATATCACTTTTCTGTTTGGCAGCATCAGCAAATGACATTTGACTAACCGCACCTGATTGTGTACTGTTTACTATTTTCTTCACCTCTTTGCATACGTTAATACTGCTGTTTTTTAATTCTGTAAGTGTTTTTTCCTGGTCTTCCTTGAAAATATCCGTAATGTTATTTAATTTTTTTATTGCAGCAACGCTTTTTTCGCAAATTTCCTGTGCTGTTTTCATTTCACGGAGTCGCTCAGCATATCTTATTTCAATTGCTTTCAAGAGGTTCTTGATTTCATCTTCATTGTTCCGTAGTGATTGTGTAAATTCCTCCTTGTATATTTTCAGGTAGTTAGTGTGCTTTTCAACGCTTTTCTGCATTTCCTTGACAACTAGGTCTACAATCTGGATGTATAGAATGCAATCATCACAAATGAACCTTACCATGTTGTCGTTCCTTATTACCGAGCAACTATACTCATCCAATCCAGAGCACTTTGCAGCCGTATGAAACATCTTCTTGCAGACACCATCGCAGCTTATGCCCGTTTCCCCAAGTATTGCTGATTTGCATTTGTTGCATTTAGACATTTCAATAAACGAAATCTCTTCTGCAGTTTTTTATTTCTTAATTTAATTTACTATAATTACTATAATCGCACTTTTCTCTTCGCTCTTAAAAATCCACGTCTGTTCTCACTGGGAGTAACTAACTGAACACTAAGAGTAACTAATAAAATCTTCAAGTAAAAAACAAAGAAATATCTGAAATAAAGCTTGAAAATAGAATACTGGGCCAATTTTCACCCGAAGCCCATAATAGATTTGAGGACCGTAGGAAGGATAAACCGGTATGAGTTATGCCCACAGATTTAAGTCTATATATCAGAAATCAATTAAACTAGATGTGACTCTTTCCAGTAGAAAATACCCTCGCTCATAGCAAAACACGCATTCTTCTATATTCATCAAATATATTTCACGCATACTTTCTCAAGTGGTTTCTTTCGTCAGCTGGGGCCTTATTTTGTATTGCTATAGTATCGGAAATCTATTCGAAAATCGGAAATTGGTATTTTGTACCTCTATAGCAAATACACACACTCCGCATTCGGAAATTAAAAGTTATGCCAACTCTTTTACGGAAATTTGGTATTTTGTATTCCGAAAGCAGTTGTCAAAACCGTCCTCACTTACGGATTTTCATTCGATAGCTATTTTGCTATCGGATTGTGTGTGCTAAAGTTGTTTTGATTGATTTATTTAATATTTTCACGCAAAATAGAAACATATTAAGACATTAATAATAAATTGGAACAGTTATTGTCCAAATATGCATGTCTTGCCAAAGAATTTCTTCAATCTGCACATGCAATCCAGAAATCCAATCAGCCTTGGCATCGGCCCAGCGATGCGGAATATAAACGGCGGGGGAGGTTCAAGTAAATACGTGCAGCTCATGTCACTGGAAGATAAGTGATATTAGAGATATTACATCTAACTTTTGCAATAAGTGGCACTCCAAATGAACCATCATTTGGATTATCACCCGCCCAACCACATAAATCCTTGAAATATACTGGCGAATCGAAAAATTGAACTTAGCAATGTGAGACAATGAAGAATCATCCTGCTCTGAACCATCTTCAAACAAAAAACAACAACTAAACGATATGTTACACTATGAAAGAATAAAATTGAATTCAATTTATTTGAAATTGGCTTCTATTTGAATGATTATTTTCAGATTTGACAGTTTCATTTTCGGATATTATTGATAAAAATTTGGCAGCATTCAAACCCAATCCGAAAGTGATACAAAATACGAATTGCTTTGAGTATCGGATTTGATTTCCGAATCCGAATCCGAATACGAAAGTGATACAAAATAAGGCCCCTGTTCATCAGCTGTTCTTCAGTTTGCCCACGATCTGAAATGATCTGGAAGTATGTCATGAGCTGTATTCGTAGATGTGACAACTTACTTTAATCATTAACACCACTTATAGTTTCATAAATAAAGGAAACAAAAAATGTCTTTCTTATTTTTGAATAAATTTCGTTCAAAGTAATGGCAAAAGTATTTAAAATGCGAATATATGTCAATACAAAACACAAGAAAATTGTAAATGTTGCTTAGAAATATTGTGGTCTGCTTGGTAATTTAGAAAAAAATAATGCAATGAAAAGTATAATACAACAGTTATATTGCAAAGGCATATGTTGTAGGTATTTAGCATTATTACGCTAATTATCGGATCAAATAATTCATATCCGATTGTCGACTTTTCGACTACTGTCAGATTTTGTTATTACGATGTTTGATTTTTTGTTTGCATTCAAATTTACCGATTATTCAAATGCGTACTAACATGGACATACATACATATATGGCAGTCACCTTAATAAAACCCGTTTTGCATATATTTAGTTGCTAGAAACTACTAGAAATGCAATTACACAATATAGAAATAAATGGTTGATATAAAAGTGAAATTTATATTCTACATTCAATTCTGTGTTTTTGTCCATAAAAACTTATACTGCGGTCATATTCAGCCTTTATTTGTAATGAAAGCAAATACAACTTTACTTTACATTCGGTTATTTTTTTCTTAAATGAATAACTTATTACACAACTACGAATAAAATGCTAAAACAATTCATTTCTTGTTTCCTTTTCTCTTTCTCGTTATTTCATTATTACTAATTCAATTGGGTTTAACCATACAAATTGAATCAGTTTCGACACATTTATAATTTTCAAATATTCAAATAATAACGTAATAATAAGTGTTATTTCAATAGTCCTTCCAGGTGTATGAACTGAACATGATCCTTTTATGTTAAGCTCCTCCTACTTTTCGTGTTGAAAATTTAGATTTGAAATAACGTTCAAATAACGAACGCTTTTTTAAATAAGAATTGTACTTCACCTCATTTGTTTGAATGTGTATGGTTCAGCTGTTCGAAAGATCTCATATTTATTCACAGATGGTGCAAAAACAATAAGCTGTCAAACAAATTTCAAGGGCAAAGAGGGTACAAGTTGAATATCTCTATTAGTTGATCTCTGATGTGCACTATCCCATTCTTTGATCCATACATATTTATATTTTTTTGTGATCCGCATTGACTTGGTGGTGTTAAACAGCTGACGTGTATGGTGAGATAAACATTCATTGAGGTACATCTTTTGAGAGTTCATCTCTGCGTTGATTAGAGACGTTTTTAACGATTTTTTCCCCTAACGATTTGCTCTCATTATCTTCTCCTTCCAACGACGACTTGACAATCTTACATGAAGAATATTAATGGGGGTGTGTGAGTTATTGCTCTCTGAGATTTGATGGCGTTTGTGAAGAAATATTTTGTATAACGCATCTGGCAATGCTACCCAAGGAAGAAAAGTCAAATCGATCGCCGTCTTTAACTTGAAATTTGAAAACAGAAAAAGTAATTTGTGTAACTAAAAAATTTGAGTTTTATTTTTTGTGTGAGAAATAAAGAACTACTACGTAAATTTAGTTGACACATTTTTTAATTGCTTTGGTAAAAATAATTTTTTTACATTCTCAAATTTTTTATAAATAAGTGCAATGCTTGGACGGAGAAATAAGTGTCCTATATGTGACGAACCATATGAAGATACCAATATGGGGGAATGTACTTCTTCCTTCGCGTGTGCGGATGTTGGAGAAGAAGTAGCTAACATCTCAGACTGGAGGTGCATCAATTGCATAAAATTAAGTGCTCAGCATCACAGCCAGACACCAGCAATCTCTACAGCACAAGCGGAGCCAAAGAAAGGAGAAAAAAATATGCTGCGCAGATAATCAGAAGCATTCAAATCGCCAAGTTCAGCAAAAAGACGCCTGCCGAACAACGGTATTTTCCGATTCACAAGAAAATGTCAAAATACAAAAGAGTAAAACTAACACCAATACAAATACTCAAAAAAAAGTCGCACACAGCTGAAGCTAGTGCGCATATTTCGGTGAGTAGACAAGAATATTTTACCGCAACACATTGATGCCGCATCTGTATATTCCTCTCAACAACAGATGATGAGAACATAATTCGTCTACGACAGAGCTTAAAAGGTATACCGATAGAATTGGTTGCACCCCAATTAACTATACCATCATTTGTGCCAATTATAATCGAAACCTTAAGCGAGATATATGGTAGACCAGAGCTGCTAATGGAAAATTACATTGAGCATATAAGGCAGATGTCATCTCCAAAATTTGACCGTTTGGAGACTATCGTAGAGTTCGCTGTCGCTGTGAGAAATTTTTATGCTACACTACAAGAGATCAGAAATTGGAAATCCAAATCCACACAAGTCATGCGTATCCTTAACTCCGAAATGTCAAGAGAAAACGTCGATCTTTCATTGAACGCAGAAGCTCTAAGAGAGAAGGTACTGGGAATGTGGTGGTGTATAAAGAATGATGAGTACATATATTCGCTTTGCTACAATAAAGGGAATTCATCTGTTTTAAAAGGAGAAAAGCGACCTACGAAAAGAGAAATATTAAAAATATTAATGTCAATATATGACCCATTGGGACTAATTGCACATTTTTTGGTTTACCTTAAAATAATTCTGCAGGAGATCTGGCGAAGCGGAATACAGTGGGATGAGGATATTAAAGATGAGCAATACGATCTGTGGAAAAACTGGCTGAGGGTCCGTCCAATGTTGGAATGAGGCAAAAACGCAGTTGCATGTTTTTGTGGATGCCAGTGAAAAGGCATGTGCTGCTGTTAGTTATTTGCGAAATAAAAAAATAAAACCAAGTGGTTGGAGCCAAAACAAAGGTAGCGCCGTTAAAACTTCGTTCCATACCAAGATTAGAATTAGATGCAGCAATGTTGGGAAGCAGATTCGCCAAAAGTATTAAGGATGAACTAACTATAGAGATCAACAACGTAATTTTCTGGTGTGATTCAAAGGTAACATTAGGCTGGATAAGAGGAGATCCAAGAAAGGTTCACCAAATTTGTAGCATTTCAAGTTTTGGAAATTCTAGAAAACTCAAATGCAAAGTTCTGGCGTTATGTAACGGCTAAAATTAACGTTGCAGATGATGGTACCAAATGGACAAAACTCCCGAAACTGGATGCAAAGGATCGATGGTTTAATGGGCCTGCTTACTTGCTGTTAGAAGAATCAAAGAGGCCAGAAGATATCTTCATTGTTAATGAAACATCAGAGGAGCTAATAAATACACACGCTGATGAATCACCGTATATAGATTTCAACAGATTTTCAAAATGATAAACAACAGATTTATAAACAACATTAACAACACCGATTGCTACTTTAGACGTGAAGGTATTCTAACAAGCGAGGGGTTACATCAAGCGGAAATATTAATCTTGAAGTTGGTTCAGAAGGAGGCTTTCAATAGGGAAATAAATAAAATTGGAATAACATCAGAAGCTGATCGAAAAGGACTTCAAGTCACAGTTGATCATAATAGTTCCTTATATCGACTGTCACCATACCTTGATGAAGAGGGCTTGTTAAGGGTAAGAGGAAGAACCTAAGCTGCCGAATTTATTGCAGAAGACGCCAAAAGACCAATCATCTTACCAAAGAATCATCACATAACTCGCTTACTTGTTCAATGTGTACATGAAGAATTCCTGCATTCCAACAACGAAAGTGTGGTTAACCAAATCCGGCAGCGCTATTGGATTCCAAAACTCAGGTGCGCTTTAAAGAAAATTCAAAGTTCTTGTCAGTTCTGTAAAATTAGGAGTGCAAAACCATAAGAACCTGAAAGAGCACCACTTCCAATTGCAAGATTGGCAGCCTTTTCTGAACCTTTTTCGCATGTGGGTGTTGATTACTTCGGACCATTAACCGTGGCAATAGGGCGTCGTGTGGAGAAGCGATGGGGTGTTATTTTTACATGTCTCACAATTAGAACAGTGCATGTTGAAATAGCGCATAAGCTGGATGCGTACTCCTTTATACTCTACTTTAACGATTTCATAAACCGTCGTGGATTTCGTAAAGTTATATATAGCGATAGAGGCACAAATTTCACTGGCGCAGAGAGGATGTTACAAGAAGCATTGAAACAATCAACATGGATAAAGTAGCACAAAATTTCATGAGCCCTACACTGCAATGGAAATTTAACCCTCCAGCTTCACCACACATGGGCGGTGCTTGGGAACACTTAGTCAAAACTTTAAAATTGGCTTTATATGACTCGTTACCAGCTAGAGCGCCTTCGGATCCGCTATTAAAGTCGTGTTCAATAGCGACAGAAAATATAGTCAACTCAAGGCCACTTACCTACATGCTTCTTGAAAGTGATTTACAGGAAGCATTAACACCAAATCACTTTTTAAGACTAACATCCGGAGCAATAAAGCAAATGGCAGCAATCGATGATAGTGTGAAGGTTATCAAACTAAAGAAAGAGTTGCTGACAAATGTTGGAAAAGGTTTGTGACTGAGTATACACCAAAACTACCTCTCCGGTCAAAGTGGCATACGCAGATTTTACCGTTAAAGGTGGGAATTATTATTATTATTATTGTTGAGGGTATATTGCACCGCGACCTTTAAGATCTATTGTGCCCCCTTTCAATACCTTAGCACAATTACGAATTCCCCTCAAATACAGTTCTTTTCAGAGTTGTATTCAGGGTAATGGACTCCTATTGCGCATAGGTGAAGAAATCTGTTCTAGAGTATTCTCTCTAAGCCAGTTTCCTTCTGGAATCTGAGAATGAGAGATGGTTGTAGTGATTGCATTTCTTCTTCTGATAGTAGGTACTTGCCCAGACTTCTTCTTTTTTTGTTGTGGGCTAGTGCCTCACAAAATCCCAATATATGTACTGGAATTTCATTAAATTCTCCACAAAGTCTGCAGAGACCTTCTTCCGATACCCCTAGTCTCATTAGGAAGCCTGTGAGGATACGGAGGTTGTTCTTCCTTCTTTCTAATTCTCTGAATTCTTAGCTGAGGAGATGGTCTCCTACAGCGCAGAACAGTTCAGGCCTATGATGCTCTCAGATTTCCTTGCTAGGGAGTCGGCCATTTCATTGTCTTCTATCCCCGAATGACCAGAGTTTTACTCGGTATCCAGCAGAGTTTTACTCGATTTTTCCTACTCAACTCTTTAAGCTTCTGCAGGAATTCCCATACAAGCTTGGATTTGATGATGTAGAAGTCTAGTGCTATAATAGTGGCTCGACTGTCCGACATTATTGCTATGTCGCAGTTGGTATAATTCCTTTCAAGATTGATCTGAACGCATCTGTCTATGGCATAAATTTCCGCTTGAAAGATGCTGGTATATTTGCCCATGGATTCGAAGTATTATGTTCTGGGTCGAAAAACTCCTGCTCCAGTTCCTTCATCAGTTCTTGATCCGTCTGTATACCATTTTACTGTGTTGCTGCTCAGTCTGTGGACCATGGATGGTCCACCATCAGGTAAGCTGGTGCTGAGCTTACTGGTAAATTTCTTTTGGAAGTTGAATTTCTTAATCACGTCTTCCTTCGGAATGGCTTGCAGTGGTAGCTTTTTGACCAGTGCGTCGATGTAATGCACCTGTCTTTTCCTATCCCTTCTTTGGCCATTCTCATGATTGTTTTGTTTGCGCAGTCTGCAACCACCAGATGCAAAAAAGTCAGCTCCAGTAGCAACCCCATAGCCGCAGTTGTGCAAGTTTTCATAGCATAGTCAGTGTTATACCCGACAAACTTATTGCTTTTAGTCGTTCCAGTTTTCGTTTTCTTGTGAAAGGTACTATGGTGGTTTTTGCCGAATTAGGCTTAGCCGACAGGCTGTCGCGTGCAAAATTGCACGCTACAAAATTATTCGTCTTCCCTGACCCACAATCCCCATACGAGGTAAAGGGAAACCTCGACCACCTCGCCAACACCAACGTACCCCTGTTGAGAAGATCTGCCCGGGATCTTACGCGATGATAGGGTTCGCGGAAACACGGGTTGCTTATCTGGGAGTGATAAAGAAAACAAAAGTAAAGATATAAACCAAATAGCGAAGGCAGCATTGAATTGCCAAACGGCCCAAGGCTCTTCAAAGTTCTCCGAGACGCCGTCCAACGCCTAAATGTAGGCCACAAAGAAAGAAACGGAAAGTTAAGAATGCCACAAAACCGCGGCAGAAAAAAAAAATAATAATTAATAATCTTTCCCAAAAATAACAAATCTACCTATAACGAGAACAATTATAACTACTAAAAATATCATAGACGCAATATAATAACTGAACAAACCACATAACATATATACATATACATAATACAAAAAAATTATTAAGAAATAACCACCACCGCTCGAAGGTATGAATGTGGATGGAGAGAGTGAGGCACCGAGGGAGACTGTCAGTGCATTGGATGTGATTCCCTTTGCCCTGGTAGCCGATCAACGAGACAGCGGATCGACGGAACCGGCACACGTACCAGTGGACCAAAACCCACCCGCTCCATAAGAGACTGGCCAGCGGGACGGGGCATCGCGATTGAGGGGAGGAGGCAGCAGCAGGCAAACTCACCCGCCCACGGATGACTGGCAAGCGGGAGGTGTTACCTCGATCGAGGGGATGCCGCTGTTGTATATGAATGCACGAATACCAACAAACACGGAATGCGTGCCGATGCCGGGTCCGACGATCACGTGTGAGAGAGTGGGACGCACGATCCAGTGGTGAGATCGAGGTGCGTCGTGTGCGTGTGAATTGTGTTGCGAGTGTGAGTAGACAAAGAAATGATGTCCGAAGTATGTGTGGTATGCGTGAAATGTATGGAATGTGGGGAATGCATGGAATGTGTGTGAATGCGAAAGAGTGGTGGAAACCGGCATTCTTAGCTTGACCGAGTAAGGGACACCACGTCCCAGAGTTAGTCCGCGAAGAGAAACAAAAGAAAAAAAAAAAAGAGGAAAAGAAGAAATCACATACAGACAACAGATTGGGAGACGAGAAAATTTGGAACAAAGAAAAAGATATACAAGAAGAGACGAGACATCGGACCCCCGAAGGAAAGGGAAGATTAAAAAGGGACGAGAACGACGGAGAACAAGAAGACACCGAGGACAACGGGAGCAACAAACAAAGAGAAAACGGATAAGTACCCCGTTGTGGGATTTTTGGTATTTTTTTTGGTTTCTTGGGTAGTGCATCGTACGGTGCAAATATATATATATATCGCGAGATATATATATGTATAAGCGCGTTGTGCAGTGCACCCCGCAGTAGATAGTAATTTAAGTGGTGTTTGGAGAGACTCCGAGGGAGCCCCAAGCAGATACATATAGCGAAGGAATAGTGCGTAGCGCCCAAAAGGAGGGCAGAAATAGTGGTCGCGTAAGGTCCCGTTCGTCGCAAAGAGTTTAGGGTAGAGATACCCACCGGTTCGCGACACAAAGATCGCTTCGCGAGTTGGCCCGTTAAGTTTCGGTACCGAGCCGGTACCGCGCGATTGTGTTGGCGGAGTACTCGGGGTCGCCCGATACCCGTGCCCTCTTTGTTGTGTGATCGTGTTGTCCATCTGTGTGGGGACAGTTGGCCACCGAGCCCAAGCGTTTAGCTGGGTGAAAGTCAGTCCCGAGGGGTTGACGTGAGGGCGGAGGTTCGGAAGAACCGACGCGGATATCGGTTTCCCCTGATACTTCAGGGAGAAGTATATATATATACCGGGCGGGGTATATATCTACATATACACAAGGAGTAAAGGTTTCGGTACGTATATATATATATACGTATCATCGGGTTTCGTCGTTCCTGACGAAAGACGACGTGGCGCCCACTTCCTTCGGGAAGACATTTTAGAGAGTTTTTTTGGAAATTTGAGTGTGGAACCCACCCCAGCTGAGTCGGCCGGCAGGGAGGTTTACTGGGACCACCCATTGTCGCCAGGTACGCGACATTTTTGGCGCCCAACGTGGGGCCAGTTTTGCGAGTCAAGTTTCGGGTCAAGTTTGAACGGGACCTCGTTTTTTTTATATTTTTTTCCATATTTTTTTTTTTTTTATTATCTTTTTATATTTTTTATTTTATCTCTTTATATCTTTTAGGTGGGCGCCGTGGCCGTGTGGGTTCGTGCGTCGACCCATACGCATTAGACTTTCACAGTCTAGGTTCGATTCCAAGTTCAGACAAACAATTTTTCAAAAAAAAAAAAAATTGTTCACAGCCTCACCTCTTTCGAGTCACTGACAATGCTCAAAGAGTATAACTGTCTAGAAAAAAGCTTCTCAATCTCGCCGTTCGGAGTCGGCATTAAACTGTAGGTCCCCTCCACTCGTGAGAGAACAATAGCACGCACAACACGAGTGGTTGCTGAGAAGCTAGGCCCAGGTCCATCTCGGACTGTAGCGCCGCCATTATTATTATATTATATCTTTTATCTTTTTATATCTTTTTATATAATTTTGTGGTGGGGGATATTAAATTTTTTTTATATATATCTTTTTTTTTTTTTTTTGGGGATCTTTTTTTGTTATATTTTTTCTGGATTTTTTTTTAATTTTTCCTCTTAAAAGTTGTATATTGTTTCAAGTGGAGGGGATCAGCGAAGGTTCTTTTCGCTTGGTTTAGTAGTATCGCATTTTGGGTTTTTGGTTGGATTATTTCGCGAAGCACTTGCAGTTTTCGCTTCGGAGAAACAAGTTTTTGGTTGGTTAATTTCGAGAAGCATTTGGAGTTTTTTTTTGTGGAGAAACAAATTTTTGGTTTTGAGTTTTGGATTTCGTTGGTTCCATTGAGATCACTGTTTTTTTAATAAATAAACTTTAGTCGGGCTGTTTTTTTGTTTATCTTCCCCCACGTTTTGCGTTGGTAGTCGTAGGGTCGTTTTTTTTTTGGTTTCGGTTTCCATAAGTTGTGGAGATTAATAGGCTCTCGCAGGAGGAGTTGGCCTATGAGGTCGTGTGCCGAGGATTGAAGGCCGGCACGGTGGAGGCAATGCGGAAGTCGCTTAGGGCCGCAAGGTTAATGGAGCGACGGGGGTCACTCGAGGCGGTCGAGTACCCCTTCAAGTTTGTACAGGATCGGGAAGTCGTACAGGGGAAGGTTTGGGAAATTGAAGAACTGCTGGAGAATCCCGTAGTGCGGGATTCTTCAGAATTCAAGAAGGCACAGACGAAAATAGAGTGGGCTATGACCCGACTCGGTAGGTCGCAACCAGTGTCGGAAGAGGACGAAGAATCCAAGAAACAGCTGAAGACCGAGCTGGTAATCTTGTTGGCAACCCTGGAGGGAGACGAGGTTCTCGACGAAGAGGAGGAGAGAGAAGAAACAAAGAAGATGAATGGTGGTCAAGCCCCATCAACGGCGACATCAGCCGCACCGGTGGAGAATCGGGTAGTCCAGAGAAACCTGGCTCCGTTTTATCAGACCCAACTGGGGTTAGCGGAGCCAGCAACGATAGCGGACCTCGTGGGATTGGGTAGGAAGTTGGAGATGGTACGAGCCAACGTGGAAACGTTCGCGCCACCTCCAACCAACAGATCGAAAAACCTACTGGAATCGGACCTGGCCTACGTGACTGAGGAGGAGCCGAGAGTAGCAGCCGCGCGAATCGAATCACCACCAGTGGCGCGCAGAGAGGTCACGCCGCCAACTCAGAAGAACACACCACCAGTTGAGCGCAGGGACAAGCCACCACCGAGACTGCAGAGCGAGGCACCACCACGTCGAGAGAGGAGAGAGTTCCCACCAGCAAGAGAGTGGAGAGAGACAGCATCGGCGACACGGAGAGGAGCACCGCCGCAACATATACGCTGCTTCAATTGCAATCGGGGAGGACATTTCTCCCGGACATGTACGGTGCCGAGAAGATGTTTCGGGTGCGGGCAGCCCGGGGTAACCATGCGCGATTGCCGAAGATGCTCAGGAAATGGGCAACGACCTCCTGCGTCAGCAGGGCGGGAGCGTCGGCGGAATTAGGGAGGTTGCCTGCTGGCCACCAGTCGGGAGGGAAGTTCATTTAGGTTTCACTTTGGAAGTGCAGGATGACGATGTACGCCCGTATTTAGGGGTTAGTGTGTATGGGGTTAGGTTGATAGGACTTGTAGATTCCGGGTCGTCGCGTACTATCGTCGGTAGGGAAGGATGGAACATTTTAGGCAGGTTAGGACTTAGATTAGGGCAGGCAAAAACAAGTAGGGTCATATTAGCAAACGGTGCAGGAGTAGGAGTAGCAGGGACATTGAGCCTACCATTTGAGGTGCGAGGAGAAGCGCTCCTCTTAGACTGCTTGGTCATTCCCTCTCTGCCCCAATCATTGATTTTGGGGGCGGACTTCTTAAGCCGATCGGGGGTGGTTTTAGATTTGGGCTCCGGCAATTGGAGTTTCCATAAACAACCCACTGCTTCGATGTCCGCGATCATGGAGAGAGCGGAATTGAGCGAAGACCAGGAAAGGCAGCTAAGGCCCCTCGTAGAGGGCGCATTTCGGAATATGCCTGAAGGCATTGGGTGCACTCACTTGGTAGAGCATAAGATTAGGACGTCGTCTGAACCAATAAAGCAGAGGTACTATCCGGTATCTCCAGCGGTTCAACGACACATAGATAGCGAGCTAGAGGACATGCAAAAGAATGGAGTTATTGAGAAATCGAACAGTCCTTGGGCTTCTCCGATCGTCATGATCAGGAAGAAGGACGGTTCGTTCCGGTTCTGTGTGGACTACCGGAAATTAAACAAAGTTACGGAGAGGGACGCTTATCCCCTCCCGTACATAACATCGACTTTGGATAAGCTCAGGGATGCGAAGTTCCTATCATCCCTCGATATAAAATCCGCTTATTGGCAGATACCGATGGAGGAGAAATCGCGGCAGTACACGGCCTTCACGGTCCCAAATAGAGGCCTCTTCCAGTTCAAGCGAATGCCTTTTGGGTTGCATAATGCACCTGCAACGTGGCAGCGATTTATCGACACGGTACTAGGTCCCGACCTAGAACCACATGTATTCGTATACCTCGATGATATCATCGTGGTTACGAACGAGTTCGGAAAACATCTCACGATATTGGCGGAAGTCTTCAAAAGACTAGGCGAAGCCGGCCTTAAACTAGGGGAAGAAAAGTGTAACTTCTGCATGTCCTCGCTAAGGTATTTAGGATACGTGGTGGACCGTCAAGGTTTATACGCTGACCCGGAAAAAGTTCAGAGTATGGTTAGGATTCCTGCACCGAAGAATGTTAGGGAGGTTAGGAGCTTTGTAGGTACGATATCGTGGTATAGGAGATTTATACCCAATTTTTCGACCCTGGTCAAACCGCTGACCGATTTACTCAAAAAGAGTACCAAATTTTCTTGGAACGACGAGTGCGAGGGGAGTTTCCGTAGGGCAAAGGAGTGCCTGGTGACTGGAGAGTAGGAACCCGGTACTATTGGCCGAAAATGCGGGCCGATATTACCAGGTATGTTAGGAGCTGTAGGGTATGTCAGGCAGTGAAACCGGTGAACACCAAACCGGCTGGTTGGATGGTTCAGAGGAGAGGAATCCGGATCCTTGGCAGACGATCTGCGTAGATCTGGTAGGACCGCTCCCAAAGTCCTCCAGTGGATTCTCTTATATACTGACAGTAGTGGATTACTTCACGAAGTTTCCACTACTGTTTGCGCTAAGGAACGCGACGGCGAAGTCGGTTATTAAACATCTCGAGAACGGCGTGTTCCTCTTGTTCGGAGTACCGTCGGTGGTAATATGTGACAACGGGCCACATTTCCGAGGATCGGAGCTGAAGAAATTGTGCCAGGGGTATGGCACCCGGATAAGATATACAGCGTATTACCACCCACAAGCCAATCCGGCTGAGCGAATCAACCAGATCATCAAAACAACCTTGCGCGCGTACGTATCGGAGAACCACCGGACGTGGGATACACATTTGGCGAAGGTCGCTTGCTGTATCCGCACAGCACAACATAATGTATTGGGGGTTACCCCATACTATGCTAACTTCGGGCGAGAGATGGCAACGTTGGGAACGAATGTCGGAAGCGGACGAAATAATAAGGCAGCGAAAGACGGCAACCACGATGAAGACACCATGGATGAATCGGGCGATTTACCCTCGGGGGAGAATAATGGTACTGGCGAGTACGAAGCGGAAATGACGGAAATGGGCAGAAGATTCCAAGAGCTGAGGGCGGATATAGGTAAGAAGCTGACTGTAGCAATACAGAAAACTTCGAACCTGTACAACCTAAGGCGAAGGGATGTCCACTACCTACCAAACGAGTTGGTATGGCGAAGAAACATGATGCTGTCGGACGCAGCAAATTATTACGCGGCTAAATTAGCACCGAAGTATGTCGGTCCATTCGTCATACGAAAAAGGGTGTCCCCGTGGACGTACATCCTCGAAGATGAGAGCGGGAGAGAAAAGGGAACATGGCACATGATAAGTGAAGGACGCCTACTGCGAAATTTGCGAGCAAATTTCGCGGAGGTAAGGGTGGGGTTGTCGCGTGCAAAATTGCACGCTACAAAATTGTTCGTCTTCCCTGACCCACAATCCCCATACGAGGTAAAGGGAAACCTCGACCACCTCGCCAACACCAACGTACCCCTGTTGAGAAGATCTGCCCGGGATCTTACGCGATGATAGGGTTCGCGGAAACACGGGTTGCTTATCTGGGAGTGATAAAGAAAACAAAAGTAAAGATATAAACCAAATAGCGAAGGCAGCATTGAATTGCCAAACGGCCCAAGGCTCTTCAAAGTTCTCCGAGACGCCGTCCAACGCCTAAATGTAGGCCACAAAGAAAGAAACGGAAAGTTAAGAATGCCACAAAACCGCGGCAGAAAAAAAAAATAATAATTAATAATCTTTCCCAAAAATAACAAATCTACCTATAACGAGAACAATTATAACTACTAAAAATATCATAGACGCAATATAATAACTGAACAAACCACATAACATATATACATATACATAATACAAAAAAATTATTAAGAAATAACCACCACCGCTCGAAGGTATGAATGTGGATGGAGAGAGTGAGGCACCGAGGGAGACTGTCAGTGCATTGGATGTGATTCCCTTTGCCCTGGTAGCCGATCAACGAGACAGCGGATCGACGGAACCGGCACACGTACCAGTGGACCAAAACCCACCCGCTCCATAAGAGACTGGCCAGCGGGACGGGGCATCGCGATTGAGGGGAGGAGGCAGCAGCAGGCAAACTCACCCGCCCACGGATGACTGGCAAGCGGGAGGTGTTACCTCGATCGAGGGGATGCCGCTGTTGTATATGAATGCACGAATACCAACAAACACGGAATGCGTGCCGATGCCGGGTCCGACGATCACGTGTGAGAGAGTGGGACGCACGATCCAGTGGTGAGATCGAGGTGCGTCGTGTGCGTGTGAATTGTGTTGCGAGTGTGAGTAGACAAAGAAATGATGTCCGAAGTATGTGTGGTATGCGTGAAATGTATGGAATGTGGGGAATGCATGGAATGTGTGTGAATGCGAAAGAGTGGTGGAAACCGGCATTCTTAGCTTGACCGAGTAAGGGACACCACGTCCCAGAGTTAGTCCGCGAAGAGAAACAAAGGAAAAAAAAAAAAGAGGAAAAGAAGAAATCACATACAGACAACAGATTGGGAGACGAGAAAATTTGGAACAAAGAAAAAGATATACAAGAAGAGACGAGACATCGGACCCCCGAAGGAAAGGGAAGATTAAAAAGGGACGAGAACGACGGAGAACAAGAAGACACCGAGGACAACGGGAGCAACAAACAAAGAGAAAACGGATAAGTACCCCGTTGTGGGATTTTTGGTATTTTTTTTGGTTTCTTGGGTAGTGCATCGTACGGTGCAAATATATATATATATCGCGAGATATATATATGTATAAGCGCGTTGTGCAGTGCACCCCGCAGTAGATAGTAATTTAAGTGGTGTTTGGAGAGACTCCGAGGGAGCCCCAAGCAGATACATATAGCGAAGGAATAGTGCGTAGCGCCCAAAAGGAGGGCAGAAATAGTGGTCGCGTAAGGTCCCGTTCGTCGCAAAGAGTTTAGGGTAGAGATACCCACCGGTTCGCGACACAAAGATCGCTTCGCGAGTTGGCCCGTTAAGTTTCGGTACCGAGCCGGTACCGCGCGATTGTGTTGGCGGAGTACTCGGGGTCGCCCGATACCCGTGCCCTCTTTGTTGTGTGATCGTGTTGTCCATCTGTGTGGGGACAGTTGGCCACCGAGCCCAAGCGTTTAGCTGGGTGAAAGTCAGTCCCGAGGGGTTGACGTGAGGGCGGAGGTTCGGAAGAACCGACGCGGATATCGGTTTCCCCTGATACTTCAGGGAGAAGTATATATATATACCGGGCGGGGTATATATCTACATATACACAAGGAGTAAAGGTTTCGGTACGTATATATATATATACGTATCATCGGGTTTCGTCGTTCCTGACGAAAGACGACGTGGCGCCCACTTCCTTCGGGAAGACATTTTAGAGAGTTTTTTTGGAAATTTGAGTGTGGAACCCACCCCAGCTGAGTCGGCCGGCAGGGAGGTTTACTGGGACCACCCATTGTCGCCAGGTACGCGACATTTTTGGCGCCCAACGTGGGGCCAGTTTTGCGAGTCAAGTTTCGGGTCAAGTTTGAACGGGACCTCGTTTTTTTTATATTTTTTTCCATATTTTTTTTTTTTTTATTATCTTTTTATATTTTTTATTTTATCTCTTTATATCTTTTATCTTTTTATATCTTTTTATATAATTTTGTGGTGGGGGATATTAAATTTTTTTTATATATATCTTTTTATTTTTTTTTTTGGGGATCTTTTTTTGTTATATTTTTTCTGGATTTTTTTTTAATTTTTCCTCTTAAAAGTTGTATATTGTTTCAAGGAGGGGATCAGCGAAGGTTCTTTTCGCTTGGTTTAGTAGTATCGCATTTTGGGTTTTTGGTTGGATTATTTCGCGAAGCACTTGCAGTTTTCGCTTCGGAGAAACAAGTTTTTGGTTGGTTAATTTCGAGAAGCATTTGGAGTTTTTTTTTGTGGAGAAACAAATTTTTGGTTTTGAGTTTTGGATTTCGTTGGTTCCATTGAGATCACTGTTTTTTTAATAAATAAACTTTAGTCGGGCTGTTTTTTTGTTTATCTTCCCCCACGTTTTGCGTTGGTAGTCGTAGGGTCGTTTTTTTTTTGGTTTCGGTTTCCATAAGTTGTGGAGATTAATAGGCTCTCGCAGGAGGAGTTGGCCTATGAGGTCGTGTGCCGAGGATTGAAGGCCGGCACGGTGGAGGCAATGCGGAAGTCGCTTAGGGCCGCAAGGTTAATGGAGCGACGGGGGTCACTCGAGGCGGTCGAGTACCCCTTCAAGTTTGTACAGGATCGGGAAGTCGTACAGGGGAAGGTTTGGGAAATTGAAGAACTGCTGGAGAATCCCGTAGTGCGGGATTCTTCAGAATTCAAGAAGGCACAGACGAAAATAGAGTGGGCTATAACCCGACTCGGTAGGTCGCAACCAGTGTCGGAAGAGGACGAAGAATCCAAGAAACAGCTGAAGACCGAGCTGGTAATCTTGTTGGCAACCCTGGAGGGAGACGAGGTTCTCGACGAAGAGGAGGAGAGAGAAGAAACAAAGAAGATGAATGGTGGTCAAGCCCCATCAACGGCGACATCAGCCGCACCGGTGAAGAATCGGGTAGTCCAGAGAAACCTGGCTCCGTTTTATCAGACCCTACTGGGGTTAGCGGAGCCAGCAACGATAGCGGACCTCGTGGGATTGGGTAGGAAGTTGGAGATGGTACGAGCCAACGTGGAAACGTTCGCGCCACCTCCAACCAACAGATCGAAAAACCTACTGGAACCGGACCTGGCCTACGTGACTGAGGAGGAGCCGAGAGTAGCAGCCGCGCGAATCGAATCACCACCAGTGGCGCGCAGAGAGGTCACGCCGCCAACTCAGAAGAACACACCACCAGTTGAGCGCAGGGACAAGCCACCACCGAGACTGCAGAGCGAGGCACCACCACGTCGAGAGAGGAGAGAGTTCCCACCAGCAAGAGAGTGGAGAGAGACAGCATCGGCGACACGGAGAGAAGCACCGCCGCAACATATACGCTGCTTCAATTGCAATCGGGGAGGACATTTCTCCCGGACATGTACGGTGCCGAGAAGATGTTTCGGGTGCGGGCAGCCCGGGGTAACCATGCGCGATTGCCGAAGATGCTCAGGAAATGGGCAACGACCTCCTGCGTCAGCAGGGCGGGAGCGTCGGCGGAATTAGGGAGGTTGCCTGCTGGCCACCAGTCGGGAGGGAAGTTCATTTAGGTTTCACTTTGGAAGTGCAGGATGACGATGTACGCCCGTATTTAGGGGTTAGTGTGTATGGGGTTAGGTTGATAGGACTTGTAGATTCCGGGTCGTCGCGTACTATCGTCGGTAGGGAAGGATGGAACATTTTAGGCAGGTTAGGACTTAGATTAGGGCAGGCAAAAACAAGTAGGGTCATATTAGCAAACGGTGCAGGGACATTGAGCCTACCATTTGAGGTGCGAGGAGAAGCGCTCCTCTTAGACTGCTTGGTCATTCCCTCTCTGCCCCAATCATTGATTTTGGGGGCGGACTTCTTAAGCCGATCGGGGGTGGTTTTAGATTTGGGCTCCGGCAATTGGAGTTTCCATAAACAACCCACTGCTTCGATGTCCGCGATCATGGAGAGAGCGGAATTGAGCGAAGACCAGGAAAGGCAGCTAAGGCCCCTCGTAGAGGGCGCATTTCGGAATATGCCTGAAGGCATTGGGTGCACTCACTTGGTAGAGCATAAGATTAGGACGTCGTCTGAACCAATAAAGCAGAGGTACTATCCGGTATCTCCAGCGGTTCAACGACACATAGATAGCGAGCTAGAGGACATGCAAAAGAATGGAGTTATTGAGAAATCGAACAGTCCTTGGGCTTCTCCGATCGTCATGATCAGGAAGAAGGACGGTTCGTTCCGGTTCTGTGTGGACTACCGGAAATTAAACAAAGTTACGGAGAGGGACGCTTATCCCCTCCCGTACATAACATCGACTTTGGATAAGCTCAGGGATGCGAAGTTCCTATCATCCCTCGATATAAAATCCGCTTATTGGCAGATACCGATGGAGGAGAAATCGCGGCAGTACACGGCCTTCACGGTCCCAAATAGAGGCCTCTTCCAGTTCAAGCGAATGCCTTTTGGGTTGCATAATGCACCTGCAACGTGGCAGCGATTTATCGACACGGTACTAGGTCCCGACCTAGAACCACATGTATTCGTATACCTCGATGATATCATCGTGGTTACGAACGAGTTCGGAAAACATCTCACGATATTGGCGGAAGTCTTCAAAAGACTAGGCGAAGCCGGCCTTAAACTAGGGGAAGAAAAGTGTAACTTCTGCATGTCCTCGCTAAGGTATTTAGGATACGTGGTGGACCGTCAAGGTTTATACGCTGACCCGGAAAAAGTTCAGAGTATGGTTAGGATTCCTGCACCGAAGAATGTTAGGGAGGTTAGGAGCTTTGTAGGTACGATATCGTGGTATAGGAGATTTATACCCAATTTTTCGACCCTGGTCAAACCGCTGACCGATTTACTCAAAAAGAGTACCAAATTTTCTTGGAACGACGAGTGCGAGGGGAGTTTCCGTAGGGCAAAGGAGTGCCTGGTGACTGGAGAGTAGGAACCCGGTACTATTGGCCGAAAATGCGGGCCGATATTACCAGGTATGTTAGGAGCTGTAGGGTATGTCAGGCAGTGAAACCGGTGAACACCAAACCGGCTGGTTGGATGGTTCAGAGGAGAGGAATCCGGATCCTTGGCAGACGATCTGCGTAGATCTGGTAGGACCGCTCCCAAAGTCCTCCAGTGGATTCTCTTATATACTGACAGTAGTGGATTACTTCACGAAGTTTCCACTACTGTTTGCGCTAAGGAACGCGACGGCGAAGTCGGTTATTAAACATCTCGAGAACGGCGTGTTCCTCTTGTTCGGAGTACCGTCGGTGGTAATATGTGACAACGGGCCACATTTCCGAGGATCGGAGCTGAAGAAATTGTGCCAGGGGTATGGCACCCGGATAAGATATACAGCGTATTACCACCCACAAGCCAATCCGGCTGAGCGAATCAACCAGATCATCAAAACAACCTTGCGCGCGTACGTATCGGAGAACCACCGGACGTGGGATACACATTTGGCGAAGGTCGCTTGCTGTATCCGCACAGCACAACATAATGTATTGGGGGTTACCCCATACTATGCTAACTTCGGGCGAGAGATGGCAACGTTGGGAACGAATGTCGGAAGCGGACGAAATAATAAGGCAGCGAAAGACGGCAACCACGATGAAGACACCATGGATGAATCGGGCGATTTACCCTCGGGGGAGAATAATGGTACTGGCGAGTACGAAGCGGAAATGACGGAAATGGGCAGAAGATTCCAAGAGCTGAGGGCGGATATAGGTAAGAAGCTGACTGTAGCAATACAGAAAACTTCGAACCTGTACAACCTAAGGCGAAGGGATGTCCACTACCTACCAAACGAGTTGGTATGGCGAAGAAACATGATGCTGTCGGACGCAGCAAATTATTACGCGGCTAAATTAGCACCGAAGTATGTCGGTCCATTCGTCATACGAAAAAGGGTGTCCCCGTGGACGTACATCCTCGAAGATGAGAGCGGGAGAGAAAAGGGAACATGGCACATGATAAGTGAAGGACGCCTACTGCGAAATTTGCGAGCAAATTTCGCGGAGGTAAGGGTGGGGTTGTCGCGTGCAAAATTGCACGCTACAAAATTGTTCGTCTTCCCTGACCCACAATCCCCATACGAGGTAAAGGGAAACCTCGACCACCTCGCCAACACCAACGTACCCCTGTTGAGAAGATCTGCCCGGGATCTTACGCGATGATAGGGTTCGCGGAAACACGGGTTGCTTATCTGGGAGTGATAAAGAAAACAAAAGTAAAGATATAAACCAAATAGCGAAGGTAGCATTGAATTGCCAAACGGCCCAAGGCTCTTCAAAGTTCTCCGAGACGCCGTCCAACGCCTAAATGTAGGCCACAAAGAAAGAAACGGAAAGTTAAGAATGCCACAAAACCGCGGCAGAAAAAAAAATAATAATTAATAATCTTTCCCAAAAATAACAAATCTACCTATAACGAGAACAATTATAACTACTAAAAATATCATAGACGCAATATAATAACTGAACAAACCACATAACATATATACATATACATAATACAAAAAAATTATTAAGAAATAACCACCATCGCTCGAAGGTATGAATGTGGATGGAGAGAGTGAGGCACCGAGGGAGACTGCCAGTGCATTGGATGTGATTCCCTTTGCCCTGGTAGCCGATCAACGAGACAGCGGATCGACTGAACCGGCACACGTACCAGTGGACCAAAACCCACCCGCTCCATAAGAGACTGGCCAGCGGGACGGGGCATCGCGATTGAGGGGAGGAGGCAGCAGCAGGCAAACTCACCCGCCCACGGATGACTGGCAAGCGGGAGGTGTTACCTCGATCGAGGGGATGCCGCCGTTGTATATGAATGCACGAATACCAACAAACACGGAATGCGTGCCGATGCCGGGTCCGACGATCACGTGTGAGAGAGTGGGACGCACGATCCAGTGGTGAGATCGAGGTGCGTCGTGTGCGTGTGAATTGTGTTGCGAGTGTGAGTAGACAAAGAAATGATGTCCGAAGTATGTGTGGTATGCGTGAAATGTATGGAATGTGGGGAATGCATGGAATGTGTGTGAATGCGAAAGAGTGGTGGAAACCGGCATTCTTAGCTTGACCGAGTAAGGGACACCACGTCCCAGAGTTAGTCCGCGAAGAGAAACAAAAGAAAAAAAAAAAAAGAGGAAAAGAAGAAATCACATACAGACAACAGATTGGGAGACGAGAAAATTTGGAACAAAGAAAAAGATATACAAGAAGAGACGAGACATCGGACCCCCGAAGGAAAGGGAAGATTAAAAAGGGACGAGGACGACGGAGAACAAGAAGACACCGAGGACAACGGGAGCAACAAACAAAGAGAAAACGGATAAGTACCCCGTTGAGGGATTTTTGGTATTTTTTTTGGTTTCTTGGGTAGTGCATCGTACGGTGCAAATATATATATATATCGCGAGATATATATATGTATAAGCGCGTTGTGCAGTGCACCCCGCAGTAGATAGTAATTTAAGTGGTGTTTGGAGAGACTCCGAGGGAGCCCCAAGCAGATACATATAGCGAAGGAATAGTGCGTAGCGCCCAAAAGGAGGGCAGAAATAGTGGTCGCGTATGGTCCCGTTCGTCGCAAAGAGTTTAGGGTAGAGATACCCACCGGTTCGCGACACAAAGGTCGCTTCGCGAGTTGGCCCGTTAAGTTTCGGTACCGAGCCGGTACCGCGCGATTGTGTTGGCGGAGTACTCGGGGTCGCCCGATACCCGTGCCCTCTTTGTTGTGTGATCGTGTTGTCCATCTGTATGGGGACAGTTGGCCACCGAGCCCAAGCGTTTAGCTGGGTGAAAGTCAGTCCCGAGGGGTTGACGTGAGGGCGGAGGTTCGGAAGAACCGACGCGGATATCGGTTTCCCCTGATACTTCAGGGAGAAGTATATATATATACCGGGCGGGGTATATATCTACATATACACAAGGAGTAAAGGTTTCGGTACGTATATATATATATACGTATCATCGGGTTTCGTCGTTCCTGACGAAAGACGACGTGGCGCCCACTTCCTTCGGGAAGACATTTTAGAGAGTTTTTTTGGAAATTTGAGTGTGGAACCCACCCCAGCTGAGTCGGCCGGCAGGGAGGTTTACTGGGACCACCCATTGTCGCCAGGTACGCGACAAGGCACCTTTTCTTAGTTAAAGTTAGCCCCCATTTGATAATATCGTATAGCGTCTCCTCCATTTTTCCTCTGGCTATGACTACTATGTCATCGGCATATGCCTGACATCTGATGCCATGGTTAGTTAGTATCTCTAAAGGCTCGTCTACAACTAGGCTCCGCATGAGAGGAGATAGAGTAGAATATAAAATATAAAATGTATCCATTGTAATATTTCTTTTAATCACTTCTATTTAAAAAAAAAAAGTAGTAGAATCACAGTCGATGCTGAGGATATGGAAGAACCACTTCTGCAGACTGTATAACGGCGATGAAGAACCGAATTCCGCTGTCAGGCAGATTGAACCATTCAACCCGAATGAAAGGGACGACGAAGTGAAGATAGCTATATCTAAACTAAAGTCCAACAAAGCTGCTGGAGCTGACGGCCTAGCGGCTGAGCTTTTCAAAGCAGCAGGCGATGACTTGGGAAGGAGCATGCACCAACTCATCTGTAAAATATGGTCGGAAGAAAGCATGCCCGATGAATGGAACCTCAGCATTGTTTGCCCGATCCACAAAAAAGGAGACCCTCTAAAATGCGCCAACTATAGAGGCATCAGTCTTCTAAATATCGCTTATAAGATCCTATCTGCCGTGTTGTGTGAACGCCTAAAGCCATTCGTCAACAACCTGGTCGGTCCATACCAGTGTGGCTTTAGGCCTGGAAAATCCACCATCGACCAAATATTCACGCTGCAGCAGATCTTGGAAAAAACCCAGGAACAACAAATCGATACCCACCACCTTTTCATCGATTTTAAGGCCGCGTATGACAGCATCTATAGAGACGAGCTATACAGAGAAATGTCTAGTTTTGGCATCCCTACCAAACTCGTCCATTTGTGTAGGATGACGATGGAGAATGCACGCTGCTCCATCAAGGTCGGTAAAGACCTAACCGAGACCTTTGATGTCAAAAAAGGATTCAGACAAGGCGACGCTCTGTCATGCGACTTCTTCAACATCATACTTGAAAGAATTGTGCAAAACTCGCACGCCAACACCAGAGGCACAATCTTTCAGAAGTCCGTCCAATTACTCGCATATGCCGACGATATTGACATAATCGGAAGAACACAGCGTGATGTCAATGGCACTTTTGTGAGTATTGCGACGGAGGCCGCGAAGATGGGTTTAACGGTAAATGAGGGCAAGACCAAGTATATGCTGTCAACCAGAAAGGACACCCAAGAACGACGTCTCGGACACAACGTCACAGCTGACAGTTATAACTTTGAGGTAGTCAAGGACTTTGTCTACCTAGGCACCGCTATTAACTCAGACAACGACACCAGCGCTGAAATCAAACGAAGAATAACTCTTGCTAATCGCTGCTTCTTTGGGCTAAGAACGCAATTGATAAACAAAGCCCTCTCTCGAACAACCAAAGTAACCCTGTACGTCCCAGTCCTGCTATATGGCGCAGAAGCATGGACTTTGTCAAAAGCGGATGAGGTTGCTCTTGGTTGCTTCGAGAGGAAAATTCTTCGGGTGATTTTCGGTCCCGTCTGCATCGAGGGTGAGTGGAGGAGAAGATACCACAACGAACTGTACGAGCTGTTCAGAGACATTGACTTAGCCAGAAGGATGAAGATACAACGATTGAGATGGCTAGGTCATATAGAGCGAATGGAAACCAATGCTCCGGCCCGGAAATCTTCGAATCCACCCCCGAGGGACGGCGCAGTAGAGGAAGACCGCGACTCAGGTGGCGCACGCAAGTGGAAAGGGACCTCAACCAACTGTGCGTGCGAAACTGGAGGCAGCTAGCTAAAGATCGAGCTGGCTGTAGACGCTTGTTGGTTGAGGCCCAGGTCCACCCCGGACAGTAGCGCCACCTTAAGTAAGCAAGTATTTAAAAAAAAACTACGAACGAATAATGACAATTCAATTTCGCAATTGACAGGAGTCTAAGTGGAAATCTTATATTGTATCTCCCTCAATCCTGCCTTCTTCCGATCATGTAATCAGCCACCAAGAGACGTTTTTGATTTTAAAAGATTTCCAGTATCTGTTTCATTGCCTTCAATAGCATTTCACAAATTTGTATGCCCAAGATATGTTTGCATTGCTAATTTCGTTTGCTATAATTTTCACAGCAAGTTAGTTTTTCAATTGAGTTCAAAAAAACTGTTTTCAGACGACAGGGTGTATTTCGCAATCAAAAACACTCGTTCACAGGAAAAAATGACAGAATTCGGCGGCGATTCAACACATGCAAACCAGAAATCAATTAAACGAGATGGGTCCTTTCCAGTGGAAAATACCCTCGCTCATAGCGAAATACGCATACTTCCATATTCGTCAAATATATTTCACGCATACTTTCCCAAGTGGGTTCTTTCGTCAGCTGTCCATCAGCTGTTCGTCAGTTTGCCCGCGATCTGAAATGATCTGGAAGTATGTCATGAGCTGTATTCGTAGATGTGACAACTTACTTTAATCATTAACACCACTTATAGTTTTATAAATAAAGGAAACAAAAAATGTCTTTCTAATTTTTGAATAAATTACGTTTAAAATAATGGCAAGAGTATTTGAAATGCGAATATGTGTCAATACAGAACACAAGAAAATTATAAATGTTGCTTAGAAATATTGTGGTTTGCTTGGCAATTTAGAAAAAAATAATGCAATGTAAAGTATAATACAACAGTGTTATATTGGAAAGGCTTACGTTGTAGTTATTTAGCATAATTACGCTAATTATCGGATCAGATAATTCATATCCGATTGTCGCTTTTTCGACTACTTTCAGATTTTGTTATTACGAAGTTTAATTTTTTGATTGCATTCGAATTTACCGATTATTCAAATGCGTACTAACATGGACATACATACATATATGGCAGTCACCTTAATAAAACCCGTTTTGCTTATATTTAGTTGCTAGAAAATACTAGAAATGCAATTACACAATGTAGAAATAAATCGTTGATATAAAAGTGAAATTTATATTCTACATTCAATTCTGTGTGTTTGTCCATAAAAACTTTTACTGAAAATTTAGATTTGAAATAACGTTCAAATAACGAACGCTTTTTTAAATAAGAATTGTACTTCACCTCATTTGTTTGAATGTGTATGGTTCAGCTGTTCGAAAGAGCTCAAACAATAAGCTGTCTAAAAAATTTCAAGGGCAAAGAGGGTACAAGTTGAATATCTCTATTAGTTGATCTCTGATGTGCACTATCCCATTCTTTGATCCATACATATTTATATTTTTTTGTGATCCGCATTGACTTGGTGGTGTTAAACAGCTGACGTGTATGGTGAGATAAACACTCATTGAGGTACATCTTTTGAGAGTTCACCTCTGCGTTGATTAGAGACGTTTTTAACGATTTTTTCCCCTAACGATTTGCTCTCATTATCTTCTCCATCCAACGACGACTTGACAATCTTACATGAAGAATATTAATGGGGGTGTGTGAGTTATTGCTCTCTGAGATTTGATGGCGTTTGTGAAGAAATATTTTGTATAACGCATCTGGCAATGCTACCCAAGGAAGAAACGTCAAATCGATCGCCGTCTTTAACTTGAAATTTGAAAACAGACATTCATTCGTTCATAAAGCGTCAATGTGAAAAGTAATTTGTGTAACTAAAAAATTTGAGTTTTATTTTTTGTGTGAGAAATATAGAACTACTACGTAAATTTAGTTGACACATTTTTTAATTGCATTGGTAAAAATAATTTTTTTACATTCTCAAATTTTTTATAAATAAGTGCAATGCTTGGACGGAGAAATAAGTGTCCTATATGTGACGAACCATATGAAGATACCAATATGGGGGAATGTACTTCTTGCACTAAGTAGATTCATTTCGCGTGTGCGGATGTTGGAGAAGAAGTAGCTAACGTCTCAGGCTGGAGGTGCATCAATTGCATAAAATTAAGTGCTCAGCATCACAGCCAGACACCAGCAATCTCTACAGCACAAGCGGAGCCAAAGAAAGGAGAAAAAAATATGCTGCGCAGATAATCAGAAGCATTCAAATCGACAAGTTCAGCAAAAAGACGCCTGCCGAACAACGGTATTTTCCGATTCACAAGAAAATGTCAAAATACAAAAGAGTAAAACTAACACCAATACAAATACTCAAAAAAAAGTCGCACACAGCTGAAGCTAGTGCGCCTATTTCGGTGAGTAGACAAGAATATTTACCGCAACACATTGATGCCGCATCTGTATATTCCTCTCAACAACAGATGATGAGAACATAATTCGTCTACGACAGAGCTTAAAGGTATAGCGAGAGAATTGGTTGCACCCCAATTAACTATACCATCATTTGTGCCAATTATAATCGAAACCTTAAGCGAGATATATGGTAGATCAGAGCTGCTAATGGAAAATTACATTGAGCATATAAGGCAGATGTCATCACCAAAATTTGACCGTTTGGAGACTATCGTAGAGTTCGCTGTCGCAGTGAGAAATTTTTATGCTACACTACAAGAGATCAGAAATTGGAAATCCAAATCCACACAAGTCATGCGTATCCTTAACTCCGAAATGTCAAGAGAAAACGTCGATCTTTCATTGAACGCAGAAGCTCTAAGAGAGAAGGTACTGGGAATGTGGTGGTGTATAAAGAATGATGAGTACACATATTCGCTTTGCTACAATAAAGGGAATTCATCTGTTTTAAAAGGAGAAAAGCGACCTACGAAAAGAGAAATATTAAAAATATTAATGTCAATATATGACCCATTGGGACTAATTGCACATTTTTTGGTTTACCTTAAAATAATTCTGCAGGAGATCTGGCGAAGCGGAATACAGTGGGATGAGGATATTAAAGATGAGCAATACGATCTGTGGAAAAACTGGCTGAGGGTCCGTCCAATGTTGGAATGAGGCAAAAACGCAGTTGCATGTTTTTGTGGATGCCAGTGAAAAGGCATGTGCTGCTGTTAGTTATTTGCGAAATAAAAAATAAAACCAAGTGGTTGGAGCCAAAACAAAGGTAGCGCCGTTAAAACTTCGTTCCATACCAAGATTAGAATTAGATGCAGCAATGTTGGGAAGCAGATTCGCCAAAAGTATTAAGGATGAACTAACTATAGAGATCAACAACGTAATTTTCTGGTGTGATTCAAAGGTAACATTAGGCTGGATAAGAGGAGATCCAAGAAAGGTTCACCAAATTTGTAGCATTTCAAGTTTTGGAAATTCTAGAAAACTCAAATGCAAAGTTCTGGCGTTATGTAACGGCTAAAATTAACGTTGCAGATGATGGTACCAAATGGACAAAACTCCCGAAACTGGATGCAAAGGATCGATGGTTTAATGGGCCTGCTTACTTGCTGTTAGAAGAATCAAAGTGGCCAGAAGATATCTTCATTGTTAATGACACATCAGAGAATCACCGTTTATAGATTTCAACAGATTTTCAAAATGGAAACGGCTAATAAATACCGTGTGGGCGCCGTGGCGTAGTGGGTAGGTGCGTCGACTCCTACGCTCGAGGTCGTCGGTTCGAATCTCGAAAAAAAAAACATCAAACATTTTTTTCACGGCTTCACCTCTTTCGAGTCACTGACAATGCTCAAAGAGTATAACTGTCTAGAAAAAAGCTTCTCAATCTCGCCGTTCGGAGTCGGCATTAAACTGTAGGTCCCCTCCACTCGTGAGAGAACAATAGCACGCACAACACGAGTTGGTTGGTGAGGCCCAGGTCCACCTCGGACTGTAACGCCGCCATTATTATTATTATTAATAAATACCGTAGCATATGTTATCAGATTTATAAACAACATTAACAACACCGATTGCTACTTTAGACGTGAAGGTATTCTAACAAGCGAGGGGTTACATCAAGCGGAAGTTGGTTGGTTGGAAGTTGGAAGTTGGTTGAAAGCTTCCTTTTTCAATAGGGAAATTAATAAAATTGGAATAACATCATAAGCTGATCGAAAAGGACTTCAAGTCACAGTTGATCATAATAGTTCCTTATATCGACTGTCACCATACCTTGTTGAAGAGGGCTTGTTAAGGGTAAGAGGAAGAACCTAAGCTGCCGAATTTATTGCAGAAGACGCCAAAAGACCAATCATCTTACCAAAGAATCATCACATAACTCGCTTACTTGTTCAATGTGTACATGAAGAATTCCTGCATTCCAACAACGAAAGTGTGGTTAACCAAATCCGGCAGCGCTATTGGATTCCAAAACTTAGGTGCGCTTTAAAGAAAATTCAAAGTTCTTGTCAATTTTGTAAAATTAGGAGTGCAAAACCATAAGAACCTCAAATAGCACCACTTCCAATTGCAAGATTGGCAGCCTTTTCTGAACCTTTTTCGCATGTGGGTGTTGATTACTTCGGACCATTAACCGTGGCAATAGGGCGTCGTGTGGAGAAGCGATGGGGTGTTATTTTTACATGTCTCACAATTAGAACAGTGCATGTTGAAATAGCGCATAAGCTGGATGCGTACTCCTTTATACTCTACTTTAACGATTTCATAAACCGTCGTGGATTTTATATATAGCGATAGAGGCACAAATTTTATTGGCGCAGAGAGGATGTTACAAGAAGCATTGAAACAATCAACATGGATAAAGTAGCAACATTTCATGAGCCCTACACTGCAATGGAAATTTAACCCTCCAGCTTCACCACACATGGGCGGTGCTTGGGAACACTTAGTCAAAACTTTAAAATTGGCTTTATATGACTCGTTACCAACTAGAGCGCCTTCGGATCCGCTATTAAAGTCGTGTTCAATAGCGGCAGAAAATATAGTCAACTCAAGGCCACTTACCTACATGCTTCTTGAAAGTGATTTACAGGAAGCATTAACACCAAATCACTTTTTAAGACTAACATCCGGAGCAATAAAGCAAATGGCAGCAATCGATGATAGTGTGAAGGTTATCAAGCTAAAGAAAGAGTTGCTGACAAATGTTGGAAAAGGTTTGTGACTGAGTATACACCAAAACTACCTCTCCGGTCAAAGTGGCATACGCAGATTTTACCGTTAAAGGTGGGAATTATTATTATTATTATTGTTGAGGGTATATTGCACCGCGACCTTTAAGATCTATTGTGCCCCCTTTCAATACCTTAGCACAATTAAGAATTCCCCTCAAATACAGTTCTTTTCAGAGTTGTATTCAGGGTAATGGACTCCTATTGCGCATAGGTGAAGAAATCTGTTCTAGAGTATTCTCTCTAAGCCAGTTTCCTTCTGGAATCTGAGAATGAGAGATGGTTCTAGTGATTGCATTTCTTCTTCTGATAGTAGGTACTTGCCCAGACTTCTTCTTTTTTTGTTGTGGGCTAGTGCCTCACAAAATCCGAGTATATGTACTGGAATTTCATTAAATTCTCCACAAAGTCTGCAGAGACCTTCTTCTGATACCCCTAGTCTCCTTAGATGCTCCCTGAGTCTACAGTGCCCCATTAAGAAGCATGTGAGGATACGGAGGTTGTTCTTCCTTCTTTCTAGTTCCCTGAATTCTTAGCTGGGGAGATGGTCTCCTACAGCGCAGAATAGTTCAGGCCTATGATGCTCTCAGATTTCCTTGCTAGGGAGTCGGCCATTTCATTGTCTTCTATCCCCGAATGACCAGAGTTTTACTCGGTATCCAGCAGAGTTTTACTCGATTTTTCCTACTCAACTCTTTAAGCTTCTGCAGGAATTCCCATACAAGCTTGGATTTGATGATGTAGAAGTCTAGTGCTATAATAGTGGCTCGACTGTCCGACATTATTGCTATGTCGCAGTTGGTATAATTCCTTTCAAGATTGATCTGAACGCATCTGTCTATGGCATAAATTTCCGCTTGAAAGATGCTGGTATATTTGCCCATGGATTCGAAGTATTATGTTCTGGGTCGAAAAACTCCTGCTCTAGTTCCTTCATCAGTTCTTGATCCGTCTGTATACCATTTTACTGTGTTGCTGCTCAGTCTGTGGACCATGGATGGTCCACCATCAGGTAAGCTGGTGCTGAGCTTACTGGTAAATTTCTTTTGGAAGTTGAATTTCTTAATCACGTCTTTTTGACCAGTGCGTCGATGTAATGCACCTGTCTTTTCCTATCCCTTCTTTTGCCATTCTTATGATTGTTTTGTTTGCACAGTCTGCAACCACCAGATGCAAAAAAGTCAGCTCCAGTAGCACCCCCATAGCCGCAGTTGTGCAAGTTATCATAACATAGTCAGTGTTATACCCGACAAACTTATTGCTTTTAGTTGTTCCAGTTTTCGTTTTCTTGTGAAAGGTACTATGGTGGTTTTTGCCGAATTAGGTTTAGCCGACAGGCACCATTTCTTTGTTAAAGTTAGCCCCCATTTGATAATATCGCATAGCGTCTCCTCCATTTTTCCTCTGGCTATGACTACTATGTCATCGGCATATGCCTGACATCTGATGCCATGGTTAGTTAGTATCTCTAGAGGCTCGTCTACAACTAGGCTCCGCATGAGAGGAGCTCTCGAAGCTATTATCGGGCTGACACCTTTACCCATCTTCGTTAGGAAGATAGCTGCCACCTATGCCATTAAACTGCAGCTAGAATATCAATTCAAACCAGGTGACCTAGTGGGTCACCTTAGGATACTCAACTCAATCCCTAATAGAGACATGTTTTGTACAATGCCGGACACTATGGTCAGGCAGAACTGTTTCGGCAGGTTATTTGAAGTTGAAATATTGGACCGGGTAGACTGGTCCAATGGTGCCCCAACACTAGACCCCAGAAGTCTAGTTTGGTACACAGATGGATCGAAAATGGATTCTGGAGTCGGAGCTGGTGTCTGTGGACCCAACACTGGGATCTCTGTACCGATGGGGTCTAGTCCCACTGTGTTCCAAGCCGAAATCCATGCCATTGAGATCTGCGCGAGACATAATCTTGGTAAAGGTATCAAGGGCGCAATTATACAAATCTTTTCTGATAGCCAGGCAGCACTTAAGGCCTTATCGTCCAGTCAAATAGACTCTAAAGCCGTCAAATGTTGCCACGATGCTCTGCAATCCCTAGCCAAACACAACAAAGTGAAACTTGGTTGGGTCCCTGGGCACAAAGGGATTGCAGGTAACGAATCAGCAGATGAACTCGCTAGAGCGGGTTCAAGTACTGCGTTCATAGGCCTTGAACCATACTGCAGTGTCAATTGGTCGACGGCTGCAGCGCTGATTAATGAATGGGAAAACAAACTTCGCCTAGATCATTGGACCAATGGGTCAGGTCTCAGGCAATCCAAAAAATTAATCAGACCCTATTCCTACAAGGAAATCCTTAGCTTAGATAAGGAGAGCATAAGAAAGCTAACGGGCTTTCTTACTGGCCACTGCGGCTTGTATTACCACCTTAACAAAATGAACTTGTGTCAAAACACGGAATGTAGGTTCTGTCTTGAAGAAGACGAAACATCTCAGCACATCTTATGTGAATGTCCGGCACTACATTGGTTAAGGAAACGTATTCTCCACAGGGAAATACTGACTTCAGTGGAATTGAAAAACTCCACTACAAAAGATATACTATCTTTCATAAGGAAAGTGGTAAATCTTTTGGATTAACTCCAGCCCGTCGATACAATAGATCTTTTTAGGTCGCAGTGTCGCAGCCTTTACGGCAGGGTTGTACAAGAGGAAAAAAAAAAAAAAAATGAGAGGAGATAGAGTAGAATATAAAATATAAAATATATCCATTGTAATATTTCTTTTAATCACTTCTATTTAAAAAAAAACTACGAATGAATAATGACAATTCAATTTCGCAATTGACAGGAGTCTAAGTGGAAATCTTATATTGTATCTCCCTCAATCCTGCCTTCTTCCGCTCATGTAATCAGCCACCAAGAGACGTTTTTGATTTTAAAAGATTTCGAGTATCTGTTTCAGTGCCTTCAATAGCATTCCACTAATTTGTATGCTCAAGATATGTTTGCATTGCTAATTTCGTTTGCTATAATTTTCACAGCCAGTTAGTTTTTCAATTGAGTTCAAAAAAAAAACTGTTTTCAGACGACAGGGTGTATTTCGCAATCAAAAACACTCGTTCACAAGAAAAAAATGATAGAATTCGCCGGCGATGCAACACATGCAAACCAGAAATCAATTAAACGAAATTGGTCCTTTCCAGTGGAAAATACCCTCGCTCATAGCGAAATACGCATACTTCCATATTCGTCAAATATATTTCACGCATACTTTCTCAAGTGGTTTCTTTCGTCAGCTGTTCATCAGTTTGCCCACGATCTGAAATGATCTGGAAGTATGTCATGAGTTGTGTTCGTAAGATGTGACAACTTACTTTAATCATTAACACCACTTATAGTTTTGTAAATAAACGAAACAACTAACGTCTTTCTAATTTTTGAATAAATTACGTTTAAAATAATGACAAGAGTATTTGAAATGCGAATATGTGTCAATACAAAACACAAGAAAATTATAAATGTTGCTTAGAAATATTGTGGTTTGCTTGGCAATTTAGAAAAAAATAATGCAATGTGAAGTATAATACAACAGTTATATTGGAAAGGCTTACGTTGTAGTTATTTAGCATAATTACGCTAATTATCGGATCGGATAATTCATATCCGATTGTCGATTTTTCTACTACTTTCAGATTTTGTTAGTACGAAGTTTAATTTTTTGATTGCATTCGAATTTACCGATTATTCAAATGCGTACTAACATGGACATACATACATATATGGCAGTCACCTTAATAAAACCCGTTTTGCTTATATTTAGTTGCTAGAAAATACTAGAAATGCAATTACACAATGTAGAAATAAATCGTTGATATAAAAGTGAAATTTATATTCTACATTCAATTCTGTGTGCTTGTCCATAAAAACGTTTACTGAAAATTTAGATTTGAAATAACGTTCAAATAACGAACGCTTTTTTAAATAAGAATTGTACTTCACCTCATTTGTTTGAATGTGTATGGTTCAGCTGTTCGAAAGAGCTCAAACAATAAGCTGTCTAAAAAATTTCAAGGGCAAAGAGGGTACAAGTTGAATTATTAGTTGATCTCTGATGTGCACTATCCCATTCTTTGATCCATACATATTATATTTTTTTGTGATCCGCATTGACTTGGTGGTTTTAAACAGCTGACGTGTATGGTGAGATAAACACTCATTGATGTACATCTTTTGAGAGTTCACCTCTGCGTTGATTACAGACGTTTTTAACGATTCTTTCCCCTAACGATTTGCTCTCATTATCTTCTCCTTCCAACGACGACTTGACAATCTTACATGAATAATATTAATGGGGGTGTGTGAGTTATTGCTCTCTGAGATTTGATGGCGTTTGTGAAGAAATATTTTGTATAACGCATCTGGCAATGCTACCCAAGGAAGAAACGTCAAATCGATCGCCGAATTTGAGTTCTATTTTTTGTGTGAGAAATATAGAACTACTACGTAAATTTAGTTGACACATTTTTTAATTGCTGTGGTAAAAATAATTTTTTTACATTCTCAATTTTTTTATAAATAAGTGTAATGCTTGGACGGAGAAATAAGTGTCCTATATGTGACGAACCATATGAAGATACCAATATGGGGGAATGTACTTCTTGCACTAAGTAGATTCATTTCGCGTGTGCGGATGTTGGAGAAGAAGTAGCTAACGTCTCAGACTGGAGGTGCATCAATTGCATTAAATTAAGTGCTCAGCATCACAGCCAGACACCAGCAATCTCTACAGCACAAGCGGAGCCAAAGAAAGGAGAAAAAAATATGCTGCGCAGATAATCAGAAGCATTCAAATCGCCAAGTTCAGCAAAAAGACGCCTGCCGAACAACGGTATTTTCCGATTCACAAGAAAATGTCAAAATACAGAAGAGTAAAACTAACACCAATACAAATACTCAAAAAAAAGTCGCACACAGCTGAAGCTAGTGCGCATATTTCGGTGAGTAGACAAGAATATTTACCGCAACACATTGATGCCGCATCTGTATATTCCTCTCAACAACAGATGATGAGAACATAATTCGTCTACGACAGAGCTTAAAAGGTATACCGATAGAATTGGTTGCACCCCAATTAACTATACCATCATTTGTGCCAATTATAATCGAAACCTTAAGCGAGATATATGGTAGACCAGAGCTGCTAATGGAAAATTACATTGAGCATATAAGGCAGATGTCATCTCCAAAATTTGACCGTTTGGAGACTATCGTAGAGTTCGCTGTCGCTGTGAGAAATTTTAATGCTACACTACAAGAGATCAGAAATTGGAAATCCAAATCCACACAAGTCATGCGTATCCTTAACTCCGAAATGTCAAGAGAAAACGTCGATCTTTCATTGAACGCAGAAGCTCTAAGAGAGAAGGTACTGGGAATGTGGTGGTGTATAAAGAATGATGAGTACACATATTCGCTTTGCTACAATAAAGGGAATTCATCTGTTTTAAAAGGAGAAAAGCGACCTACGAAAAGAGAAATATTAAAAATATTAATGTCAATATATGACCCATTGGGACTAATTGCACATTTTTTGGTTTACCTTAAAATAATTCTGCAGGAGATCTGGCGAAGCGGAATACAGTGGGATGAGGATATTAAAGATGAGCAATACGATCTGTGGAAAAACTGGCTGAGGGTCCGTCCAATGTTAGAACATTTGCGCATACCACGCTGTTATCTGAAGAGCTTTTCATGTTGGAATGAGGCAAAAACGCAGTTGCATGTTTTTGTGGATGCCAGTGAAAAGGCATGTGCTGCTGTTAGTTATTTGCGAAATAAAAAATAAAACCAAGTGGTTGGAGCCAAAACAAAGGTAGCGCCGTTAAAACTTCGTTCCATACCAAGATTAGAATTAGATGCAGCAATGTTGGGATGCAGATTCGCCAAAGGTATTAAGGATGAACTAACTATAGAGATCAACAACGTAATTTTCTGGTGTGATTCAAAGGTAACATTAGGCTGGATAAGAGGAGATCCAAGAAAGGTTCACCAAATTTGTAGCATTTCAAGTTTTGGAAATTCTAGAAAACTCAAATGCAAAGTTCTGGCGTTATGTAACGGCTAAAATTAACGTTGCAGATGATGGTACCAAATGGACAAAACTCCCGAAACTGGATGCAAAGGATCGATGGTTTAATGGGCCTGCTTACTTGCTGTTAGAAGAATCAAAGAGGCCAGAAGATATCTTCATTGTTAATGAAACATCAGAGGAGCTAATAAATACACACGCTGATGAATCACCGTTTATAAATTTCAACAGATTTTCAAAATGGAAACGGCTAATAAATACCGTGTGGGCGCCGTGGCGTAGTGGGTAGGTGCGTCGACTCCTACGCTCGAGGTCGTCGGTTCGAATCTCGAAAAAAAAACATCAAACATTTTTTTCACGGCTCCACCTCTTTCGAGTCACTGACAATGCTCAAAGAGTATAACTGTCTAGAAAAAAGCTTCTCAATCTCGCCGTTCGGAGTCGGCATTAAACTGTAGGTCCCCTCCACTCGTGAGAGAACAATAGCACGCACAACACGAGTTGGTTGGTGAGGCCCAGGTCCACCTCGGACTGTAGCGCCGCCATTATTATTATTATTAATAAATACCGTAGCATATGTTATCAGATTTATAAACAACATTAACAACACCGATTGCTACTTTAGACTTGAAGGTATTCTAACAAGCGAGGGGTTACATCAAGCGGAAGTTGGTTGGTTGGAAGTTGGAAGTTGGTTGAAAGCTTCCTTTTTCAATAGGGAAATTAATAAAATTGGAATAACATCATAAGCTGATCGAAAAGGACTTCAAGTCACAGTTGATCATAATAGTTCCTTATATCGACTGTCACCATACCTTGATGAAGAGGGCTTGTTAAGTGTAAGGGGAAGAACCTAAGCTGCCGAATTTATTGCAGAAGACGCCAAAAGACCAACCATCTTACCAAAGAATCATCACATAACTCGCTTACTTGTTCAATGTGTACATGAAGAATTCCTGCATTCCAACAACGAAAGTGTGGTTAACCAAATCCGGCAGCGCTATTGGATTCCAAAACTCAGGTGCGCTTTAAAGAAAATTCAAAGTTCTTGTCAGTTCTGTAAAATTAGGAGTGCAAAACCATAAGAACCTCAAATAGCACCACTTCCAATTGCAAGATTGGCAGCCTTTTCTGAACCTTTTTCGCATGTGGGTGTTGATTACTTCGGACCATTAACCGTGGCAATAGGGCGTCGTGTGGAGAAGCGATGGGGTGTTATTTTTACATGTCTCACAATTAGAACAGTGCATGTTGAAATAGCGCATAAGCTGGATGCGTACTCCTTTATACTCTACTTTAACGATTTCATAAACCGTCGTGAATTTCGTAAAGTTATATATAGCGATAGAGGCACAAATTTTATTGGCGAAAAGAAGATGTTACAAGATGCATTGAAACAATCAACATGGATAAAGTAGCACAAAATTTCATGAGCCCTACACTGCAATGGAAATTTAACCCTCCAGCTTCACCACACATGGGCGGTGCTTGGGAACACTTAGTCAAAACTTTAAAATTGGCTTTATATGACTCGTTACCAACTAGAGCGCCTTCGGATCCGCTATTAAAGTCGTGTTCAATAGCGGCATGCTTCTTGAAATTGATTTACAGGAAGCATTAACACCAAATCACTTTTTAAGACTAACATCCGGAGCAATAAAGCAAATGGCAGCAATCGATGATAGTGTGAAGGTACTAAAGTATGGTTATCAAGCTAAAGAGAGATTTGCTGACAAATGTTGGAAAAGGTTTGTGACTGAGTATACACCAAAACTACCTCTCCGGTCAAAGTGGCATACGCAGATTTCACCGTTAAAGGTGGGAATTATTATTATTATTATTGTTGAGGGTATATTGCACCGCGACCTTTAAGGTCTATTGTGCCCCCTTTCAATACCTTAGCACAATTACGAATTCCCCTCAAATACAGTTCTTTTCAGAGTTGTATTCAGGGTAATGGACTCCTATTGCGCATAGGTGAAGAAATCTGTTCTAGAGTATTCTCTCTAAGCCAGTTTCCTTCTGGAATCTGAGAATGAGAGATGGTTCTAGTGATTGCATTTCTTCTTCTGATAGTAGGTACTTGCCCAGACTTATTTTTCTTTTGTGGGCTAGTGCCTCACAAAATCCGAGTATATGTTCTGGGATTTCATTAAATTCTCCACAAAATCTGCAGAGACCTTCTTCTGATACCCCTAGTTTCCTTAGATGCTCGCTGAGTCTACAGTGCCCCGTTAGGAAGCCTGTTAGGATACGGAGGTTATTTTTGCTCATTTTGATGCATGCCTCGAATCTCTTCCGGTTATATTGCCTAAAGGTGGGAAACATCGTGTTGATTGTGGACAAAAACTTACCAAGGAATAACTACCCTAAAGGGAAAATTTATTTTAGAGGTGAGAACTAGCAAAGATGGACAAGTGCGCAGCGCTGTTGTTCAAACTGCAGAAGGTATTTTAGTGAGGTCAGATGTGGCGTAGTGGGTAGGCGCTGTGGCGTAGTGGGTAGGTGCGTCTACGCTCGAGGTAGTCAGTTCGAATCTCGAAAAAAAAACATCAAACATTTTTTTCACGGCTCCACCTCTTTCGAGTCACTGACAATGCTCAAAGAGTATAACTGTCTAGAAAAAAGCTTCTCAAAATCGCCGTTCGGAATCGGCATTATACTGTAGGTCCCCCCCACTCGTGAGAGAACAATAGCACCCAGGCCCAGGTCCACCTCGGACTGTAGCGCCGCCATTATTATATTATTAGATGTTAAACTAGCAGTGATAGAGGTGGAAAAAGAGGGTACATCATCATCTTTTCCTGAAGCAGCTGTAGCGGGGGGAAGTGTGGAAAAATATTTTGTATAACGCATCTGGCAATGCTACCCAAGGAAGAAACGTCAAATCAATCGCCGTCTTTAACTTGAAATTTGAAAACAGACATTCATTCGTTCATAAAGCATCAATGTGAAAAGTACTTTGTGTAACTAAAAAATTTGAGTTTTATTTTTTGTGTGAGAAATAAAGAACTACTACGTAAATTTAGTTGACACATTTTTTAATTGCTGTGGTAAAAATAATTTTTTTTACAGTGTTTTTTTAATTTTTTTTATATAGCAATGATCTATATCTTGCTCTGTCACACCCACATTGATTCCATCACGAAATATTTTTAGCACCAAATCGGTGGTAGAGACGTTGGTGATTTGGGGAATATTATATATTTCAATGGTGGGCGCCGTGGCCGTGTGAGTTCGTCGACCCATTCGCATTAGAATTTCACAGTCTAGGTTCGAATCCAAGTTCAGACAAACAATTTTTCAAAAAAAATTGTTCACGGTTCCACTTCTTTCGAGTCCACTGACAATGCTCAAAGAGTATAACTGTCTAGAAAAAGCTTCTCAATCTCGCCGTTCGGAGTCGGCATTAAACTGTAGGTCCCCTCCACTCGTGAGAGAACAATAGCACGCACAACACGAGTGGTTGCTGAGAAGTTAGGCCCAGGTCCACCTCGGACTGTAGCGCCGTCATTTTTATTATTATTATTATATATTTCAATGCCGTTTCCAATCAGCTGATTCTCGAGGTAATTGACATTATGTTCCAGCAGTTGAATTTTTTGCTCGCACTCTTTATTTTTGTTTTGAAGCTCCATTAGTTGTTTTGTTTGAGCCTTGCAGTTCCTTGTAAATCATTAGTGTGATGCCCGATTTTTCAAGAGATGAATTGGATTCTTTTGGAGATGAATTTGTTAACTTTTGATGTTGTCTGTTTATATCCTTACAGACACAGGCAAAAGCTCCACCGGATAGCGAATCGCGACGTTTTGTGGTTTCGCAGTTGCCACATCTCCAAGATTTGTTGCTCTTCTTTAAGAATTCCAAATCAACCTGCAATATATTAACACATTTCGCGTGATGGATTTTGCTACAGTCGCAACAAACCACTTTTAACTCAGTCCGTTCGACTTTCTTACTGCACAAATTGCACGACATATTTACAACTTTTAAGCGTATATTGCTTAATAAATAATTGTTTTTTTATAGCTCTCGGTGCGTGTGTACCCCACAATTAGAATATGGTCCACATCGTGGGTAGTAAGGACGAAAATTAGTGGACCTAAATGACTACCTTGTGGGACACCTGAAGTTGCCTTAACGGGCTTGGAAGCGAAAGATCTAAATAATACCTCATATATCCGACCTTCCAGATAAGAATTGATCCATTTAATGAAAGTAGGTGGGAAACCAAGCGCCTTCATTTTAAAAATTATGAGTTGGTGAGATATTTTATCGAACGCTTTGCTGAAGTCGGTGGCAATCTCATCAATTTCTATGCCCTTCTCGAAAGCGCATAACGATTTAGAGACAAATTCTGCGAGGTTGGTGGTTGCTGATTTGCCTTTTTGAAAGCCATGTTGGGAAGGGGAGAATAAGGATCCTTTCTTCCTTTCTTGTGAATAGGAGTGATAAATAATTTCTTCCAAAACAGGGGTAAGTAACCTTCCGACGTAGACAAGAGAAAAAGAGTTGTCAACGGTTGAAGCAGATAACTGGAACACTTTTTTAAAACAATTGCTGGCAAACCATCGGGACCATGGGCGAAATCATCCCTAAGTTTACTAACCTTTTCTTCAGTGAGGTGAGGTGTAATGTTGATGGAACTAAGAGACGTTTGGGAGCAGTTATTTAAATAAGAGAAGTAATCCTGATCGATTTTTGTGGGGCAGTGAGTGAAGGACTGACTAAAGTAGTCGGCGAGAAGATTAGCGTCAGATTTGAGTTTAGCGTTAATTAACCAGTAAAAGCTTTTGGGATCCGTAATAAGATTAGATTGAATTCGATTAATATAGTTTCAGCAGAGAGATTGACAAAGCTCAGAAAAGAGTAAGTGAACACACTGGGAAATGGAATAGTCGAAGCCAGAGCGAGAGTTAAGATAAGTCTTCCAGAGTTTGTTTCTTCTGTTACGAAGCCAGCGCAGTTGCTTATTATACCAGGGAGGAGAGAAGTAATAATTCTTGTGGTGCTGATAAGGGATAGCTTTCTGGAAGCATTCAAAGATAAATGAGTAGAAGTATGAGAGCGCAGATTCCATATTTGTATGCGGGAGATTGAAATTGGCACAGCTGAGAAAATAATTAAGCTTGGAAAAGTCAGCTTTACGGAAATTGAAACAATGGGAAGTCGGGCTGAGCTTTGGTCGAAACGAGTCCCTAAAAGCAAATGAGAGGAGGATGGTATCGGTATAACGTGGAGAGAAGAAGATTGCTTTTGGTAACAGTGCAGTTGAAAGTGTCGGATGAGAAAATGAGATCGAGCTGCCTATCAAGACAGTTTAAAACATGGCTTATTTGATATAGGCCGGAGGAAGAGAGAAAGTCAAGAAAAAGTATTTCTTTTTCGGACGATGCATTCAGGCAGACAAAATGTGATTCCTCACCCGAGAGGGTCCATTTAAGGTGAGGGAGATTAAAATCACCAAAGACTATGACATCATCATTAGAATCCAGATCATTTAAGAGGAAATCAATCGCATCGACCATGAATTGGTTGAGAGGGACGAATGTAACAGCAAAGGAGAAACAGACTACGCTTAAAAATGCTGATTTTTGCATAAATGAATTCGAAATTGGCGGTATGGGATGATTTGTAAAGAGAAGAGTCGAATCGGTTGTGAATCGCCAGAAGAACTCCAGAAGAACATCACGGAGAACATTAAAGTCAGAGGTAAAGAACTCATTACTATTGAAGGCCGGAGGGTGATTTGTTTCAGAGAGAGCAAATACGTCGTATGGTTCTTCTGAGAGTTAAGAAAAACGAAGGAGCATTTCGTGCGCAGTTCGCGGACGTTCTGGTAATAAATAGATAAGTGACTTGATGGTTAGGAGCGAAAAAAGTTTTTATGACTAGAGCGGGTTCGTTGGAGATGAGTGATACGTTTGGAGGCGATGTGGGAGAAAGAAAGTAGAAAGATCTTTAGCTACACTATCAAGGGGAATCTGAAGATTTTCATGATAAAGAACGAAGATTTTCCGTAACTCAGTTGGGTCAGTAGGCAGACCCTCTTGGTATAGCGAGAGCATTACATTAGTTTTGGTGATCCCGTCAACACAGATGGATTTATCTTTGTCATGCAAATAAGCAAGATAGAGACGAACATTGTCGTATATTTTGCGGTCTCGTAGACGTGATTGGACATACCGTCCGTCGTCCCCAGAATCAGTAAATTGTTTTGTGAGCTTAGGAACAGGAAGGAACAATGGGTCCAAGAAGGAGTGTGAAGCTGTGGACAAGTTAAGGGAATTGGCTGAGGAGGGAATGAGAGTAGAATGCAGAGTGTAAGTGGGTGGTAGGGTACCAGAGGAGGAGGGAATGAAGGGTTTAGAGGCTGGATTGAGAGTGTGAGTGGCATAGAGCCTATTGAAGAGCAAGGTGTCGCCAGAAGGTTTAAGAAAGAGCCACACGTATTTAAGAGGGATGTTAAATTGGAAGGAATTGGACTTAGGTGATATTTTTTTACAATCAGTTATTGTTATACTATACCTTTTAAGGAAAAAGTTTTCGAGCCAGGACTCGTCGGCATGCTCAGGAGTGCCTTCGATGGTGATGTTTGTGGAGTTGCTGTCACAAATTTTTTGAAGTCAGTGCCTTCATTCAATAGTTGTCGAGGTTGTGCCGAAACGTTGAAGAGTTGGTGTTTGAGCATCTTCTCCAGAAGGTGGAATTGAAGTTGGTGAGATCGAGCGAGCGTCCAGGATAGATGTGTTGTAGGTTGTTTTTGACTGCGGTGGAGGGAGAAGATCCAGTATGTTTGGTATTGCTCTGATGTCTTCAGCTAGGTCGCTTATTATTATGCGATTACTAGCAACATCGTTGTGTAATTTGTCGATCTTATTAGCAAGTTCTAGGACTCCGCTAGTGTCTTGAAAGTAAATTTAAAGATCGGAACGGAAAGATTTGTGAAGTTCCCGTGTTGAAAAGGGAAAGGAGTCCATAGATGAATTCACATTTTCACTAACTACCGTGAGGCATGAGTCGAGACAGGACTTAATGTCGGAGTGAAGGGTTAAAAGTGGAGATAAATCAAACTCACATGGGAAGTTCCGAGAAGAGTCTATGGTGCTGATTTGTTTCGAAATAAGTTTAATCTTCGATCCAAGTCCATTGATCAAAGCCTATGTATTAGCCATATTTTCCTCAAGGGCTTTGTTCAGTTCATTGATGTTGTGGAATTGACTCTGCGTTTTTTTTGTGACACAGGTTATTATCACTGGTAAAAGAGGCGATTGAGTCACTGATACACTTAATCGTGAGCATAATGTGGGACAGCGAAATATTTTTGCATTAGTTGCAATAAAAAAGGAAATTACACGAATAGTCTTTAAAGTAAACAATTGCACGTTTACTGAGGCCGATAAATGACCGTTACAGGAGAATAATTCGGCGCTCGATTCGCTGTAAGTGTTTGCAAGGGTATGACAAAAAATAAAATTAGTGCGGAGCGAAACACCTCTGAACTGGACGGCGGTTGGCGTCTTCTTGATGTCAAGATCTTGATCTTAGAGTTTTTCGCGAATAAGAACATATTTACCAACCTTGACTTAAAAGAAGGTTTTCATTATATCAGGATGTCTGAGGATTCGATTAAGTACACCGCATTTGTCGCCCCCTTTGGGTAGTATGGGTATATGTATATGCCATTCGGTCTTCAGAACGCTCCCGCAGTTTTCCAGAGGTACATTTATTTAACGTTAAAACCTCTTATGTATAAGGGCAAAGTCATAGTTTATCTCGACGACATTTGCATTGCAACCGCGGACATGGAAACGCACATCCAAATTCTTGCTGCAGTACTATGTTTACTGAAAGAAGCTGGTTTGGAATTCAGTTTGGAGAAGAGTAGGTTTGCATATAACGAAATAGATTATCTTGGTTATTGTTTCAGTGAAAAGGGAATTCACCCTAATGCTAAACACTTACAGGCAATACACGCATATCCGACGCCCCGCAGCAGTAAAGATATCCAGAGGTCCAACGGTTTATTTTCTTACTTCCGACGATTTGTCCCAGGGTTCTCTCATATAGCTAGGGCATTGACGAAATTGATGAAGAAGGGCACCAAATTCGAGTGGACCGCTGAGTGTAACGAAGCATTCGAGGAGTTAAAAAGGAAACTGATTTCTACACCGATATTAGCAATCTATGATCCCAAGGGTGAAACCGAATTACGCTGTGACGCCAGTTCGCATGGTTTTGAGGCAGGGCTTGTGCAGAAACAGGACGATAATAAGTTTCATCCAGTTGCTTTCTTTTATAGAAAGGTCACTAACGAAGAGGCAAAAATGATCAGTTTCAAATTAGAGATATTGGCTGTCGTTCACGCTTTAGAACGCTTCAGGACTTTTCTCAATCGATTGCCTTTTGTCATTGTTACCGATTGCGAAACGTTATCGCAAACTTTGGAAAAGAAAGATGCCTATCCGCGTGTTGCGAAGTGGGCCTTAGCGTTTGAAAATTATAAATATCAGGTACAACATCGTAAGGGGGAGAGAATGGTTGATGCCCTCAGTCGTGTTCTCAGGGTAACGGCAGTTACTACTGAAGAGTTAGATCAGAGTGTCCAAATACTACAAGGGCGTGATGTAAGTATACTTTCATTAGATGTTAGAAACGGGGGATGTAACCGGATACGTCCTCGAAGACGGCCTCGTTTTCCGCGTAGGACAGCAATGAGGGCGCCAGCTTTGTGTTCCCCGGAACTTAAAGAGCATGTTATGCGTGTCATACACAAGAAGTGTGGACACCTAGGTATTGACAAGTGCAGGTCAAACTCTGAAGCATTATTGGATTCCTAACGTTTTCACGGAAGTTAGATCGTTTTATAAGGAAGTACCTTAAGTGTATCTTTCATTCCGTGCCTACCCGAAGTACCGAGCGGAACTTGTATAATACAGAAAAGCGGTCAGAACCATTCGATACAATCCACATTGACCATTTCGGCCCTCTCCCTTATGCCAAATCTAGGTCCAAGTATATTTTAGCCGTTATAGATGCTTCCACAAAATATGTGAAACTGTTTCCTGTTAATACCGGGGACTAGGGAATCAATAAGTGCTCTTGAAAGATGCTGTGAATATTATCGACGTAGAATCATTAGCGAACGAGGTACAATATTGATCACGTTAAAGTTGCTGTGGCATCTCCACAGTCGAATGGGCAGGTTAGGCGAGTTAACCGTGTCCTGCAGGCAATGCTGACGAGGCTAGTGAACTCCCACGAACAGGCGGATTGGAAGCAAAAGTTAAATAGGGGCGAGTACGCTATGAATAATGCTAATCACACTAGTACCAGGGTATCCCCGAGCAAGTTATTGTTCGGAGTTGAACAAAGAGGGTTCGTCGTTGATGAGATGACTGAGTATTTGGATGCAAAATACTCCGACGATGTTAGGACAGTTAGGCTACGGGAAGTAGCTTCTGAAGCAATTGAGAAGTCTCAGAAGTACAACTTGCGCTATTTCAATGAACACCATACCCCAGCCAAGACATTTAATGTAGGAGAACTCGTAGTGATAAAAAGTGTGGACACTTCCGTCGGTCCATACGTCGTAAAGAAAAATTTGGAAAATAATCGCTATGTAATAAAAGATGTTGAGGGCCTTCAAGTAACCCAGCTGCCATACCACGGTGTCTTAGATTCAAGTAGATTGGACACAATCCGGAAGCTCTGTTAGGACGTGCAGATTCCGAAAGTGACACTTGGCATAGTTCATAGTAATATAATCGAGGTCGATTAGAAAGTCAGAATGGCCGAACTGTAATAGATTATTGTATTTTGTAATTAAGTAAGTTGTTCAGCACCGCTAAGGGTGCGTTCCAATTCCATTTTATCGATCCGCGCGTCTTTTCGTCCTGTCAAGTTTGCTCTCGTTCTGTCATTCCTTTTAGAGATGTCATCATGTCGCACATGTCCAAGCTTTGTCCAACTTTTTGTCGATAGTTTCGAGTCTCTTTTGAGGAGCCAGTAAAGTTGTCTGTATTTTGTTGTAATTTGGTTTTTCTTTTTTTGTATGTGTTGCTTCCACGTCAGTTTTGAGTCTAGATACATTCCTAGATACTTGGCTGTATTGTCAAGAGGGATATTATTATTATTATTATTGTTGAGGGTATATTGCACCGCGACCTTTAAGATCTATTTAGCCCCCCTTTCAATACCTTAGCAAAATTACGAGTTCTCCTCAAATACATTTCTTTTCAAAGTTGTATTGGGGATAATGAACTCCTATTGTGCATAGGTGAAGAAATCTGTTCTAGAGTATTCTCTCTAAGCCAGTTTCCCTCAGGAATCTGAGAATGAGAGATGGTTCTAGTGATTGCATTTCTTCTTCTGATAGTAGGTACTTGCCCAGACTTCTTCTTTTTTTGTTGTGGGCTAGTGCCTCACACAATCCCAGTATATGTTCTGGAATTTCATTAAATTCTCCACAAAGTCTGCAGAGACCTTCTTCTGATACCCCTAGTCTCCTTAGATGCTCCCTGAGTCTACAGTGCCCCATTAAGAAGCCTGTGAGGATACGGAGGTTGTTCTTCCTTCTTTCTAGTTCCCTGAATTCTTAGCTGGGGAGATGGTCTCCTACAGCGCAAAATAGTTCAGGCCTATGATGCTCTCAGATTTCCTTGCCAGGGAGTCGGTCATTTCATTGCCTTCTATCCCCGAATGACCAGGTATCCAGCAGAGTTTTACTCGGTTTCTCCTACTCAACTGTTGAAGCTTCTGCAGGAATTCCCATACAAGCTTGGATTTGATGATGTAGAAGTCTAGTGCCATAATAGTGGCTCGACTGTCCGACATTATTGCTATGTCGCAGTTGATATAATTCCTTTCAAGATTGATCTGAACGCATCTGTCTATGGCATCGTCTATGGCATCGTCGATGTAATGCACCTGTCTTTTCCTATCCCTTCTTTTGCCATTCTCATGATTGTTTTGTTTGCACACTCTGCAACCACCAGATGCAAAAAAGTCAGCTCCAGTAGCACCCCCATAGCCGCAGTTGTGCAAGTTTTCATAGCATAGTCAGTGTTATACCCGACAAACTTATTGCTTTTAGTCGTTCCAGTTTTCGTTTTCTTGTGAAAGGTACTATGGTGGTTTTTGCCGGAATTAGGCTTAGCCGACAGGCACCATTTCTTAGTTAAAGTTACCCCCATAATAATATCGCATAGCGTCTCCTCCTGACATCTGATGCCATGGTTAGTTAGTATCTCTAGAGGCTCGTCTACAACTAGGCTCCGCATGTGAGGAGATAGAACTCCTCCTTGTGGGCATCCTCTTGTTATGTCGACTTTTATTATGCCTCCTGGTGTGTGAGTCTCCGCTGGTCTAGTGCTCAGGAGTTCATACATCCATTCGGATACTGTGTGGTTTACTTCCTTTTTGTCCAGAGCTCGAACAATTGCATCGTGAGATGTATTATCAAATGCTCCTTCAATATCCAAGAAATCACATATAACTATTTCTTTCGCATCAATGGCTCTTTCTATAGTTTCTGTCAATTGGTAGATTGCAGTTTCTGTGGATCTGCCTGCCTGTAGCACTTCCTCTCTTATGTAGTTAACCACAACCTTTTCCATTTCACACCTTTCTGTGTGTTGACAACAGTCCGGAAAATGGGCTTCCAATATAAGACTTGACCTCTGTTCTTCACTTTCGGTGTATCTGCCGTCAGGTTTTCTTAGAGACATCTGTATCTTCCCTGTTTTTGCTCCTGTGCGCTTGGCTGCGTTGTACAGTTTGCGTGCTTTGGAACGCATCCTGGATAGCGTATTGCTTCACCGTCAAGAGGGATAACTTTTCCATTTATTTTTAGCTGTATAGGGGTGTTAATTGGTCTTGTGGTAAAGATTTATTTTTTTTTTCATTTGACTTCACAAATCTAAAAAAAAAACGTTTTTATAAAATATCTGATAAATACTTTAAGAGTAGAATATAAAATATAAAATATATCCATTGTAATATTTCTTTTAATTAATCACTTCAATTTATAAAAATATTTTATATAAAATATAAAATAAATCCATTGTAATATTTCTTTTAATTAATCACTTCAAATTATGAAAACTGCGAATGAATAATGACAATTCAATTTAGCAACTGAAAAGGAGTCTAAGTGGAAATCTTACATTTGTATCTCCCTCAATCCTGCCTTCTTCCGCTCATGTAATCAGCCACCAAGAGACGTTTTTGATTTTAAAAGATTTCCAGTATCTGTTTCAGTGGGTGGTCAGGTGCGGACTCTTAGGGTAAAGTCTATGGACGATCCTCATTGAGAAACCGTTTCAAGAAGACATACTGCCTCCACGGGGCGGCCACCGGGCAACGAATGCTGCAGCGAGATTATAGGTCTGATATCTCAGGCTTGCACAATGAACAAATGGTTCTTGGCGCCAGCCTGCGATGCATGACCTTAATTTCTCAACTGTATACATCCGGCCAAAGTATGCGACGGGAGGAGTAAACCTCCTAAAATAATCTCTAATCCAATGGTGGAACAGCATACGCCGAGGGATGCGAGTAATAATTTTCCTTAACAAAAAAAACCGTTTTATCGTTTCAATTCTCTTTTTATTTAATTATAATGTTGCCTTCCTAAGGAAAAGCCGCTGTCCAAGCGAGGCTGCACTTTTCCGGAAGGTTGTTTAACAACTAAAAATTATGTCTACTTCCATCGCAGCAGCAAACCCATCCACACAGCTCGTTACCAGTTGAAAAATGCACACTTGCATTTTCGTGGGAGAGGAATGTGTCTGTACCTACATTTCGGTATATGAATGAATGTAAGGTGTCGTTTTCAGTGGGCTAACTGACACCTTTGGATTTCTTGGGAGGGGAATATTCATTGGATATGTAACTCCTTCCTTTAATTTAAAACTCTCCGGAGTTGTAGTTATTTCCGGAGACAACTGTATTTGTAGCGCTACTGCTGGATTTCGTATAACATTTTGAACTCTAATCTTCATTCTCCTGTTTTTACAATACAAAATGCTTATAACTATTATGATTATTACAATTATAGCAAACATGGTTGGGATTAAAAAGTATCCATTAATTTTGTGATATTCAAGTTCCGTAATTGGTTTCATATTTTCCATGTTTTGGAGCTTAATGCTTTTAAAACTTAAGCTGTTGTTTATAAACATTTTTTCATCTGAATTGTAACTAAATTTACACACAAATTCTACAGGTTTTGCATTTATTATCTGATCTTTAATTTGAATCGAACAATTCTGTATTTGAATTAAATAGTTGTTAGTGACATTAACATTTCTGTCATCACAATAATTTTTTATTAAAATGTTGTCTGCGTTTTTTATTACATAAGTATTATCGTCTATATTTTCTATGGAGAATACATTATTAAATTTATACTGACATATATTTTTAATGAGGCAATCCTGTCGTTGCTTGAGTTTGTTAACATTATATTCAGTTGAATTATACTCATATTGTTTTTTATCAAATTCCACAAATGTGTCCTCATCTATGATTATTTCATGCTTTACATTATTTGGTACTGAAATAATTTTCTTTATTTGAACATTCATATAATTGACTGGTATCTTTATAGCAATTATAAGTTTATTATTTTTATACTCCATTACTCCTACCTTACTTAGCTTGATTTTACTTATATCTAACTTCATAGTACTAAATTCTTCTTGAGAAAGCATACTCGGGTGTAAAATTCCTAATCTGGCTATAGAAATTGCATCCAGTTTGTTTTCAAGAATTTTAAGTTTCAATAAGACTTCTGTTTTCTCTTGCCTTTTTAACAACGCTTTTTGTCTTCTACCTAAACTATCTGACAGAGATATTGCTGTTAACCTATCTTTTTCTATTAAATATTTAAGGTCTAAGATGTTGTCCGTGAATTTTTTGTTAAGCTGAATCTGATTATTTAATGTCTCTATTGCTTTGTGATTGTTTTGTGATTGTCATCCTCGTCCATCGTTCCGTACAGCCATCTCTGGAATGTTGATCGCAAGTTTATTAGTCCCCTTCATTTCCTATATGTTGCTGTTGGGAGAATTGTAGTAATTTTTGTGCGAATTAAGTCTATTTCATAGTGTATTTCTACATCATGCTCAGGATGTATTTGTTCTTGAAGATTTGACGTTATTTCCCGAAGTGAATTTAAATCAATCAAATGTATGATCGGTTGGGTTTCGTTCACTAGTTGAATTGTTCCCATATTGATCAAGGAAAACCCATTATCGGCTTGAATTGGATGCAGCCAGAGTGTTGCTGTTGCTGGTGTTGGCACTGTTAGCATGGTTAACATTAGGGCCCTAACCTGGAATTTTAGGGGCTCTTTTAATGTTTGAGACATGTATATTTCTAAGCTTAATTTGTCTATAGTAGGGTTCATCCTTATGTCGAACATGTTTGTAATTTTTTACAAAACCTTCCGATCGGGTTTCTAAATAAGTTTCACGAGTTTCGTTCGCTTTTTCGATTTTTTTTCGTTTGATATTTCTGATTCGTTCTACCAATTTTTTCTTATCAACCTCTTCCGTTTTATTGGGTGAGGTCCCTAGTGTATTATGATAACGGTTGTTATAGTATCTAAAAGCTCTAAATATTTTTGTATTTGTAGAAATATCCCTGCCTCTGATTGTATGCAAAATTTCTAAAATGGTAGAGTGCAACCGTTCGACGTCCGAACTCCCAGTATGGGAGTTGGGCTTGGTAAAATGTATTTTATTTATTATGTTCTCTTAGGAACTCTAAAATATTTGTTGATCTAAACTCATTGTCGGTTATTATTTTTTTCGGTCTCCCGCATTTACTGATATGCTCCTCTAAACTTTCTATTTTGTGTATATAGCTTTTACTTGCAAGTCTATAAACGTATGCCTGCTTCGTTAGCTTGTCTATGAAGGTCAGATAAATTAACTTTTTTATCATGAGAGAAGAGGTCTATCAAAATTTGTTGTATTCTATTATATTCACTGTCATCAACCTCCGAGTATAGTCCTATACGGCCGCCTTTAATGCACCGCTTAAACAAATCTTTCCAATATTCCTCTGATCTATTCATATCTACATAAATAATCTGTCTTTTATACAATATTTCTATTTCTTGTGGTGGGGATCTTGTGAGTATAATTTGGGTTTTGAATTTATTCACTATCTCGTTGGAAAAAAGGAATGTGGTCTAATGCTTGTTCACTTGAAGAGTGTATGGTTTGATTATCTGAGTCTGTGTGATTAGTTTCATGTTGTACAGGTTGAATTCTACTAAGAAAATCGGCTACTTTGTTTTCTTTTCCCTTAGCGTATTCGATATCAAAATCAAACTCCTGTAATTTTAATAACCAACGTTGATTTCTTTGGCTGAACTCGGTACCTTTATATTTCTTATTCAAATACTTGATTGATTGATGGTCGGTAATGATCTTAAACTTCTTCCCCCAAAGATATGGTCTAAAGTATGAAGTTGCCCATACTATAGCCATAAATTCCTTATCGGTGGTGGAATAGTTAAGCTCGTGTGTATTGAGTGTACGTGATGCATAGCAAACAGGTTGACTGTCTTGTCAAGACAGCTCCTATCGCATAATTACTTGCATCCGTAAAGAGTGAGAATGATTTATTAAAGTCCGGGTATTTCAGAACAGGGTGATTAGTTAGATTTGATTTCAGCGTTTCAAAAGCTTGTATATACTCCGGGTCATGTGTATTAATTTTATTATCTTTTTTTAAATACCTAATCATTGGGAAAGCGATTTTGGAATAATCCTTTATGAATTTCCTATAGTATCCACTCGCACCCAGAAATGATTTAAGTTGTTTTTGCGTGGAAGAAAGGGGGATATCTTGGATAACTTTAACTTTATTTGGATTAGGTTTCATTCCGTCTTTCGTCAGAATGTGACCTAAAAATTCCGTATTCTTTTTTAAAAACGAACACTTGCTTGTCTGTAATTTCAGATTATGCCTTGCTAGTGTTTTGAAAATTTGTTTAAGGGCAACGATATGCTCCTGTAGGGATGTGGAGAAAATTAATATATCGTCTAGACGATACATATTCGACCTATAAATTCTCTCAAAATGTCGTTCATTAACCGTTGGAATGTAGCGGGAGCGTTCTTCAATCCGAACGGCATCCTGACATATTCATATAGGCCACTAGGTGTGATGAAGGCTGTTTTGTGTATGTCTTTCGGATGAACGATAATTTGATGATAACCCTTGGCTAAATCCAAAGTTGAAAAATATTGTGTTCTTCCAAGCTTATTCAATATGTTATCGATATTAGGTAACGGGAACCTATCTGGGCCTGTAAATTCGTTTAATTTACGGTAGTCGACCCACAATCTGTATTGTATTTTACCGTCTTTATCAGGTTTTTTTGCCACTACTACTATTGGAGAGGCATAACGGCTATTAGATTTCCTAACAATGCCTTGCTTCTCCATTTCGGTAACCTGTCTATTAACTTCATCTTCATGCTTTGGAGGAAGCTTATATAATTTTGCATATATTTGTTCGTCACTGGTAAGACGAATTTCGTGCATAATACTTTGGGTGTTTTTTAATTGATCCCCCTCATGATATTGAAGTATTTTGTATTTATTGATAAGTTTACCTACTAGATCACGTTCCTCTTCATTCAGGTGTCCTAAGTCTATTGGGGTTTCATTTCCTAATTCATAACATGCTATTGTGGGCGCCGTGGCGTAGTGGGTAGGTGCGTCGACTCCTACGCTCGAGGTCGTCAGTTCGAATTTCGAAAAAAAAAACATCAAACATTTTTTCACGGCTCCACCTCTTTCGAGTCACTGACAATGCTCAAATAGTCTAACTGTCTAGAAAAAGCTTCTCAATCTCGCCGTTCGGAGTCGGCCTTAAACTGTAGGTCCCCTCCACTCGTGAGAGAACAATAGCACGCACAACACGAGTGGTTGTTGAAAAGCTAGGCCCAAGTCCACCTCGGACTGTAGCGCCGCCATTATTATTATTATTATTATTATTAACATGCTATCGTGAATTGTATATCTTTTACTATTTTTAGCACCGTACCATTCTGCAGTAAGATTAACTTCTTTATAAAATCTACACTTTCTATCATTTTTTCAATTGCATCCATTCCTAAAAGTAAGCTATAGCATTTATCTTTCATATTTCTGCCATAAACTTTAAGACATGTATTAACATACCCAAACTCTTCAGGTACTGGAAAACTGTATAATTTTAGATTTTCGGTAGCCCTAGTACTTATTGTATTTATAGTTATTCGTTTTTCATCAACAATTTTATAATTTTCAGGGGATATTTTGGCTGTATTCAATATTGTCATAGTGCTTCCAGTATCTATCAAACACATATGTTGTTGGTTAGCTATATTGAATGTTACCAAAAGTTTCCCTCCACCGAGGCTTCGTTGAGAAAAACCGGTGGTTGCGCTATTGAACTTTGTCCCTCGCTTTCTTCTGCTACCCCTACCTTTGATATATTGTCTGTATCCATAGGCTGTGGTCTTTGTCTCCAGTTATGTTGATATGAATTAGAATGGTTAGTTTGTCTTACTTGCCCGGAGTTACGTTGGTGATTATTGTATCGTCGATACATATCATTAGCCTGCCTATTTTGTCCTGAACTATTTTGATAATTATTGTTTCGTCCTGCTGTATCATTACTTGTTCGAGATTGTCCTGACATATTATTTCGTAGAAAACGTTCATTCCCTCAGTTGTTTTGGTAATTAGAAACTCTATTGAAATCGTTATTTGCCCGCATTTGAAAATGCTCATTTTTTTTTGTGTTCTTTTCGCGGTGCAAATGAAGGTTTTAAGTTTTCACTATCATAACCTACAGTTAATCAAAAAAGTAAGTATACACACTCCTGAACTAGATTTTTCTAAAGAAAACTAAATATTTCCAACAAAAATCAACAACCACTTTTTTTTCTGTTTTCACAAACGTAATACTATTTTTCAAAAAAAAAACAAACATAACAAAATAACAAAACATAAACAATAGAATTCAACTTAAAGTAATATGAATGGAAATTTACATCAAAAAAGTAAGTATACAGACAAAAAATAATACTTTCTGAAATTTGTCTCTGCTCTCAAGTCTTCTTATCAATATTTCGTTGGGTAGCCTTTGGCTTTTATAATTGCTTGCATTCGATTTGGCATCGAGTTAACCAATTTTGATGTTATTTTTTGGCTTATTTTAGCCAACTCTTTCTGAAGCACTCTTTTCAAGTCTTATTTTGTCTTGACACCGTGTTTTTGAACTGCCCGTGTCAAATGTTCCCATGAATGTTCTATTGCATTCATGACGGGCGATTGGGTGGTGTTCTCAGCTGGTTACGAACATTATATAATAACTATTCCTTAACAGTATGAGAGGTGTGTTTTGGGTAATTATCTTGTTGAAAGATAAATGACACTTCTAGACCCAACTTTCTAACGCTTTCAAGTAAATTAGTTTTCAATATGTCCGCAAACATGGCCGGAACTGTAAAGCACGGTGGTGGCTCCGTAATGGTATGGGGGTGTATGGCGGCAAAAATGCTTCGGTAATTTAATTTTCATTGATGGTACAATGGACAAATATGCCTATTTGGACATATTGAAAACTAATTTACTTGAAAGCGTTAGAAAGTTGGGTCTAGAAGTGTCATTTATCTTTCAACAAGATAATTACCCAAAACACACCTCTCATATTGTTAAGGAATAGTTATTATATAATGTTCGTAACCAGCTGAGAACACCACCCAATCGCCCGTCATGAATGCAATAGAACATTCATGGGAACATTTGACACGGGCAGTTCAAAAACACGGTGTCAAGACAAAATAAGACTTGAAAAGAGTGCTTCAGAAAGAGTTGGCTAAAATAAGCCAAAAAATAACATCAAAATTGGTTAACTCGATGCCAAATCGAATGCAAGCAATTATAAAAGCCAAAGGCTACCCAACGAAATATTGATAAGAAGACTTGAGAGCAGAGACAAATTTCAGAAAGTATTATTTTTTGTCTGTATACTTACTTTTTTGATGTAAATTTCCATTCATATTACTTTAAGTTGAATTCTATTGTTTATGTTTTGTTATTTTGTTATGTTTGTTCTTTTTGAAAAATAGTATTACGTTTGTGAAAACAGAAAAAAAAGTGGTTGTTGATTTTTGTTGGAAATATTTAGTTTTCTTTAGAAAAATCTAGTTCAGGAGGTAGTGTATACTTACTTTTTTGATTAACTGTATATATTTTATTCAAATTCTTTTGATTTCACTGATGTTATAGTTATCTGCAAATTCCATAGCCAAATTTCCTGCTACTACTTCCTCAATTTTTACTATCAAAACCATAACAAATTTATTCCTAAATAATTCCTGTTGATTCTGGTACATCGCCAAAGCGTTTATTTCACTAATACAATAATCAACTTTTTACAAAGGTCTTGTATTGAACTTACTCGAAAATTGTTGATTTTTGCGATGTGTTCATTTTTGTCTCCTGTTGGTCTGAAGTTCAGCTTGAAAGACTCTCGCACTTCTTCCCATGATTGATGTTGATGAATGGTGATGAGATCCAGCGCCTTGCCCGTTATTTTCCGCTGTCTTATTTCTTCCCAAACTACTGCTCTGTTGCCTTCTGGTACTCTTCTCAGACTTTCTTCCACATCACAAATGAATTTATAAAGTTGTCCTCTTTCACCGTTAAATTATTTTATATGCGACGTCTCCCTAATGGATCGGTCGTTACACAGGTACATAAGTAACCGTTCAATACGGCTATTCGCGTCATTTTCGTTTGCCATTGTACTTTGTAGTCTTCTAAGGTCAAATGCTACTTGTCTGGCAGATCTTCGTCTGTCCAGTTTAAATTCACTTAGTTCCGCGGTTTTAGCTCGTTTGCTCGTTCTCGTATGGATTGTGCATTTTTTTCAACAATCCTACCGACTGCGCCAGTAATAATTTTCTTTAACAAAAAAAACCGTTTTATCGTTTCAATTCTCTTTTTATTTAATTATAATGTTGCCTTCCTAAGGAAAAGCCGCTGTCCAAGCGAGGCTGCACTTTTCCGGAAGGTTGTTTAACAACTAAAAATTATGTCTACTTCCATCGCAGCAGCAACCCCATTCACATAGCTCGTTACCAGTTGAAAAATGCATACTTGCATTTTCGTGGGAGAGGAATGTGTCTGTACCTACATTTCGGTACATGAATGAATGTGAGGTGTCGTTTTCAGTGGGCTAACTGACCCCTTTGGATTTCTTGGGAAGGGAATATTCATTGGATGTGTAACTTGCGTGGCTAATATTTCCCGAATACTCGTGAGACCAGCATTTCCAATTTTAATTTAAAAAAAGATGAGTTCTGTTCATGCTGTGGAGCATACAGACGGCAATATTCGGGACGCTATTGAGCCTCCGACGGCCACATCACCTTCGGCCAATGTCAACCAGCTCGAAAGCGAGCCAACTACAGTCTCAGCTGACAATAAGATCGGACCCAAATTGGCACAATCCTTGACAGCTACTAGCGCTAGTGTCAGTTCAGAGGATTCTGACACATCCACCGTAAAAGCCACTTGCAGTGTAGTCACGGAGAAATCCGGATGTTCTTCCATTGGGAAGAAACTTGACAAGCTGCGTCTAGGACCAAGTGGATTCGTCAAGCTAAACTCGGCTGAAAAGAGGAGATACAACCAAGCTATTCGCAAGGGCGAAACTAGGGAAAATGCCCTAGTATATGCTAAATCTTCTCCTGGAAATGAGTTTAAAATGGTGAGATCAAAGGATCGCACCACTTCTGAACCGGCAGCCAAAAAAGCAAAAGCCATACATGCACCTGACGCGTCCACCTTCAGTCAGGTAGCCAGTACTGTCAGACTGGGAATCGTCCCAACTGACATTGAAAAACAGCCTCTTTCAACAGAGCAAATGGCTCTCATCCAAGAGGCGGTCATCGACGTGTCGAATGAACTGAGAAACAGAGGCGTGTGGCCACATTTCTCAGGCTCTCAACACAAGTCGGGATGGCTAATTTTCAACTGCTCCGACAGTGCTACTGCTGAGTGGATGAAACGCAATTTCGATGCTATTAAGGCCAAAAGTGGTCTTGATATTGTACTTGTGGAAGAGGGATCTTTTCCCAAATCTCACATAGTCCGTGGTTTCTTTCCACAAAGCATCGAATTGCCAACGACCAAGATCTTAGCGATGCTTGAAGCGCAAAATGAGGGCCTTCAAGCTTCTTCATGGAAGGTAATGCAAAGAATGAAAGAAGGTTCTCTCCTTCATCTCATCTTTGCTATTGACGATGCGTCCATGAAGACCCTGAGCAAACTCAACAACAAGGTTTGCTATAGATTTGGTCAGGTCAAGTTGATCGTCTCCCACAAGAAGGTCAACGCAGATGATTCTTCATCTGCTACTGCAACAACAACCTCATCTGCAGTTCCCACTTGCAGAGCTGCCGGGCATGTAAGTGAGGACAGTACTGCCTCAGCAACTAAGACCGCTGACAGCGAGCCCATTGCTAGCAATAGTGGCCTAAGTGCAGCAGGAAGTCGGTGACCCGTGTTGTTGCACCGAAAAACCGGCAAATCGGTCGGAGTTCCGGAAGAAAGAGTCGGGGGGGGAATATAAAAAAAGGTCATCCCTCAACGGCTGCTTGTCGCAAGAAGAAAGGCCCTAAAAAGGCCCAACTGATGCGGCAGGACCATTAAGGTGCTACAGACGAACCTGCATCACGCGAAGGGCGCGTCCGCTACCCTTAGCAAGCGATTCGCCGAAGAAACCTTGGACTTATCCAGGAACCATGGGTTATGGAAAAGGTCTCCGGAATGGAAATAGGAAGTTAATCTCTAAGTGTGGAGACCCTGCGCCAAGAGCGGCCTGTCTCATCAGTAACGATATTAACTTTCTTCCCATTCCAAATTTCATTAACAGAGACCTGGTGGCCCTACTACCGGAAGTTCCAACGGAGAGGGGAACACAGAACATCGTGAGCGCCTTGGCGTATTTCACGGATGACAATACCGTCATACCACCTATGGACGTCCAGGACCTCATCAGCGACTGTAAAACAGCAAACCTGCACTACATCATCGGTTGCGATGCTAACGCGCATCATGAGGTGTGGGGTAGTAGTGACACCAACAGAAGAGGTGAGTGTCTTTTAGAATATCTTATTAGTAGTGAAATAGATATACTAAATAGAGGCTCCAAGCCTACCTTCATAAATGCGATTCGCGAAGAGGTACTTGACCTCACACTCGCTAGTCCATTTATTTTGAATTTTATTGAAAATTGACATGTTGGCATGCCAGATGAACCATCTTTGTCAGACCACCAACATATCCGGTTTAACATCCCTGGTCAACTCTCACATGTCTCTAACAGATACGATACCAAACGCACTGACTGGGGTCGCTATCGAGAAATAATTCTTTCACAAAAAGGGATGCTTCTTATGTCTATTGAGTCCATAGGGGACCTAGATGAAGCAGCCTTATAATTAAACAATGTAATGATCAATTCCTTTCACGACAGCTTTGTCCCCAAGACCACTTCAAACAATCGTAAAGTGTCTTGGTAGAATGATCATCTTACAAACTTAGGGGTAGAGTCAAAAAACTCTTCAATTCTGCAAAGAAAACGAAGAGGTGGAACGAATATAGGTCCGTTCTCACAGAATATAATTCCGAATTAAGACGATCCAAGCGAGCCACTTGGAGGAAATGATGCGAAAACATTGCGAACATGCGAGTAGCAGCACTCATCCATAAATCGCTCGCAAACGATCAGACAAACTGTGTAGGGTTTTTAAAGAAAAGCGACGATACCTACACGGCGGGCAGAGAAGATACACTTAAAACGTTACTTCAGGTGCACTTCATAGGCTCGTCTTATAGCACCTCTCACGTGCACTCTAACACAACAGACCATAGGGTCTTTGTTAATAGAAGAGTTAAAAATTTACCTGGATAAATTTTCAGTACAGATAAGGTTGAATGGGCTGTTGGCGCTTTCGAACCTTACAAAGCTCCCGCTGGTGACGGTATATTCCCTGCAATATTGCAAAGATCAATAGACTTCATCCTACCGGAACTGGCAGCTTTATTTAGAGCCAGCTACAACTCGGGTTACATACCAATCTCCTGGAGAAAGGTTAATGTAATATTCATTCCCAAACCGGTAACAGACCCAGTGAGCTGCCTAAATCATATAGACCTATAAGTCTAACATCATTTGTGCTCAAAACGATGGAGAGACTAATTGATGTTTACATTAGAGAACGATTAGAGTTGTCTAACCCTCTAAACTCGAACCGGTATGCATATAGGAAAGGCAAATCCTACTACTGGAAGTTCCAACAGAGAGGGGAACACATAACATCGTGTGCGCCTTGGCGTATTTCCCGGATGACAATAGCGTCATACCAGCTAAGGACGTCCAGGACCTCATCAGCTACTGTAAAACAGCCAACCTGCACTACATCATCGGTTGCGATGCTAACGCGCATCATGAGGTGTGGGGTAGTAGTGACACCAACAGAAGAGGTGAGTGTCTTTTAGAATATCTTATTAGTAGTGTAATAGATATACTAAATAGAGGCTCAAAGCCTACCTTCATAAATGCGATTCGCGAAGAGGTACTTGATCTCACACTCGTTAGTCCATTTATTTCGAATTTTATTGAAAATTGGCATGTGTCAGATGAACCATCTCTGTCAGACCACCAACATATCCGGTTTAACATCCCTGGTCAACTCTCACATGTCTCTAACAGATACGATACCAAACGCACTGACTGGGGTCGCTATCGAGAAATAGTTTTCTCACACAAAGGAATGCTTCTTACGTCTATTGAGTCCATAGGGGACCTAGATGAAGCAGCCTTCTATTTAAACAATGTAACGACAGTTGTGTCCCCAAGACCACTTCAAACAATCGTAAAGTGCCTTAGTGGAATGATCATCTGACAAAACTTAAGAGTAGAGTCAAAAAACTCTTCAATTCTGCAAAGAAAACGAAGAGGTGGAACGAATATAGGTCCGTTCTCACTGAATATAGTAGCAGTAGCAGCACGCATCCACAAATCGCTCGCAAACGATCAGGCAAACTGTGTAGGGTTTTTAAAGAAAAGCGACGGTACCTACACGACGGGCAGAGAAGATACACTTAAAACGTTACTTCAGGTGCACTTCATAGGCTCGTCTTATAGCACCTCTCACGTGCACTCTAACATAACAGACCATATGGTCTTTGTTAATAGAAGAGTTAGAAGTTTATCTGGAAAAATTTTCGGTACAGATAAGGTTGAATGGGCTGTTGGCACTTTCGAACCTTTCAAAGCTCCCGCTGGTGACGGTATATTCCCTGCAATATTGCGAAGATCAAGTTCCTACCGGAACTGACAGCTTTATTTAGAGCTAGCTACAACTGGGGTTACATACCAATCTCCTGGAGGAAGGTTAATGTAATATTCATTCCCAAGCCGGGTAATAGACCTAGTGACTGCCTAAATCATATAGATCTATAAGTCTAACATCATTTGTACTCAAAACGATGGAGAGACTAATTGATGTTTACATTAGAGAACGATTAGAGTTGTCTAACCCTCTAAACTCGAACCGGTATGCATATAGGAAACGCAAATCCACCATAGGTGCCCTTCATTATCTCGTCAAAAAGATAGAAGGCGCACTTGCTTCCAAAGAAATAGCCCTATGTGCATTCCTCGACATCGAGGGCGCTTTCGATAAAACTGGCTACGACTCGATCTCAAGAGCGATCAGTAGCAGAGGTATTGAAGAATCAACTAACAAATGGATCAGAGCCATGCTGGAAAGTCGTTCGATTACTTCTTCCTCCGAAGGAGTGTCGGTTTCTGTAACCGCGGCAAAGGGCAATACTATTTATCGACAAACTGTTAGTAGATCTTCGAGGATCAGGCTACACCACAACTGGTTATGCTGATGACCTGGCGATTGTTATAAGGGGTAAGCACGACACGACTATTTGCAATATAATGCAAAGTGCGCTACTGCAAGTCGTTGAATAGTGCAACGCAGAGGGTTTATCGATCAATCCCTGCAAGACCGTTCTAGTGCCCTTCTCAAGGAGGACTCGTGTCAACCTTGAACCCATAATAATCAGTAACACCACACTAGTGTATTCAAGCGAGGTAAAATATTTTGGAGTAATCCTGGACAGACGACTTAACTGGAATTCACATATTAAGTCCGTCATAGCAGAGCTCTGTGGGCCAGTAGACGTCTTTACGGTAGGACTTGGGGTCTCTCTCCCAAAATTATACATTGGCTGTATACAATGATGGCGAGACCCATTATCACATATGCGGCCATCGTCTGGGTTGACACCTTTACGTTAGGAAGATAGCTGCCACTTATGCCATTAAACTGCAGCTAGAATATCAATTCAAACCTAGTCGGTCACCTTAGGATACTCAACTCAATCATTAATAGAGACATGTTTTGTACAATGCCGGACACTATGGTCAGGCAGAACTGTTTCGGCTGGTTTTTTGATGTTGAAATATTGGTAGACTGGTTCAATGGTGTTCCAACACTAGACCCCAGAGGTCTAGTTTGGTACACAGATAGATCAAAAATGGATTCTGGAGTCGGAGCTGATGTCTGTGGACCCAACACTGGGATATTTGTACCGATGGGGTCTAGTCCCACTGTGTTTCAAGCCGAAATCCATGCCATTGAGATTTGCGCTAGACATAATCCTGGTAAAGGTATCAAGGGCGCAATTATACAAATCTTTTCAGATAGCCAGGCAGCACTTAACCCTCTAACGTTTAAGGCTGCCTCAGGGCAGCCATCGCCTATTGCCCATTTATTCCATGTGCGTTTTTTTTTTTTTTTTTATTACGGTTTACCATGCTTTCAATTATACTTTAAGCCATATTTGAACTACATTTCAGCACACTGCGAAGTTTTGTCTCGTTGTAGTAGTCACTTGTATGTGAAAAATCAGTGAGCGAACAAAATAAATTAGTGCACGAAAAAAAAATTCTCATAAGGAAATAAAATACTTCCAATTTTTAGAATGAGTCGGGAATTTTACAATAAGTAGATATATTCATGTACTTTCATAATAAGAAAACAAATAATAAAAAAAATTAAAATGTCGTGTTTGAGAAAAGAAATACGAAGGCGGCCTGAGGGCAGCCATGACCGTTTACGCCAAAATTTTTTTTTTGTTTTTTTTTACCGTTGTCAAAAAGTAATTCTTTCTTTCATTTTCTACTATTCATTATCTTTCTGTTTCAATAAAACAATAAAAAAGCCTGATAGATAAAGCATTTTGCTTTTATTAAGCTTTTAAATCTGCTCTTATTTTGAAATAATAGGTAAAACGATGAAATCAATGATTTTCGATGCAAAATGGAGGGAAAAAACTTTGACTTAAACGTTCATAACTGCCCTGAGGCCGCCTTACCTATTTTGTACCTGGAGGTCCACCAAAAGAATTTTTTCGAATTCTGATTTCAGATTTCTCTGAAAATTCAGATTTCTGATGCAAACTTGCCAAATTTTTCCAGATTTTCCAGATTCCAGAAGAATTTATGCGGTTGAAATACTTATTTTTCAGTATAAATTCTCTGCAAACAATTAATTTAAAAAAAAAAATCACTTTTTTATGTCTGGGACCATGACCTATTGAAAGTGGAATTTATTTTCTATTAATATAAAAACGGAGCAGTAAAGAAGCATTTTGTTCACGTCATCAGAAGGCTGCGTTCAGTGATTTATTCTTTTTTTTCCATTTGACCACATTTTTTGAATTACAAATTTGTAGTTGGTATCTATAAAGGGATATTTGTAGGATTGCTTCTATTTTCGTTTCACCTTAAGTAATTTGTATTTGAATTAACAAGCTGCAACTTCGTAAACATTTTGTGGGTAACGTTTCACCAAGGAAGGGGAATTAAACAATTTTGTTTAATATGTGAGAATATTTTATAACTGAAAATTAACGTGTAATTCCTTCTACAAGTTTTCTTTTCCAATAGGAGTAATTGAAAAAATGTCTCTGCGGCGTTGACAATTACAATTTTCATGTGTCGCTTTATTTGAACCATTTTAATTTAAATGAATAATTAAATAATTAACACCAATGCATCCGATTCTCTCAGATTTATATTGGCTTGGAAATGGAGAACAGTGTGTGGCGACCTCGCTCAACGACTAGTGACGTATGTACTGAGGACCATAGATGACGCCACAGACATTGCAACAGTCAAGATCCCTGCAAAATGCAACGCATTCATTGTCAGTCGCGTTCCATTCTACTGTGCAGTTTACTTAATTGTGTAGTTTACTTCCATTGTGTTTCTTTTGTCCATTTACATATAACGTAGTACATACAAACAATAGTTATTTTTCTTATTAAACAATTATAAATAAAATCTGTTACAATTAAACCTAATACTTCAACCCTTTGTGTTTCAATTAACTATGACGTAGCTAAAAGTGCATAGAATTATTGACATGGATGGAACACGAAAATATGTGCGAACGGTTTTTCAAATATTGCCGGTAAGTAAATATTTATTATTTTTATTTGGTGTAATTTGTAAAATAACGTATACTTCGTTCTATACATACCATGACTTTACAGATGTATAGATGTTAATAAGCATAAATGGAGATAACCCTTTTTCCTAAATCTGAAAGCGAGTTTCGACTTTATCTTCATGCTTTTGTACTTGGTAATACAGGATATCTATTCTTTGATTGATTAATTACACTGATTCAAATCGAAGAATAATTCATTTCGACATATAAAAAAGTAATATTTGCTACTTATCACAGTTCAACCTTTCAAATTTGTGAAAACAAAACATTAGCTTACTAATTTGTAATTGTGAATGACAAGTGTAGTTTGTAGCTTGGTGAAATAGGCAATCACTCGTGTTGTGCGTGCTATTGTTTTCTCACGAGTGGAGGGGACCTACAGTTTAAGACAGTTATACTCTTTGAGCATTGTCAGTGACACGAAAAAGGTGGTTTTGAGGCTTGGATTATTTTATCCAACCTGTGAGTGATTGATCATAGGTGCATAAACCTAGATCTGTTTTTGAAGATGGTACAAATCGATCCTTATATCGATTGCACGGAAAAGCTAGAACAATGCTTCAAACACACTCACTTGAAGAGAAAAGTCTTGCATCACTGTTCATAAGCTTCTCATTCTACTTTATTCCATTCCTCTTATTTATACTAACAATAAATTCAATAAATACTTACAAAATGTTTCCTACCTTCCGCGGATAGACACGTTGTCGTGGTGCGGCGACTTAAGTCGACCCGCAAGCCTGCTGAAAGAACGACTCTGCCTGGCACTGGTGCACAGCAACAGCTTCGGACAAGGGTGCTCTAATCAGAAGGATGGCGTGATTGGCAAACGAAGTCTATCATCCCCCTAATCCAGGGTGTCAAGCGACCCGTGCCCACTGGATGGTTCGCAGCCAGGGGGTAATACCGGCTATGTTCTAACGGAGCCTCTCTGATACCGGGCCACCTTGGAGAGTACCTCTGCCCTTACCGCATTACTGAGAGGCTCTGATGCGGCTGACCACCTTTTCCTCTGCCACTCGTGGGATTAATATAGATTCATAAAATACAAAAAAAGTATAAAAGGCGTGCTGAATAGGCTGCGGAGAGTTACCGTAGCTAATGCAGTAAGCCGGGTTGAGCATGGGCTCAAATTTGAAAGAAGTGCAAAGCATGTCGCAAGCTGCGGGGTTAGCGGAAGGTCGGTGCGCACTAGCCAGAAAGCGAAATCCCCAAGGCAACCGATAGGCGTGAGCACAAAAACTGCTAAAATTGTAAGCGGGAGCCAAGCTCTAACTTCCCGACCTCCAACTGAGGTGGGAACCCTCTTCGACCAAGGCGACGAGGAATAGGCGCAGGTGTCCACAGATGCCCCCCTGTGCGCAGACGGCGGAATGGCTGAAACTGGTAGCACCCAAACTTGGTAATTGGAAGGGAGTGGGCCTGACCACAAAAAGTGGGAAGGAGATACCACGTATCCATTCCATTACCATTTATTTCCCCAAAAGCGCTGGACAGGAGCACAAAACAACACTATCTCTCCTCGAAGCGCAAAACGAGGGAATAAATGTAAAACTGTGGAAGGTGCTGTATGGTCGAAACGAGGGAACCGTCGGAGAAGACGAACAGTCCTTTGACGTTATAAGACGTCAGAACAATTCCCTGAGTTACAGATTCGGCAGAGTTGCAGTGTCTGGACTCAAAAGGTCGGAGGAGGAGATGAGTCTGTTGACTACTCCAAACCCAGCTTCGGAGAGGGCAGAACCTGCAGAGGAGAAATCAGATCGTGAGCAGGTTGTAACACTCGCTCCTTCTGCTGAGCAAGTAACTGAGGGAGGAGATGAATACATGTCCCTGTCGGAAGACTCGTTCTCTGATGGGGAACATGAAATGACGGTAGTTGAGATAGAGGAGAGTATACTCCTTGCCAATAGCAGGGATGTTCACAATGGAAGATCTGGGCTGCGTACTTATCCAGGAGCCTTACATCCTGAGAGGTACAATCAAGGGACTGACATGCAGGAATGCAGAGGTAATCTGGGACACTCGGGTGCCCAACCCAAAAACTTGCATTCTTATTAATAAAAATATTAATTATCTTCTTCTTGCAGAATACGCTACAAGAGACCTGGTGCCCATTAGGGTAACACTGACCATGGCAGGAGGTGGGCAACGAACCGTCGTCCTGGCATGGAGGTACTGTGTGGGGGTTTGGGCCGGCAGTACCAGCAGCAGTACAAAAACTGGTCGAGTACTGCAACAGGCAGCAAATGCCGCTCTGAGGGAGAACCAACACAATGACAGAGGTGAGTACTTATTACAATTTATTTTAAGTTCTTCACTCTACATCTTTAATGTTGGGAATGTTCTCACGTTTGTTACGAGAGCCAGACAGGAGGTATTAGATATTACCATAGGTAGCCATAGGCTTAGCGGACTTGTTAGGGACTGGAAAGTGTCCAGCGAACCATCTATGTCGGACCATAGAGTTGAATCTGGACGATACGGGCATAGCAAGTAAGACTGTAAGAAATCCGAGGAAAACTGACTGAGATCTCTTTGAATCGTTGCTAGGAAGTAATCTGGAGCACCTTGACATCAGAAGAGCTCCATCTCACTTTCTAGAGCTAGAACATGTTGTAGAGAGCACAAGAAAAGCTATTACTTTTTTTTTTTGTTTATTTAACCACTTAATCAATATTATACATTTATATTGCTTAAATAAACTTAAAATGCTATCTGTATGAAATATATTATAGTAAATGACCTCAATGGGCGCCGTGGCGTAGCGGGTAGGTGCGTCGACTCCTACGCTCGAGGTAGTCAGTTCGAATCTCGAAAAAAACATCAAACATTTTTTCACGGCTCCACCTCTTTCGAGTCACTGACAATGCTCAAAGAGTATAACTGTCTAGAAAAAAAGCTTCTCAATCTCGCCGTTCGCAGTCGGCATTAAGCTGTAGGTCCCCTCCGCTCGTGAGAGAACAATAGCACGCACAACACGAGTGGTTGCTGAGAAGCTAGGCCCAGGTCCACCTCGGACTGTAGCGTCGCCATTATTATTATTATTATTATTATTATTATTAAATGACCTCAATGGTTCTCAATACTTATGATATTATTATTATTTTTTTTGAAGTACTTAATTCTAACAATTATTTCAATTTATTTTTTTTTATTTTTATTTCTTTTATGCATTTATTTATTTCAATTTTAAGGGAAAATGTGGTAAAACCTTGTGCGAATAATTTATCTTTTTTTTAAAAAACCAGCCTAGGTGATAAAAACGAAATAAAATTTTCTTAACCTACCTTAACCTAGGGATGGGGTTGGGCTCTGGTATATGACCCCCAGCTCGCCGACAACACACTAAGCGAAGTGATATCGCTCAAGCATTTTATCGGCGGACCAAGGGTCATATGTCAGGACCCAATCCTGCTTAACCTAAACATTAGCTTCAACCCAGTCGAGCCACCAGTATCTTTCTTTATTTAATCTTTCGAGATTTGATAGATCCCTTTCAGGTACACTTACGCAGTATCTCAGATCAGTATTTCCATTGCCCCAGGATGTCGATTCATAGAGAATGCGTTTGTCTGTCGCTCTTCTGGCAAAATGGTAAATGATAGGTACGTTCGTCGAGTCTGATAAGTAGCCATGTGCATCCAGATATAGGAATGTCTCAGGTGGTATATATCACCTCACCAAAGTGTTTCTGAAATACCCGGGGTTAGGGTAAAACAAGCCGGAAACTAATTCATTTTCAGTGACGCTAGCTGACCGCGCGAAATGACTCCTCACTAGATCCAGAATGACATTGTCAATTCTGGATATACCGGAGGTATCCAATAGTCTCTTATTAGAGGCGTAATGCCGAAAGTCGGAATGTGCGCTTCTATATATCCGCATACAAGTTCGAAGACATTTTCTTTCGAATAACCGAAGCTCTTCCATGTAAGATGGGCTTATGTTCCACCATACTGGACTCGCATAAGTCAGAATTGGGCGAACGAAAGCTTGGTAGCATATGATCTTCACATCAGATCTCAGGTGCCTGGAGTAAAACAAACTTTTCAGCGACATAAATGCTGCTCTTGCCTTTTGCAGCTGCGTATTTATGTGCTCATTGTGGTATAAGAATTTATCTAGGTAGACAATTAAGTACCTTACAACACTCTTTGACTCAATGTGGAGACCATCGCAACTCGTTATTTGCAAATTCTTCCAGTTTCGTCTCAAATCTGAATAACCTAGTCTTAATTAAAACAGCAACAGCTTCGGACAAGGGTGCTCTAATCAGAAGGATGGCGTGATTGGCAAACCAAGTCTATCATCCCCCTAATCCAGGGTGTCAAGCGACCCGTGCCCACTGGATGGTTCGCAGCCAGGGGGTAATACCGGCTATGTTCTAACGGAGCCTCTCTGATACCGGGCCACCTTGGAGAGTACCTCTGCCCTTACCGCATTACTGAGAGGCTCTGATGCGGCTGACCACCTTTTCCTCTGCCACTCGTGGGATTAATATAGATTCATAAAATACAAAAAAAGTATAAAAGGCGTGCTGAATAGGCTGCGGAGAGTTACCGTAGCTAATGCAGTAAGCCGGGTTGAGCATGGGCTCAAATTTGAAAGAAGTGCAAAGCATGTCGCAAGCTGCGGGGTTAGCGGAAGGTCGGTGCGCACTAGCCAGAAAGCGAAATCCCCAAGGCAACTGATAGGCGTGAGCACAAAAACTGCTAAAATTGTAAGCGGGAGCCAAGCTCTAACTTCCCGACCTCCAACTGAGGTGGGAACCCTCTTCGACCAAGGCGACGAGGAATAGGCGCAGGTGTCCACAGATGCCCCCCTGTGCGCAGACGGCGGAATGGCTGAAACTGGTAGCACCCAAACTTGGTAATTGGAAGGGAGTGGGCCTGACCACAAAAAGTGGGAAGGAGATACCACGTATCCATTCCATTACCATTTATTTCCCCAAAAGCGCTGGACAGGAGCACAAAACAACACTATCTCTCCTCGAAGCGCAAAACGAGGGAATAAATGTAAAACTGTGGAAGGTGCTGTATGGTCGAAACGAGGGAACCGGGCAGGTACTAGGCCTCGGAGAAGACGAACAGTCCTTTGACGTTATAAGACGTCAGAACAATTCCCTGAGTTACAGATTCGGCAGAGTTGCAGTGTCTGGACTCAAAAGGTCGGAGGAGGAGATGAGTCTGTTGACTACTCCAAACCCAGCTTCGGAGAGGGCAGAACCTGCAGAGGAGAAATCAGATCGTGAGCAGGTTGTAACACTCGCTCCTTCTGCTGAGCAAGTAACTGAGGGAGGAGATGAATACATGTCCCTGTCGGAAGACTCGTTCTCTGATGGGGAACATGAAATGACGGTAGTTGAGATAGAGGAGAGTATACTCCTTGCCAATAGCAAGGATGTTCACAATGGAAGATCTGGGCTGCGTACTTATCCAGGAGCCTTACATCCTGAGAGGTACAATCAAGGGACTGACATGCAGGAATGCAGAGGTAATCTGGGACACTCGGGTGCCCAACCCAAAAACTTGCATTCTTATTAATAAAAATATTAATTATCTTCTTCTTGCAGAATACGCTACAAGAGACCTGGTGCCCATTAGGGTAACACTGACCATGGCAGGAGGTGGGCAACGAACCGTCGTCCTGGCATGGAGGTACTGTGCTGGGGATGGGCCGGCAGTACCAGCAGCAGTACAAAAACTGGTCGAGTACTGCAACAGGCAGCAAATGCCGCTCTGAGGGAGAACCAACACAATGACAGAGGTGAGTACTTATTACAATTTATTTTAAGTTCTTCACTCTACATCTTTAATGTTGGGAATGTTCTCACGTTTGTTACGAGAGCCAGACAGGAGGTATTAGATATTACCATAGGTAGCCATAGGCTTAGCGGACTTGTTAGGGACTGGAAAGTGTCCAGCGAACCATCTATGTCGGACCATAGAGTTGAATCTGGACGATACGGGCATAGCAAGTAAGACTGTAAGAAATCCGAGGAAAACTGACTGAGATCTCTTTGAATCGTTGCTAGGAAGTAATCTGGAGCACCTTGACATCAGAAGAGCTCCATCTCACTTTCTAGAGCTAGAACATGTTGTAGAGAGCACAAGAAAAGCTATTACTTTTTTTTTTTGTTTATTTAACCACTTAATCAATATTATACATTTATATTGCTTAAATAAACTTAAAATGCTATCTGTATGAAATATATTATAGTAAATGACCTCAATGGGCGCCGTGGCGTAGCGGGTAGGTGCGTCGACTCCTACGCTCGAGGTAGTCAGTTCGAATCTCGAAAAAAACATCAAACATTTTTTCACGGCTCCACCTCTTTCGAGTCACTGACAATGCTCAAAGAGTATAACTGTCTAGAAAAAAAGCTTCTCAATCTCGCCGTTCGGAGTCGGCATTAAGCTGTAGGTCCCCTCCGCTCGTGAGAGAACAATAGCACGCACAACACGAGTGGTTGCTGAGAAGCTAGGCCCAGGTCCACCTCGGACTGTAGCGTCGCCATTATTATTATTATTATTATTATTATTATTAAATGACCTCAATGGTTCTCAATACTTATGATATTATTATTATTTTTTTTGAAGTACTTAATTCTAACAATTATTTCAATTTATTTTTTTTTATTTTTATTTCTTTTATGCATTTATTTATTTCAATTTTAAGGGAAAATGTGGTAAAACCTTGTGCGAATAATTTATCTTTTTTTTAAAAAACTAGCCTAGGTGATAAAAACGAAATAAAATTTTCTTAACCTACCTTAACCTAGGGATGGGGTTGGGCTCTGGTATATGACCCCCAGCTCGCCGACAACACACTAAGCGAAGTGATATCGCTCAAGCATTTTATCGGCGGACCAAGGGTCATATGTCAGGACCCAATCCTGCTTAACCTAAACATTAGCTTCAACCCTGTCGAGCCACCAGTATCTTTCTTTATTTAATCTTTCGAGATTTGATAGATCCCTTTCAGGTACACTTACGCAGTATCTCAGATCAGTATTTCCATTGCCCCAGGATGTCGATTCATAGAGAATGCGTTTGTCTGTCGCTCTTCTGGCAAAATGGTAAATGATAGGTACGTTCGTCGAGTCTGATAAGTAGCCATGTGCATCCAGATATAGGAATGTCTCAGGTGGTATATATCACCTCACCAAAGTGTTTCTGAAATACCCGGGGTTAGGGTAAAACAAGCCGGAAACTAATTCATTTTCAGTGACGCTAGCTGACCGCGCGAAATGACTCCTCACTAGATCCAGAATGACATTGTCAATTCTGGATATACCGGAGGTATCCAATAGTCTCTTATTAGAGGCGTAATGCCGAAAGTCGGAATGTGCGCTTCTATATATCCGCATACAAGTTCGAAGACATTTTCTTTCGAATAACCGAAGCTTTTCCATGTAAGATGGGCTTATGTTCCACCATACTGGACTCGCATAAGTCAGAATTGGGCGAACGAAAGCTTGGTAGCATATGATCTTCACATCAGATCTCAGGTGCCTGGAGTAAAACAAACTTTTCAGCGACATAAATGCTGCTCTTGCCTTTTGCAGCTGCGTATTTATGTGCTCATTGTGGTATAAGAATTTATCTAGGTAGACAATTAAGTACCTTACAACACTCTTTGACTCAATGTGGAGACCATCGCAACTCGTTATTTGCAAATTCTTCCAGTTTCGTCTCAAATCTGAATAACCTAGTCTTAATTAAAACAGCAACAGCTTCGGACAAGGGTGCTCTAATCAGAAGGATGGCGTGATTGGCAAACCAAGTCTATCATCCCCCTAATCCAGGGTGTCAAGCGACCCGTGCCCACTGGATGGTTCGCAGCCAGGGGGTAATACCGGCTATGTTCTAACGGAGCCTCTCTGATACCGGGCCACCTTGGAGAGTACCTCTGCCCTTACCGCATTACTGAGAGGCTCTGATGCGGCTGACCACCTTTTCCTCTGCCACTCGTGGGATTAATATAGATTCATAAAATACAAAAAAAGTATAAAAGGCGTGCTGAATAGGCTGCGGAGAGTTACCGTAGCTAATGCAGTAAGCCGGGTTGAGCATGGGCTCAAATTTGAAAGAAGTGCAAAGCATGTCGCAAGCTGCGGGGTTAGCGGAAGGTCGGTGCGCACTAGCCAGAAAGCGAAATCCCCAAGGCAACCGATAGGCGTGAGCACAAAAACTGCTAAAATTGTAAGCGGGAGCCAAGCTCTAACTTCCCGACCTCCAACTGAGGTGGGAACCCTCTTCGACCAAGGCGACGAGGAATAGGCGCAGGTGTCCACAGATGCCCCCCTGTGCGCAGACGGCGGAATGGCTGAAACTGGTAGCACCCAAACTTGGTAATTGGAAGGGAGTGGGCCTGACCACAAAAAGTGGGAAGGAGATACCACGTATCCATTCCATTACCATTTATTTCCCCAAAAGCGCTGGACAGGAGCACAAAACAACACTATCTCTCCTCGAAGCGCAAAACGAGGGAATAAATGTAAAACTGTGGAAGGTGCTGTATGGTCGAAACGAGGGAACCGGGCAGGTACTAGGCCTCGGAGAAGACGAACAGTCCTTTGACGTTATAAGACGTCAGAACAATTCCCTGAGTTACAGATTCGGCAGAGTTGCAGTGTCTGGACTCAAAAGGTCGGAGGAGGAGATGAGTCTGTTGACTACTCCAAACCCAGCTTCGGAGAGGGCAGAACCTGCAGAGGAGAAATCAGATCGTGAGCAGGTTGTAACACTCGCTCCTTCTGCTGAGCAAGTAACTGAGGGAGGAGATGAATACATGTCCCTGTCGGAAGACTCGTTCTCTGATGGGGAACATGAAATGACGGTAGTTGAGATAGAGGAGAGTATACTCCTTGCCAATAGCAGGGATGTTCACAATGGAAGATCTGGGCTGCGTACTTATCCAGGAGCCTTACATCCTGAGAGGTACAATCAAGGGACTGACATGCAGGAATGCAGAGGTAATCTGGGACACTCGGGTGCCCAACCCAAAAACTTGCATTCTTATTAATAAAAATATTAATTATCTTCTTCTTGCAGAATACGCTACAAGAGACCTGGTGCCCATTAGGGTAACACTGACCATGGCAGGAGGTGGGCAACGAACCGTCGTCCTGGCATGGAGGTACTGTGCTGGGGATGGGCCGGCAGTACCAGCAGCAGTACAAAAACTGGTCGAGTACTGCAACAGGCAGCAAATGCCGCTCTGAGGGAGAACCAACACAATGACAGAGGTGAGTACTTATTACAATTTATTTTAAGTTCTTCACTCTACATCTTTAATGTTGGGAATGTTCTCACGTTTGTTACGAGAGCCAGACAGGAGGTATTAGATATTACCATAGGTAGCCATAGGCTTAGCGGACTTGTTAGGGACTGGAAAGTGTCCAGCGAACCATCTATGTCGGACCATAGAGTTGAATCTGGACGATACGGGCATAGCAAGTAAGACTGTAAGAAATCCGAGGAAAACTGACTGAGATCTCTTTGAATCGTTGCTAGGAAGTAATCTGGAGCACCTTGACATCAGAAGAGCTCCATCTCACTTTCTAGAGCTAGAACATGTTGTAGAGAGCACAAGAAAAGCTATTACTTTTTTTTTTTGTTTATTTAACCACTTAATCAATATTATACATTTATATTGCTTAAATAAACTTAAAATGCTATCTGTATGAAATATATTATAGTAAATGACCTCAATGGGCGCCGTGGCGTAGCGGGTAGGTGCGTCGACTCCTACGCTCGAGGTAGTCAGTTCGAATCTCGAAAAAAACATCAAACATTTTTTCACGGCTCCACCTCTTTCGAGTCACTGACAATGCTCAAAGAGTATAACTGTCTAGAAAAAAAGCTTCTCAATCTCGCCGTTCGGAGTCGGCATTAAGCTGTAGGTCCCCTCCGCTCGTGAGAGAACAATAGCACGCACAACACGAGTGGTTGCTGAGAAGCTAGGCCCAGGTCCACCTCGGACTGTAGCGTCGCCATTATTATTATTATTATTATTATTATTATTAAATGACCTCAATGGTTCTCAATACTTATGATATTATTATTATTTTTTTTGAAGTACTTAATTCTAACAATTATTTCAATTTATTTTTTTTTATTTTTATTTCTTTTATGCATTTATTTATTTCAATTTTAAGGGAAAATGTGGTAAAACCTTGTGCGAATAATTTATCTTTTTTTTAAAAAACTAGCCTAGGTGATAAAAACGAAATAAAATTTTCTTAACCTACCTTAACCTAGGGATGGGGTTGGGCTCTGGTATATGACCCCCAGCTCGCCGACAACACACTAAGCGAAGTGATATCGCTCAAGCATTTTATCGGCGGACCAAGGGTCATATGTCAGGACCCAATCCTGCTTAACCTAAACATTAGCTTCAACCCAGTCGAGCCACCAGTATCTTTCTTTATTTAATCTTTCGAGATTTGATAGATCCCTTTCAGGTACACTTACGCAGTATCTCAGATCAGTATTTCCATTGCCCCAGGATGTCGATTCATAGAGAATGCGTTTGTCTGTCGCTCTTCTGGCAAAATGGTAAATGATAGGTACGTTCGTCGAGTCTGATAAGTAGCCATGTGCATCCAGATATAGGAATGTCTCAGGTGGTATATATCACCTCACCAAAGTGTTTCTGAAATACCCGGGGTTAGGGTAAAACAAGCCGGAAACTAATTCATTTTCAGTGACGCTAGCTGACCGCGCGAAATGACTCCTCACTAGATCCAGAATGACATTGTCAATTCTGGATATACCGGAGGTATCCAATAGTCTCTTATTAGAGGCGTAATGCCGAAAGTCGGAATGTGCGCTTCTATATATCCGCATACAAGTTCGAAGACATTTTCTTTCGAATAACCGAAGCTTTTCCATGTAAGATGGGCTTATGTTCCACCATACTGGACTCGCATAAGTCAGAATTGGGCGAACGAAAGCTTGGTAGCATATGATCTTCACATCAGATCTCAGGTGCCTGGAGTAAAACAAACTTTTCAGCGACATAAATGCTGCTCTTGCCTTTTGCAGCTGCGTATTTATGTGCTCATTGTGGTATAAGAATTTATCTAGGTAGACACCTAAGTACCTTACAACACTCTTTGACTCAATGTGGAGACCATCGCAACTCGTTATTTGCAAATTCTTCCAGTTTCGTCTCAAATCTGAATAACCTCGTCTTAATGGGGTGCGGAACAGTATAGTTTCACATTTTGCATGGTTCATCTTCAGTTTCCATTCAGAACAGAATACCTGCAACTTATCAAAATTGTTCTGAAGCTCTCTCTGAATGTTCTGAATTTTAGAGCGGCTTGCATACAGAATAACGTCGTCAGCAAATGCTATCGAATTACTCATTCCCCTTAGCATTCAGAAATATAGATATTAAAAAGGATCGGTGCGGAAACTGTGCCCCTGTGGAAGACCATTGGTGACATTAAAAACTTTAGTCGTTGTGTATTGTCTATCTGTTACAACGAATTTCTTTCCGTATGTCATAGACATAACCATCTTTACTAGATGAGCAGGGAATTCATATCGCAGAAGTTTATATAATAACCCGTCAATCCAGACCGTGTCGAAGGCTTTTTCGATGTCCACTAGGCAGGCAGCTGTACATCGTTTGGCGTTAAAATTCCAATTGATATCTGAGATCAATTTTGTAACAGCGTGCACCGCCGAATGGTTTCTTTTGAACCCGAATTGATTCCGCGGTATGATCTCCTTTCTTTCACAAACGGATAAAATTGACTTATTAATGATTACTTCAAAAACCTTCCCAACGTTAGGCAGGAGACTAATTGGCCTATAATTAGAGGGATCGGAGGGATACTTTTTCTTTTTTATTATTGGAAAAACCTTCGATGTTTTCCAACAATTTGGGAAGTAGCAGTTGTTTAATAAGTTATTAAATATGATACAATATTGCCGTATGATTTCGTCCGGTAAGTGCTTAAGAATGATATTGGGAATGTTATCTAAACCGCTTGACTTTTTGTTATTCAGTTTCCTGAATATTTGCGTTAGTTCGTCTAGTGTTGTGAAGTAATTCTCAGTCTGTCTGGTAGTCAGTTGGTCAGCTTTTAATTCTTCAGAAAATCTCAGAATTGCTGGTGTGTCGTTGTTACAAAACCTCAGCAGTTCGTCACTTACATCGCCAGTTTTGCAGCTAGTGAGTTCTCTAGCATGAATAGTCTCAAAGTGAGAGCCGATTAGGTTTAGCTTATCCACTCCACTATCTATAACGAAATGGTTATCAATGATGGGGCAGTAATGGCTATTAAGACAGTGCGACTTTCAGTTTTGGAATTTTGACAACACTACGAGGCTTGAATATCTGATTTATTTGAGGAAACATAGTCCTAGCATCTGACTTCAATACATTTTCGGCGCGTTGCCTCCAGTAGTCGTTGACACTATTCCGAAACTGCTGACTTAGCAGTGTCCTCACATTCCTCAGCAGAGATTTTAACCTGCGCAGCTCCACATTGGACGTGTCTTCTTGGAATTGGAGTCGTATTCGATTTATCTGCGTTATCAAGAAACTTTTGTATGTCTGTAGTGTTTTTATGTTGCGGTTTAGATAACATTCGATGCTATTTTGAGATTTGATTTTCGGAACTGACGACTCCATAGCTTGTAATAAAACTGTGTTTAGATTCCCGATACAGAAATTACATTCCTCATTGGTAAGATTCCTATTACTAGGAATATTGGAAGAAGAAGTGCAGTTTCTATATTCTCTAATGGCACAACGTTGACATTTGCACCAATCAGTCAACCTAAAATTTAATTTAGGGGCATCGTGCTGCGTTGCGTATCTAAATGTAGAGTCGTCAGTAAGGGTCACTGGCATAACTATAGCATTGTGGTCGCTATCATAAGGCAATATTGACAGATTGTTACTGTGGACTGTTTGGATTTGCAGTCGCGCGTCCGCGATGCAAATGTCAAGATATGAATTACCGGAAGGAAAACTTGGTGTAACTGAGCTATACAATTTGATTTTGTATCCAATCTGATTTTCCTCAATAAAGCGATTTAGAAAGCTGCTTCTTCCGTTCGCCCTTGAATTCAACCAGACTGGATGTCGCGCGTTAAGGTCTCCCGCTAAGACGAAATAGTTGGATAAACTATCTAGTCTTAGTACTTCGAATAATTTTTCGATTTCGGCTTTAAATTGACTGACGGAACCTGACGCAGCATACGCCGATATTAAATACAGACAACCATTATTTCTGAGAGGCAGTGATATAATAGTAGTCTCGAGACAATTAAAGTTTCTAATGTCATTTCGTTCGATTGTTGAATATTTTAGTGGTTTTCGGATGAGGATCGCCGTACCGCCACCTCGAATTGAGTCGCGCCTATCTGTTCGTATTATTTCATAATTTTGAAAATGTAAGTTATGTCGTTCGTTAAGTTTTGTTTCGCTCAAAAAAAATATGTCAGGTCTGTGGTCTACCACAAAGCGCAGAAGATCACCGCGTCTACTATTACGGACGATGGAATTGACATTAAGAGCAGCTATTTTTAGGGTTTGACAATTTGGTCTAGTCATTTTGGCGGTTAAGAATGTTGAGAAGGGCATCAACCTTCGCCGAGAGATCTGCCACAGTCCTGGTTAGGTTGTCGACTTGTGTTTGCAAACTGGCTGTATCTTTGGGGTCAATTACATTGGGATCAATAGTACTGGAATTCATTGATTTCCATCCAGCTGGGCTTGTGCCAGAACTGTTCCTTACCACATTTGAAAAGGATATCCCTCCCTGAATGCGGTTGTCGATCATATTGATTTTATTTGCAACCTTTTGCTGCGTTTCTTGTTTCCTTGTTTGAAGCCGATCTGCTAGTTTTTTGTAGCTTTCGCAGCTCCGCCAGGAGGCGGGATGACCAGGTTTCTGGCAAAGAACACAAAATAGCTGCTCTTTAGCTACATCTTTTTGCACCTGGCACTCACCAGGCTCATGCGTATTTTGGCACCTGACGCACCTTCTTACCATCCTGCAGTTTGGAGAAACATGTCCGAATCTCTGACATCGGTGGCATTGAAGGATACCATTCATACGGATTTTTTCAAAAAATACTAAATGCCCCGCTATGTACTTTATGTCCTTTAGGTTCTGTACTTTGCTGTCTGAAGATAGCTGTACCACAATAATTGGTAGGACTCTATTGTCGCGTCTAGATTTCGCCGTAGTGTACCTGAAAGCGTGTACGAAATTCTGGTTTTCTATTTCTATTTTATTAAGCTCTATCAGGGCCTCTTCTGGGCTGTATCCAACGCTGAGGCCCTTAAGTAGAAATGACTGTAACTTGTCCTCTTTATTGGTAGACGAAAAATATTCCGAACCGGCTTCGTTAAGAAGGTTTTTGACTTTGTTACAGTCATTCTTATTATTTAAACTTAAACATAACTTATTACTACTAACTGTTTTAATTTTAAAGCCATTTTCACCTATCTCACATTTTAATAATTCTGAAAGTACCTTCCTGTCTTCTTTGAATATTTTTATCGTTGGTGGTTTCTTTTTTTAGCGCCACTGTTTCCTCCACTGCGGTCTGGATTTTGTCGCCTTTATTGTTTTGTGCTGTGTAGGTTATCTCATCTCATCATCTCATTTTCAATGACCCGCATGTTCCACTAAAGGGGTCGCGGGGGGCAATGCATGCACGAGAGATCTCCAGGCCACTCGATCCTCCGCCATCGACTCTAACTCATCAGGAGCTATGCCCAAGCGCAACCAGGCGAGTGTTTGGACTTGGTCCAACCATCTCATCCTAGGTCTGCCAAGCGGTCGCCTACCTGATGGAATCGCATTCAAGGCACGCCTCGGAAGTCGTGATGATGGGGACATTCGTGCCACGTGACCAAACCAACGAAGTACAGCCCTTTCCGTTCGAAGAAGCAGCTGCCCAACATTGAGTTCCCCGCGCACTGTCGTGTTTCTCACCCTATCCCGGCGAGTAATTCCCACAACAGCACGAAGAAATCTTATCTCGGCAACTTGTATTCGCGATCTTATTCTTTCGGTCATTACCCAAATTTCATGACCATAGGTGAGAGTTGGAACAAATACTGCGTTAAAAACCGCTAACTTGGCTTTGACACCAAGCTCGGCCTTCCTGATTACAGATCGACCAAGCTGTTTTAAAATTGACCCATCTTGACCAATCCTACAGGAAAGTTCAGCATTATTCCTCCCATCACTCGTGAAGAAGACCCCGAGATACTTGAACTTCTCCACCTGTTTCAATGGGACTCCACTAACATGTCGAGTGCATTGAACAGGGGTTCTGGAAACTACCATAACCTCGGATTTGTCCACGTTAACTCTCATCCCAGCATCAGCACATACGGCCACAAACTTATCTAGCGCGCGCTGGAGTTCCATCTGGGAGGATGTGAGGATGACTAAGTCATCTGCAAAAAGAAGATGACTTACCCTCAACTCTCCCAATATGAAACATTCCTCGCCTCGACTGCGCTGTAACATCCAGTCCGTATATATAATGAAAAGGAGAGGTGACAAAACGCACCCTTGGCGAAGTCCAACGCCCACGGTGAAAGGTGTTGATTTACTACCGTTAACCCGAACACAGCTACTACAGTTTGTGTATAGAGACTGAATGGCCCTCAACAAAGAACCATCAATCCCATACTCCTGCAGAACACTCCAGAGTTTACCTCGAGGAACTCGGTCGTATGCCTTTTCCAAATCTACAATTATTTTGTCCAGTCTCAGGTTGTTGATTTCTTTTTTTTTCGTTTTTTGCTTTCATCTGCTCCAGAAGATTGCGTGATGTTGCTTGTGTAGTATTGGTGCGTTCAGAGCTGGCTTCTTGATGTTCTTCATCATCCAAAAGAGTAACGGTCATCGGTTCAGGGTTGGCCTCTTCATGTTCTTCAACGTCTAAGAGAGCAAATTTATTTATATTTTGATTGTTATCACTGTTATCGTTCTTTTTTTCAGTTTTTCGTTTTTTTATTTTATTGATTGTTTTTTTCGATGCTGAGTCACTATCACTTTCTTGCATTTTCTCAGTTCAAGCACTTCTTCCTTATATTTTTTTGCCATTTCGATGGCTTCTAAGTAGTCTGTGCGAGAAATATCGAATGAATGCATGGTCTCTTCCCCCGTCGGAGGGGCTGCCATTTTAATGTCTTTTTCACTTAGTAGCTTGTGGTTAATTTCACTGTTTTAATATTTCACTATTAGATTAGATAATATTTAGAAATTGAAAATTGGAAATTGAAAATTGAAAATTGAAAATTGAAAATCGGAAAATTGCTACCGAAAAGGCAAAGCTACTCCGATCGAAGAAAAGCTATCACAACAGCATTCGAAGCAAGCTGCCCAATAAGCGGGGATTTCAAGGGGAAGAGAGTGCCATGGTGGAGCAATAAGCTATCCAGCCTCCGGTCCAAATTACGCAAGCTGTACAATGCAGCCAAGCGTACAGGAGACGGCCACAGACACAAACGGGCACTCACCACCTACAACAAAGAAATAAGAAGCTCAAAAAGAGAAAGCTTTAGGAAATTCTGCGAGACAATCACCCGTACTCCTGCTGCGGCCAGGCTCCACAAAGCGCTAGCAAAAACGGGGGAGATACAAATGTTTCTAAGAAAACCTGACGGCAGATACACCGAAAATGAAGAACAGAGGGCAAGACTTCTATTGGAAACCCACTTTCCGGGCAGTCGTCAACACACAGAAAGGTGTGAAAACAATCTACCAATACCAAGGGATGAAGACTGGAGAGTCGCAAGAGAGATCTTCTCCAAAGGGCGTCTGGAATGGGCAATTAACTCGTTTCAGCCCTTCAAATCCGCAGGTGTGGATGGAATCACGCCAGTCCTACTTCAATAAGGGCAAGGCAAACTAATACCATTTCTATTAATGATATTAAGAAGTAGTCTAGCACTGGGATACATACCGAACCAGTGGAGACGGGCAAAGGTAGTGTTCATTCCGAAAATGGGGAAGAAAGACCCAAGTCTACCAAAGTCCTACAGACCAATCAGCCTAACATCGTTTCTTCTCAAAACAATGGAAAAGGCTGTGGATAACTACATAAGAGAGGAACAAGAGGAAGTGAGACAGGAAGAGAGGAAGTACTACAGACATCCCCTCTTCATTACTGTCAGCATGCTTACAGGGCAGGCAGATCCACAGAGACTGCACTCTATCAACTGACAGAAACTATAGAAAGAATGGCAAAAGAAGGGATAGGTAAAGACAGGTGCATTACATCGAGGTAATTCGACGCACTAGTCAAAACGCTACCACTCCTGGCCATTCCGAAGGATGACGTGATTAGGAAATTCAATTTCCAAAAGAAATTTACCAGCAAGCTCAGCACCAAAAGGGACTGGAGCAATAAATCCATGTCCACAGACTGAGCAGCAACACGGTAAAATGGTATACAGACGGATCAAGAACTGATAAAGAAACTGGAGCAAGAGTTTTTGGACCCAGGACAAAATACTTCGAATCCATGGGCAAATGTACCATCCAGGCCCGGTCCCAGCTAAATGAGCGCCCTGTGCAAGACCTGCGTTTAGCGCCCACAACCCCCCCTCCCCCCTATTTTTTGAAACATGGTTGTCTTAAGTTTTTGGGAGAGCAATAACTAGATTGGGAGCAAGAAAATTTCGGTTTGACCTATATATATAAAATTTAACCCTTCTAAACATGAGCTTTCTGGTTTTAATGGACTGGACTAATACAGTTTTGTAAATTAAGGAATGAGGAACGTATTTTTCAAGCATTAGCTTGTTGAAAACTAATCAAAAAAATATTTTAATGTTATTTAAAAATTAAAAAATCGTTTTATATGCTTCAAGCTACTCAAAACTTTCTTTTGATATAGTGTTTTGAAATAAAATTCTACCTTAAAACTTTTTTTCGGTTCTAAACTATTTTCGCAACATTCGCACCATCGTAAAGAAGATGTTTCTGGAAATTTAGATGATGTTTCAAGTAAGCATCGAATTGTTTCAAAAAACATAACAGGTGCTCATTAGGCACCGAGCTGAATCTTCTTCTTCTTCTTCTTAGGGCGCTACAGTCCGAGGTGGACCTGGGCCTCACTCAACATGCCTCTCCAGCCAGCACGATCTTTCGCCAGCTGTCTCCAGTTTCGCACACCAAGCCGGCAGAGGTCCCCCTCGACTTGTGTGCGCCACCTTGTTCGTGGACGTCCTCTGTTGCGTTGTCCCACAGGCTCAGAGTCGAAGACTCTTCGGGCCGGAGCTAAGTTGTCCATACGCTCTACATGGCCTAGCCATCTTAGGCGTTGGATCCGTAGACGCCTGGCTAGACTCATGTCGCTGTACAGCCCATACAGTTCGTGGTTGAATCTTCTCCTCCAAATGCCATCAACGCAAACAGGACCAAAGATCGCGCGCAGAACTTTTCTCTCGAAAAGACCAAGAGACTGTTCATCCGCTTGGGATATTGTCCATGCCTCTGCACCGTAAAGCAGGACTGGGATGATCAAGGTCTTATACAAAGTCAACTTGGTCTTCCGAGAGAGGGCTCTACTACTCAATTGCCTTTTGAGCCCATAAAAACAGCGGTTGGCAAGAGTAATTCTGCGTTTGATCTCGGTACTGATGTTGTTTGTACTGTTAACCGCAGAGCCAAGGTAGACGAAGTCCTTTACTACCTCAAAGTTATAGCTGCCTATGGTGACGTTCTGGCCAAGTCGTCGATGTTGTGCGTCCTTTCTCGATGACAGCATATACTTTGTTTTGCCCTCGTTTACCGCCAGACCCATTTTAGCTTCCGTTTCAATGCCAGCAAACGCATCATTGACGGCTCGCTGTGTTCTCCCAATCACGTCAATGTCATCCGCGTAAGCTAGCAGTTGAACGGACTTTTGGAAGATCGTGCCTCTTGTGTTGGCCAGTGAGTTTTGCACGATCTTCTCAAGAATGATGTTAAAGAAATCACATGACAGCGCGTCGCCTTGTCTAAAACCTTTTTTGACATTGAAGGTCTCGGTGAGTTCGTTACCGACCTTGATGGAGCAGCGAGAGTTCTCCATCGTCATCCTGCTCAGTCTGACGAGTTTAGCAGGAATGTCAAAACTAGACATGGCGCTGTATAACTCGTCTCTATGCACGCTGTCATATGCGGCCTTGAAATCGACAAATAGATGGTGTGTGTCGGTCTGCATTTCCTGGGTCTTCTCCAGGATCTGCCGCAGTGTGAAAATTTGATCGATGGTGGACTTCCCGGGCCTGAAACCACACTGGTAAGGACCTATCAGTTTGTTCACGAATGGTTTCAGGCGTTCACACAAAACGGCAGAGAAGACCTTATAGGCGATGTTAAGGAGACTTATCCCTCGATAGTTGGCGCAGTCAAAGGGGTCTCCTTTCTTGTGGATCGGGCAAACGATACTGAGATTCCACTCATCGGGCATGCTTTCCTCCGACCATATCTTACAGATGAGCTGGTGCATGCGCCCTACCAGATCACCTCCAGCTGCTTTAAACATTTCGGCGGGCAGACTATCTGCACCAGCAGCTTTATTAGACTTCAGTCTCGATATCGCTATCTTGACTTCGTCTAGGTCGGGGGGACGGTATTCTCTTCTATCATCGTCCGTTGTGTTGAGTGGAACATTCTGCCTGACAGCGGTATTTGTGTCCTCATCGCCGTTCAACAGTCTGCAGAAATGATTTTTCCAAATTCTCAGTATTGACTGCGAATCTACTACTAGCTGTCCATTTTCGTCCCGGCAAGTTTCTGTCCGAACTTTATATCCATTCGATAAAAGTTTTACCCTTTGGTAAAACTTTCGGACATCATTCCTGCCATAACACCTCTCCATCTCCTCGATCGCGCGCTTCTCGTGCTCTTTCTTTTTCTTCCTGAGAAGCCGGTTCTCTTCCCTTCTTCTCTGTTCGTAGAGCTCACGAACAGCTCTCGTGGTTCGATGCAGCGTTGCCCGGTAGGCTTCTTGCTTTGCTGCATGTGCCTGCCTGCACTCGTTGTCAAACCAGGGGTTTTTCCCAGGTGGTGTTTCAAAACCCAGCACATCAGTAGCGGCTTCTCTGATGGCTCTTTGACAACGTTTCCATTCTTCGTCTATTGTTAGTGCAGGCGACGTCCAACTTTCGGAGAGTTTCAGGGAGACTCGATCGGCAAAGTTCCTGGCAGTCTGTTGCGATTATAGCTTTTCGACGTCAAACCGTGGTTATCTTCCTCGACTCCGTTCTTCTGTCGATATCCGTGTCCTTACCTTGGCTACAACAAGGAAATGGTCCGAGTCGATGTTGGCGCCTCGGAACGTTCGGACATCAAGAATACTGGAGGAGTGTCTGACGTCGATCGCAACGTGATCAATCTGGTTGACGGTTGAATGATCAGGGGACCGCCAGGTCCCTTTATGGATGTTGAGATGTGGGAACCGCGTGCTAGCTACAGAGAGGTTTCGCCCCGTAACAAAGTCCACCAGCCTGAGTCCGTTTTCGGACGTGGTGTCGTGCAGGCTGTGCTTACCGATGACTCTAGCAAAGATGTCCTCTTTACCCAGCGTTAAAATCTTCTAGAACGATCTTGGTGTCGCAGCTGGGGCATTGATCGTACGTTCTTTCTATTAGATCATAGAAGTCATCCTTGCTATCGTCATCTTTGTCCTCCGTTGGGGCGTGGGCGCAGATTAGGCTGATGTTGCCGAATTTAGTCTTGATGCGGATTGTTATGAGGCGCTCGCTTATGTACTTAAAGCCTAAGACTTTTTGCCTAAGTCTGCCTCGAACAACAAATCCACATCCAAATAATCGCTGCCTTCGCTCTCTGTAACAGTCGCCGTAGTAGATATCGCAGTTTTTCATCCTCTTTTTGCCCGGCCCATCCCATCGCACTTCCTGGATTGCGGTAACGTCTGCTTTATAGCAGTCTAGGGCCTCCGCGAGTTCATCGGCTGCACGTGGTCTGTTCAGGGACCTCACATTCCACGTGCAGAACCGAAAGTCATTGTCCTTATTCCGTTTGCTGGGGTCGTCAACAGTAAATCCGTCCGTATCCGAGGCATATTGTTGCTTCTCAACTCGATACTTTTTTACGTGGTGAGGAAGTTAACCCCACGCACAACCTCCAACTGGGAGGACAGGTCCATTTGTTTAGCCCCCGGACAAAGGGGTCCGGAGGGATCCGGTGTCGGTAGCCTCTTGCAGGCTGTGAGCGCCGCCGTTGGCCCTAAAAGAAGGGCTCATCCGCCGCCATCTCTATTCCAAGGTCCCGACCTTACCATGGAAACCAGGTAGCTCCTGCTGACTGGAGTTGTGGATGCCGCCGTTGGCCAATCAGTTGACCAGCTCCTCCGCCGCCATCCTAAAAAGAGTGATGAGCCCTGGTAGACTCACACTCCCCCCTCTCTCGTTAGCAGCCGCCCAGACGTCCCACGAGGGTTGGTTACCCCATCTTCTGTCGAGGGTACTCGGCTCCCGGATTTCACCACGGGGAGGTGAGAGTAGGAGTTCATTAATAGAGGCTAGGTGCAGACGCTTGTGTCTACATGGTTCGCGTATTAACGCTTCGAAATCCACCGAGCTGAATCATTGACTACTAAATTGAATCAATACGAGCTGCATGGGACGAAAATGCTCTTGGTCGAATTCTGTTTTGAAGACTTCTTTTCCCTTCATATTTGAACCATTATCGTAAATTTGACTTCGACAGTTGCTTATTGAAATTCCTTGAAATTCAAGTTTGTTTAAAATTAACTTTGTAAGTTCCTCTCCGGTCTTGTCTTCTCGTTTAAAAAACCCAAAACAACAATAGTCAACAATAAGCGTAGAATTTGGCCTCTTTTAGCATGGACACAATGTGATTAGTAACAGTTGTAGAAAAGATACGTGTTATCTAATTTTGTATATTTTTGCTTAAATATTTATGTTGGGTTTCTTGATTCGTTATTCTCCTCAAGCGCTCTCCTAACACCAAATCAAATAAGGCTACTTCCTCAACAATCTGTAAAAAGTTACCATTATTAAGCTCAAACAACACTTCAGAAGTTCCTTGAAAAGTTAATGCTTGAGAACCAAGAAATTTATCTAAACTAATTAGTGTTTGCAAAACAGCTTAGCTCTATCTAATATTTTATTTCAGTTTAGATCGAGGTGAGTCTATTGTTGTTTCCGTTCTCAAAATTTTTTTGAAAAACATCCTGTATCTGTGCTTGACAAGACATGGGAATTTTTGTTCATTGCAAATAAAATACAAACAAAAATATAGAGAATAGAGTTTGCTAGGCAATATGTACATAAATCACCCAGAAATGAAAGATGTGTAATTGAATTTTCTAATACATTACATTACATTTTTCAAGAACAAAAAACCAAAAAATATTTTTTTGTTTTGGGTGTATGCTCAATTTTTTGGGGTAGTGTATATATACCTACTGTACTCATTCTCCTTTCAAACAAATATGTATGATGAGTAAATCTCTTTCTTACGTGCAGAAATAAAATCTGCACATTTTCTCTCCTCCATAGGAACTGAGTTTATTATTTTGAGTTTTTTGAGTGCTTGTGCAAGAAATTATCTTGCACAGTCCCGTGTGTGATTGGCCTTTTGTGTGAAGAATGAAGAGAAAAGAGAGAGACGAGAAATTATGTAAATTGTATTGAGTAAGGCGGGCGCCATACGTGCAGAAATAAAACCTGCACGTTGTCACTCAAATGATTCCATAGGAACTGAGGATTGAGTTTATTATTTTGAGAATTTTTCCTAAGGAAATATTTGAGTGCTTGTGCAAGAAATTTTCTTGCACAATCCTGTGCGCGATTGGCCTTTTGTGTGAAGAATGAAGAGAAGAGAGAGAGACAAGAAATTATGTAAATTGTATTGAGTAAGGCGCCATACGTGCAGAAATAAAACCTGCACGTTGTCACTCAAATGATTCCATAGGAACTGAGGATTGAGTTTATTATTTTGAAAATTTTTCCTAAGGAAATATTTGAGTGCTTGTGCAAGAAATTTTCTTGCACAATCCTGTGCGCGATTGGCCTTTTGTGTGAAGAATGAAGAGAAGAGAGAGAGACAAGAAATTATGTAAATTGTATTGAGTAAGGCGCCATACGTGCAGAAATAAAACCTGCACGTTGTCACTCAAATGATTCCATAGGAACTGAGGATTGAGTTTATTATTTTGAGAATTTTTCCTAAGGAAATATTTGAGTGCTTGTGCAAGAAATTATCTTGCACAGTCTTGCGTGTGAATGGTATATTGTATGAACAGGTGAAATTATGTAGTTTGTATTATTTGAAAATAATTGCGTTCAGAAAGCGTTAAGAAAGGCAAAGGTAGCTTGGACGAACCAAAATTTTATGAAAGTCAGTATATCGATAAATTGCATATTGTTTGTTTAGGCTCACAATGCGCCCCCAAGCGCTTGGCGCCCTGTGCATTTGCACATCCTGCACATATGGTAGGGCCGGCCCTGGTACCATCTTTCAAGTGGAAATTTGTGCCATAGACAGATGCGTTCAGATGAATCTTGAAAGGAATTATACCAAGTGCGATATAGCAATTTTGTCGGAGAGTCGAGCCGCTATTATGGCACTGGACTCCTACACCATCAAATCCAAACTTGTATGGGAAGCTTAAAGAGTTGAGCAGGAGAAACCGAGTAAAACTCTGCTGGATAACTGGTCATTCGGGGATAGAAGGCAATGAAATGGCCGACTCCCTAGCAAGGAAATCTGAGAGCATCATAGGCCTGAACTATTCTGCGCTGTTGGAGACCATCTTCTCAGCTAAGAATTCAGGAAACTAGGAAGAAGGAAGAACAACCTCCGTATCCTAACAGGCTTTCTAACGGGGCACTGTAGACTCAGGGAGCATCTAAGGAAACTAGGGGTATCAGAAGAAGGTCTCTGCAGATTTTGTGGAGAATTTTATGAAATTCCAGAACATATACTGGGATTTTGTGAGGCACTAGCCCACAACGAAAAAATAAGTCTGGGCAAGTACCTACTATCAGAAGATGAAATGCAATCACTAGAACCATCTCTCATTCTCAGATTCCTGAAGGAAATTGGCTTAGAGAGAATACTCTAGAACAAATTTCTTCACCTATGCGCAATAGGAGTCCATTACCCTCAATACAACTCTGAAAAGAACTGCATTTGAGGGGAACTCGTAATTGTGCTAAGGTATTGAAAGGGGGCACAATAGATCTTAAAGGTCGCGGTGCAATATACCCTTAACTATAAAAATAATAGTACACTGCAAAATAATGGTTTACAAATAATTTGTAATAATGCATTTCTTCATACAAAAGGAAGAGGAACCTAGAAAACGAATCGAGATAATTTTGAAATAAAAAAGGAGTTTGAATTGTTGCAATATAAAAAAAGAGTTTGATTACTAAAGTTCAGGTGTGGGGTAAAAAATAGATAAAATAAAAATAACGCTAAAGAATAATGATGATAAAAATAAAGAATAATAAACCCGAGAAGCTGTAGGCAAGTTACTGACAGTAAGATTTCCGAAAAAAATATAATTTTTTATGTGTGATGGCCGACATTCGTCGTTTCACACGCCAACAAATGGCTGATTTGTGTACGGAGAAGGGGATCGACTTTCCTTCTAATACTACTTTAAAGCAATTACGTGCCTTATACGTGGGACACGAGTCTGGCCATGACCCCATTCCGCCCGTCGAGAAGGTATCCGAAAATTCACCATCATCAGCATCACCAGTTAGGCCGTCGAGCTATGACGCTCTTCGTTTGCTGCAGACGGGAGGCCCTATTACGGTGAACAGCGTTACCGAACTGGCACAGGCTAGTGATCCCGCCCTGGGTCAAGTGAAGGATCCTGTCCCTATTGCTCAAGTCATTGTCGAACCAGAGCCACACAGTGAGAACCTTGAAGACGATTGGAACGACAGCTGGCTCGCCTAGAGCGCCGCCGAAAAATTGCTTTGCTGGAGAGGAAACTAGCTGAACTAGGGGAACAAAATACGGAAAATCAGAACCGGTGGCACACATTTGCTGACATCGAGCACACAATTGCTCCGTTCACCGGTGGGGACACGTATCCGATACGCAAATGGATTTCGGACTACGAGTGCATCGTTGCATCGATGAATGAGGGTGATAGTTTCGCTTTTATAAATGCACGTCGTCTAATGAAGGAAACAGCTGCTATCTATTTAATGTCATCAGTAGCACGCAGCTGGAGCGAGCTGAAAGCGGAGCTGATCCGGGAGTTTGATCGAGTGTATACGCAGCAAGAAGTTTTCCGCCAATTAACTAACCGAAAAAAACAACCGAACGAGAAGCTGAGCACATACGTAATCATTATGCAGAAGATGGCCCGATCTAACAACGTGTCGGAAGCAGATTCGCTGGAGTTCATAATTACTGGACTGCAAGATACATCATCGGCTGCATCAGTGTTATATACGGTCATAACCGTCCGACAGTTCAAGGATTTAATACCGAGGTACGAGAGCCTTAAAGCAATGCGCTCAACATCGGGAGCGCCATCACTCAGCACCCGCGTAACTTCTGCAAAATTTCAAACTGTCTATTCTCTTCTCGATACTGACAGTCCGGTTAGCTTTGTGCGGTCGTTCGTTCCTAACGAAATTTGTGGAAATAAATTGCTTTACTCAAACCATCGTGGATTAGGTAAAACCGAGTTATTTACATATGGAAGAATAGTAACAAAGATTCAATTTGGCGATCAGTCGAGATACATTTTTCTTTTTGTATTTGCAGACAATGTATTACCAATGCCAGTTCTGTTAGGCCGAGACTCTTTACGATTATTAAATATACGGTTGTGTATTAAAATGAAGCCAATATTGTCGATAACCGATATTATAAATGAAATCAATAAAAATACAATACTAAAAGCCGATAAGTTTTGCACTTCCGACGCTGTTTCAGTTGTACGTTCTATTGTAAGCTACGATATTGTTTCCGACCATCAACCAGATAATAAAACAAAAATACATTCAGATAGAAATATTTGTAAGTTGCCATACAATTTGCCAATCAAGCGATACACACACCAAGTGAAATCGATGTTTGGGGCGGGTTAGAACTAGAACATTCCGATACATTGAATGGCATAATACGCGAAAATTATTTGAATCGATAAGAAATTCCGGAAAATGATCATACGTATGAGATGAAGATTAGACTAAGTTCCGATATTCCATTTTATTGCCCACCAAGACGGTTATCGTATCATGATAAGTTTGAGGTAAGCAAAATTATTTCGGGCTTAATCGAAAAAAGGGTGATTAGACCGAGTAGTTCCCATACGACAGTTCTCGTAAAGAAAAAAATAACGAGCTCCGAATGTCCGTCGACTACAGAACTCTAAATAAGTTAACGGTGCGCGATAATTTTCCATTACCACCAATCGATGATTGTTTAGAATACCTCGAGAGTAAATGCATTTTTAATACGCTTGATCTGAAAAACGGCTATTATAATGTGAAAATGGATGGGAAGTCCATTAGTTTGACTTCATTCGTCACCCCGCAAGTCCAGTATGAATAATTGCGCATGCCTTTCGGGTTAAGGAACGCTCCAAGTGTTTTTATGCGATTTATTTCGAATATTTTAATAGACTTTGTGGAGTCCGGGCAAATTATTATTTACATGGACGATATTTTGCTAGCAACTAAAACTCTTAGCGAACACTTTGACATTCTTAAGCGCGTTTTGCATCGGTTGAGTGAATATCGTTTGGAACTAAAGTTATCCAAGTGCAAATTTTGTTATCCGGAAATAGAATACCTTGGGTATTTACATAGTTAATAAAAGAGGTGTGCACTAGCCATCTAGAGGCGATCCGACATTATCCAAAGCCGAAGAACGCTAAGCAGCTTCACACCTTTGCATGTTAATTAATTAATAACTTATTTGTTATAATTGTTTTATAAAATATAATTTTATTGTAAAACGTTTTTTTTTTTCTATCATTATTCAAATTGTCACTCCACTATGTAATTTGTTAATATTAATGTGGCATTTGCTCTATTTTATACTAAATAAAAGTGCCACTAACTATTCTCTGAAATTTAAGAACTTGTTAATACAGTATAGATGGAAGTTAAATGAATTCTGTAAATGAGAATAATGAATAAACATGCATACTCGTGTCTTGGCTTATTCTCATACTTCCTCCGGTTTTTTTTGTCCTTTTGTCCTTCTCACGCATTGTACAACCATTGCTAAAGTTTATCAGTCAGGTTCTACATTTCACTTTCACTCGAAATGAAATTGAAATCGACACAAAATGAAATTTGGTGTTCTACAATTCACTTTTATCGATTTGGATTTCATTTTTTTTTCGAAATTAAATCGACGTGAATTTCGGTGTTCCACATTTCGATTTGATTGATTTTTGGGTGATTTGAAATCGATCAGATATAGGTAGTGTGAATTGTGAAATTTTCAAAGGAAACTTACAGCTGAGGCGGTCTAATAATGTAAGTGATTGATAAATTTAATATGTAATGTAAATCTAAGTATGTAATTTAGGGGTAGCCACCAAAATAATGATCAAGATACATATTCCATTTATGAAAAAACATAAAGACCTCGCAAAAGTCTTCACAAAAGGAGATCGTGTGGCTAAAAAGCCTTGTAGGAGGAGTAAAACAATTACCTTAAGTCTGAAGTTTCACTGTTTTTTTAATAAAAGGCTCATGCATTTTGTGTATGAATTTTTTAATAAAACCAAAAAAAACAGTAACATTAACTAACGCCTTAAATGAAAATTATTTGCAATCTGGTCTCTTAATTGATTAGCCTCGATTAAAGTAACGTCTTCGATTTCTGGTTTGAAAGTTGAAAGATTTTATCCACCAGCAACATTAGGATGTCTTCTTTCTTCGCCGGATAATATGCTACAAATCTTAATTTAACAAAAGAATTATCAGTTAGTTAATTTTTGGCTGCAAATTTCTTTTAATTACGCTGCATCTGTAATCTCCAATCTCCTTTTTTCGATTTGCAATACCATTGTAGCAAAGAAAATAACGCTAATTTCTAAAAATTGAGGAATTGATTTGTAACGGATTGTAATTCATTAAACATGACCCTTAATCGAAAGAGTGTTAGTCGTGTCAACGCGTATTGCGCGTTGGGCTCTCGAACTAGAGAACTGCAACTATTCCATCGAACATCGAAGTGGGTTAATGATGACTCATGCTGACGCCCTCAGCAGATGGTCCGCTGTCATCACTTGCTTCGAAGCGGAAGCACCTATTGGTCGTAGTGGATGCATTCACTAAGTTTGTAAAGTTGTACCCTGTTGATTAATATTATAGCCGACTACGGCGCATTATTGGTGATCGCAGAAGTTGTTTTACGTCGTCTGAATTCGGGTCCTTTTTGTTAGATCGTAATATTGATCATATTAAGGTAGCTGTTGCTTCACCACAAGCGAACGGTCAAGTCGAAAGGGTAAACAGGGTTATAACCCCGATGTTAAGTGTTACCATACAATAGGCAAATTTCGTAAAACGCTTTCAAATTTTTTCAATACGCGATTCAGCATTTTGGTAATAAGGGCTCCAAACCACAAATCAATCACATATAGATATCCAACTCCTACTTCTCTTGCCCCTTAATTTCATCTGACAGCTTTTTTTTATAACATTTTCACCGACACGACTCACCGAGAATACGTGTGAGCTGTGCCGAACAGCTGATAGACTTCCCCTCCGAGCTGATGTAGTGAAATGGGCATGGTCAGTGTTTACATGAACGGAGGAAGGCAGAAGCATCGAAAATAAAGTATCTGATTTTCCACAAATTGGAATGAAATAGTTTAGATTCGGCGAAAATCTATTATTATTATTATTATTGTTGAGGATATACTGCACCGCGACCTTTAAGATCTATTGTGACCCCTTTCAATACCTTAGCACAATTATGAGTTCCCCTCAAATACAGTTCTTTTCAGAGTTGTATTAATAATGGACTCCTATTTTCGAAAATCGAGTAGTGTTGTGTTGCCAACTTCGACACTCTTTGTTTTCACAAAATTCAATGTCAGAACCACTCGAATTCGCATAGCTTTGTTCGATGATGGGTTGGTTATCAAATGATGAACAAAGCAAGTAAGTTTTGTTTGAAAATGGAAGTATTTTGCCATAAAAAAGACTTACAAATATGTATTTGTATATGATAACAAACGATAAAACTTTTCTCAATAGAATCTGTTACTAAAACACTTAAATATGACCCATTTAATGCCAAACGCTTTTAGCATGAATAATGTTATATGCATTGTGTTTTCTTTCTATTTGTTTTATAAATTTTTATTATGTGTTATAAGTCAGTTGAATAAGTAATAATAATGGCGGCGCTACAGTCCGAGGTGGACCTGGGCCTAACTTCTCAGCAACCACTCGTGTTGTGCGTGCTATTGTTCTCTCACGAGCGGAGGGGACCTACAGTTTAATGCCGACTCCGAACGGCGAGATTGAGAAGCTTTTCCTAGACAGTTATACTCTTTGAGCATTGTCAGTGACTCCAAAGAGGTGGAGCTGTGAAAAAATGATTGATGTTTTTTCCGAGATTCGAACTGACGACCTCGAGCGCAGCATTCGACGCACCTACCCACTACGCCACGGCGCCAGTTGAATAAGTACTGGAATATATTAAAGAAAACGATTTCACTTTTTGCAGTGCGGTAAGGTTTTCAAATATATGGTTCTAAGGGACAACCTAAATTATATAAGATGTAAATGCCATCAATTTTCAGTTTGTATTTATATTTTCCATTACTAATTTATTACTAGTTACAGTTTATAAAATGTTTTTAGTGTCCTTCGAATTGGTTGCCGGTAGCCTTCCGCTGCCAAGAACTTCAGCGTAGCACCGAATTTGATCATATGTATGTATGTATTTGGCACTGCAATTCGTCGACAACAACCTGCCAATTCATGCTTTATGCTATTTAAAACAAGCATTAATGTAACCTCACGTAGACAAAAGACTTCTGTAATTATAGACAAACATAAAAATAAACACGGTATGCTTTTATAACGTTGCAACCATTTTGCTTACCTCTCAGTATTTATCTGCATTATATACCGCCTGTCGACATTCAATTTTTCCAGCCGCAATATTTCTTTCTTCATTAAACCAATATTCAACACTCTTATTACTTTATATTAATTATTTTCGCATTTTAGGCCAAAATTTGATTAATAAAGCCAAAACACATTAACTTTTAAGAAATAAAATTGTTCTCTGCTTGAATGTGAACTGTCACTTTCGAAATTAGCAAATTGTTGGATACAATTGGCAACAGTAGCACTCGATTCTACTTTCATACAGAGTACCGATTAGAAGTAGAATCGCAAAGCATTTTCGCATATTTGTGCTATTCGAATATCAATACAGAGTAAGGGCCCTGATGCTCCTTTTCTTGCCAGGGAGTCGGCCATTTCGTAGCCTTCTATCCCCGTATGGACAGGTATCCAGCAGAGTTTTACTCGGTTTCTCCTACTTAATTCTTTTAGCTTTTGCAAGCATTCCAATACAAGTTTGGATTTGATGGTGTAGGAGTCCAGTGCCATAATAGCGGCTCGACTGTCCGACATTATTGCTATGTCGCAGTTGGTATAATTCCTTTCAAGATTGATCTGAACGCAACTGTCTATGGCCACCAATTGCAAAGGGCCTCACAAGTCATCCGATCCAACCTGTATCAGACGTAAAGGGTATTTGGATATGAGAAGAGAAAATGCGTGGCACCCTCCCACTACGCTCCAACAGTTACCTCACGATCGATTATCTCCTGCCATTTCCCTTCACTACCAACGCCTAGAAATCGTGCTGCATCTAAGCAAGCTCATCAAACAACAACGAACATCAAACAGCTGGGGTCCACAGCGTCGAGGAGTCCAATGCAGCCTGCATTATCAAACAACAACACGCTCCCATCATGTAAAGTAAATGATCATGGTGACCTTTTCTCTCCTGAAGAGATAAATTGTCTCTTAAACGAAGTGTTAGTTAAGCTCAGTGCATGCAATTCAAAAACTGATCAGTTTAATGTCATTACTAGTTTAGCTATTAAGTATGTTTACACTAACACTCATGCTAAGTAATACTAATAAACATCTTAACTTGGAATGCTCGAGGCAGCAATAAAAAGCAATTAGAATTGTTAAATTTTTTATCTAAAGAGCAAGTTGACGTTGCGCTCCTAACGGAAACAATGCTTAAAGAAAGCAACTCATTCTCCCACCCAAATTCCATACGTCACCGGCTCATGTAGGACTCATACAACAGGCGGCGGAGTTGCCGTTGTTGTCAAAAAAAGTATCACACATACTCCCCGCTCCTATAAGCACTTCAAAGTTATTGAAGTGGTTGGTGTTGACATTACACTTGCAGATAACTCGAAACTGAGTGTTTTTTCCGCTTATTTCCCTGGAAGAAATAGAAGCGCTGAGAAATTAACTCACTTTAAAAGAGATATTCAGAAATTTCTGAGAATTAACAACAAAATAGTTGTTGGTGGCGATTTCAATAGTCGCCATCAGGCATGGAATTGCCAAAGGTCAAATTGCTGGGGAAACACTTTGCACGATTTGATAGGGTCCTATCCAAACCACTCAATTCTATACCCGATGTCTGCAACATACATTCCTACATCAATCCGTATGAATCCTTCAACGCTTGACCTATTCCTCACGAACATTCCAAACAGTTGCTCCCAACCAAAAACCCACAATAACCTAGGATCTGATCATCTTCCGGTTTCTCTTATTGTTAACAACATACAAGCGTTTAATAGCACTTCTATGTATTACAAATATTCAGCTGCCAACTGGAATTTATTCAAGTCATTGACAACAGTTTAAAACACAGTGAACCACCACTAAGATCCATCTCCAGCACTCAACAAGTGGATGTTATGTGCAAGCACTTCACCGACGTTGTTGCAAGAGCTGCTGAATGTTCGAATCCCAAAGTCCCCTTTAAAAGTACAAGGTCTTCACTGCCGGAGAATATTCTATTCTTAATTCGACTAAGAAACTGCGAGCGGAGGAAATGGCTTCGTTTTCGTATAGACTCCTTTCTTGAAAGCACGAAGTTCCTCAATAAAGCAATAGAGGAAGCAATTGCAACTTACAAAAACACACGGTGGAATAATGTACTAGCTTCTTTTGACAAGTCAAGTAAGCCATTCTGGAAAGTGTCCAAAATTATTAAAAATAGGTGTGCTAATATTCCTCCTCTTAAAGTTGACAATCGCCTTTACGTCACCCCGGATGAAAAGTCGAACTTATTTGCCGCTACCTTCTGTCACAATCATACAGTAACAGCGCACCTTAGCGATGGTCGTACTGTTAATGATGTAATGCGTACCAAGGAAACTGTTTTCAATTCCTCAGTCCTTCTTGACGAATCTTACCTAGTGACGGCATCCACAGTCAAAGAGTTAATAAAGATTTCTAAGTCTAACAAATCTCTTGGCCTGGATAGAATAAATAACAAGTTGCTAAAAGCTATTCTCCCCAGTGGCATTAAATATTTAACTTGCATCTTTAATTCTTGCTTAAAACTGTGTTATTTTCCTATGCAATGGAAAACGGCGTCGATCGTGCCCATTGCAAAACCTGGAAAATCCAGGGAAACCCCCAGCAGTTACAGACCCATCAGCTTGCTTAACGCTACTAATAAACTATTTGAAAAAGTTGTTAAAGAAAAAATCGACACATATGTGATGGACAAAAACATCATACCAAACTTTCAATTTGGATTCAGAAAGGGGCATAACACTTGCCACCAAATAGTGAGAATCAAAAATCATGTACGTGACAAATTTGAATGAAAGAGTCAACAGGCCTTGTGTTACTAGACATAGAAAAAGCGTTTGACACTGTGTGGCACGACGCGCTAGTTCACAAGCTTTATAAGCTTAACTTCCCACTACATATCACCAAATTGATTCAAAGCTTCCTCACTGACAGAAACTTTGTAGTAAAAATTGGAAATTATGAATCAGACATCAAACAAATTAAACATGGAGTTCCCCAGGGATCTGTACTCGCACCTACTCTGTGTAATATTTATGTATCAGTCTTACCTTCGTTCGACAGCAATGTCAATATAGCAATGTTTGCGGATGACACTGCCTTCTATGCTTCTGGTACATTATTCCAAGATGTTTACAATATACTACAAGCTGTGCTCACCAAATTTGAACAATACTGCTTCAAATGGAAGATTAAGCCAAACCTTCATAAGTCACAGGCTATCAGGTTCACTAGGCGTAGAAAAGAGTGTTTTCTTCCCGACAACCTTAAGCTGCGATTATGTTCTATGGAGATAGACTGGGTAGAAAAATGTAGATATCTCGGTGTGACTATAGACCAAAAGCTCACTTTTCAGGCACATATTTCAACCACAATTGATAAAGCAAATAAACTAACAAGAATACTGTACCCATTGATCTGCAGAAATTCAAAGCTTAGCATCGAAAATAAGCTATTAATCTATAAATCAATTTTTCAAGCCATTCTTTTGTATGGAGCTCCCGTGTGGGGCGACTGTGCGAAAACACACAAGCTGAAATTGCAAAGATGTCAAAACAAACTTTTAAAACTGATGCTCAAAATGCCTTGGCACTTTTCCACAAAGCCAACGTCAACTTCATTGATTATCTTATTAATAAATCAAAAATAAGTTTCTATGAAAATTGCTCTTTATCTGATAATGAACTCCTAAATCAACTATCACTACATTAGCACATATTGTTAAGACTATATCGAAAAGAAAATTCTTGGAAGACCGACGGGAGAATGCAATACTAGGTTAAGTATCACATAAGGGTTTTTGTTAGTAGTTTTCCCTTATTTAATCTTATACATATAATACACAACTAATGACTTATTGTATATCACTATATCATAGCTGTAGAGGATTAATGTGTCCTAAATCTCTAACATAAGTCTTAACGTAAAATTGTAAAAAATTCCATCTACTTAAAATAAATAAATAAATAAATCTGTCTATGGCATAAATTTCCGCTTGAAAGATGCTGGTATATTTGCCCATGGATTCGAAGTATCTTGTCCTAGGTCCAAAAACTCCTGCTCCAGTTCCTTCATCCAATTCCTTCATCTTGATCCGTCTGTATACCATTTTACCGTGTTGCTGCTCAGTCTGTGGACCATGGATTCATTGCTCCAGTCCCTTTTGGTGCTGAGCTTGCTGGTAAATTTCTTTTGGAAATTAAATTTCTTAATCACGTCATCCTTCGGAATGGCCAGGAGTGGTAGCGTTTTGACTAGTGCGTCGAATTGCCTCGATGTAATGCACCTGTCTTTACCTATCCCTTCTTTTGCCATTCTTTCTATAGTTTCTGTCAGTTGATAGAGTGCAGTCTCTGTGGATCTGCCTGCCCTGTAAGCATGCTGACAGTAATGAAGAGGGGATGTCTGTAGTACTTCCTCTCTTCCTCTCTCACTTCCTCTTGTTCCTCTCTTATGTAGTTATCCACAGCCTTTTCCATTGTTTTGAGAAGAAACGATGTTAGGCTGATTGGTCTGTAGGACTTTGGTAGACTTGGGTCTTTCTTCCCCATTTTCGGAATGAACACTACCTTTGCCCGTCTCCACTGGTTCGGTATGTATCCCAGTGCTAGACTACTTCTTAATATCATTAATAGAAATGGTATTAGTTTGCCTTGCCCTTATTGAAGTAGGACTGGCGTGATTCCATCCACACCTGCGGATTTGAAGGGCTGAAACGAGTTAATTGCCCATTCCAGACGCCCTTTGGAGAAGATCTCTCTTGCGACTCTCCAGTCTTCATCCCTTGGTATTGGTAGATTGTTTTCACACCTTTCTGTGTGTTGACGACTGCCCGGAAAGTGGGTTTCCAATAGAAGTCTTGCCCTCTGTTCTTCATTTTCGGTGTATCTGCCGTCAGGTTTTCTTAGAAACATTTGTATCTCCCCCGTTTTTGCTAGCGCTTTGTGGAGCCTGGCCGCAGCAGGAGTACGGGTGATTGTCTCGCAGAATTTCCTAAAGCTTTCTCTTATTTCTTTGTTGTAGGTGGTGAGTGCCCGTTTGTGTCTGTGGCCGTCTCCTGTACGCTTGGCTGCATTGTACAGCTTGCGTAATTTGGACCGGAGGCTGGATAGCTTATTGCTCCACCATGGCACTCTCTTCCCCTTGAAATCCCCGCTTATTGGGCAGCTTGCTTCGAATGCTGTTGTGATAGCTCTCTACAACATGTTCTAGCTCTAGAAAGTGAGATGGAGCTCTTCTGATGTCAAGGTGCTCCAGATTACTTCCTAGCAAAGGTTCAAAGAGATCTCAGACAGTTTTCCTCGGATTTCTTACAGTCTTACTTGCTATGCCCGTATCGTCCAGACCGAACCGTATAATTCTATGGTCCGACATAGATGGTTCGCTGAACACTTTCCAGTCCCTAACAAGTCCGCTAAGCCTATGGCTACATATGGTAATATCTAATACCTCCTGTCTGGCTCTCGTAACAAACGTGAGAACATTCCCAACATTAAAGATGTAGAGTGAAGAACTTAAAATAAATTGTAATAAGTACTCACCTCTGTCATTTGTGTTGGTTTTCCCTCAGAGCGGCATTTGCTGCCTGTTGCAGTACTCGACCAGTTTTTGTACTGCTGCTGGTACTGCCGGCCCATCCCCAGCACAGTAACTCGATGCCAGGACGACGGTTCGTTGCCCACCTCCTGCCATGGTCAGTGTTACCCTAATGGGCACCAGGTCTCTTGTAGCGTATTCTGCAAGAAGAACATAATTAATATTTTTATTAATAAGAATGCAAGTTGGTTGGGCACCCGAGTGTCCCAGATTACCTCTGCATTCCTGCATGTCAGTCCCTTGACTGTACCTCTCAGGATGTAAGGCTCCTGGATAAGTACGCAGCCCAGATCTTCCATTGTGAACATCCTTGCTATTGGCAAGGAGTATACTCTCCTCTATCTCAACTACCGTCATTTCATGTTCCCCATCAGAGAACAAGTCTTCCGACAGGGACATATATTCATCTCCTCCCTCAGTTACTTGCTCAGCAGAAGGAGCGAGTGTTACAACCTGCTCACGATCTGATTTCTCCTCTGCAGGTTCTGCCTTCTCCGAAGTTGGGTTTGGAGTGGTCAACAGACTCATCTCCTCCTCCGACCTTTTGAGTCCAGACACTGCAACTCTGCCGAATCTGTAACTCAGAGAATTGTTCTGACGTCTTATAACGTCAAAGGACTGTTCGTCTACTCCGGGGCCTAGTACCTGCCCGGTTCCCTCGTTTCGACCATACAGCACCTTCCATAGTTTTACATTTATTCCCTCGGTTTGCGCTTCGAGAAGAGCTAGTGTTGTTTTGTGCTCCTGTCCAGCACTTTTGGGGAAATAAATGGTAATGGAATGGATACGTGGTATCTCCTTCCCATATTTTGTGGTCAGGCCCACTCCCTTCCAATTACCAAGTTTGGGTGCTACCAGTTTCAGCCATTCCGCCGTCTGCGCAGTTTCGCAGTCAACTAGTAGCAACCCATGCCTGAAATGAATGCCCTGAAATTTGAGCTTGTGCTCCCATCCCAGGGTCATTTCAGATACAAGGGCATCTCCCTTGGATAATTGGGGTCACAGAGTCTTGAGTTTCCTTCTTCCCCTTTTCCCCCCACCACCACAGTTGGAGGTTGGGAAGTTAGAGCCTACCTCCCGCTTACCCTATTGGCAGTCTTTATGCTCACGCCTATCGGTTGCCTTGGGGTTTTCGCTTTCAGGCAAGTGCTGGGTTGCACCGACCTTCCACCGACCTGGGTTGCACCGACCACCCTGCAGCTTGGGACAGGCTTCGCACTTCTTTCAAATTTGAGCCCATGCTCAACCCGGCTTACTGCATTAGCTTCGGTAACCTTCCGCAGCCTATTCAGCACGCCTTTTATACTTTTTTTCTTTTTTAAATCTATTTTGATCCCACGAGTGGCAGAGGAAAAGGTGGTCAGTCGCATCAGAGCCTTGCATTAATGCGGTAAGGCCAGAGTTACTCTCCAAGGTGGCCCGGTATCAGAGAGGCTCCGTTAGAACACAGCCGGTATTACCCCGTGGCTGCGAACCATCCAGTGGACACGGGTCGCATGACACCCTGGATTAGGGGGATGATAAACTTAGTTCGCCAACCACCCCATCCTTCTGATTGGAACACCCCTATCCGAAGCTGTTGCGTTGCACCAGTGCCAGGCAGAGTCGTTCCTTCAGCAGGCTTGCGGGTCGGCTTAAGTCGCCGCACCACGACAAGGTGTCTATCCACGGGAGGGCGAAAATTTGATTTTCCGTTGAAGCCGTTCCGTTTTTATCCCATATAGTTCGATTTTCGACATATTTTCCTCAAAAGACATTTCATGCATATGCGATATTCCCAGAGTCATCTAAACACTCATAAGTTTGTTATTTATTTTTCAAATGTCGTCATGGCAATTTTCAAAACAAAAAGTAGGAGGAGCTAAACAATGCAGTTAAAGTTCACAAAATGTATTCGTTAAGCACTATTTTTTTAATATTTAGGGTCTGAAACATTTATTGAAAACAATACTGGAAACTTGTGAGGAATACGTTTGAAAATGGATAAAAATTGAAACCAGTTCGGTTTGAAAAGGTTTCGGACATACTTTAAGGACTCAAGTTTCCTTATAAGCAATAAAATTAGGTCAATGTTGTTGGTGGTAAAAATGTAGTACAAAATTTCTTTGTATTACAATTCTATTATTATATGAAATGTTATATTAAAATAAAAATATGCCTGTACGGCAGATACACCTCTTCTTAATTTCTCAATTTAAAAGAAAACATGTTTTTGCAAAAGTTAAATCATGAAAGTTAGGTTTGTGCCATAATAAGAGTACTATTAGGACGGTGTGTTCTATTAAACAATTTTATATGTTTTATGTTAAAATTGTTTAATTTCACGATTTGACAATTTATTTGATAAAATTTGAAATCTAAAGGCATAAAACATTTACTAATAACTAAAAATAATTGTTATTCCCAGAAGAAATAATGTTTGAATTACGTTTATTAAATATAAATCATGATGCAAATCAGCTCTAGTTATATAAAGCCTGCGAACAGAGTCCTTGAAATATTTCCGGATAGCCGTCAAATTCACGAATTGGTGACTTAACTGAGGAAATTCATGAATTTGTTGCATTGCCGTGGGCAACCATTCATGAATGAGCCGCCATTTTTGAGGGGTAATGATGAATCCAAATTAGTGTGAGTGAAAATGAGGAAATATTTGTGCATTCATCGTCAACCGTCAAATTTATTGGAAGATTCGTCAATAACTGTCAAATTTATTGGAAGATTCGTTAAAAACTGTCAAATTTTTGGGTGGGGTAGGGGTTTTCCAGCTGGAAAGTTACGTATCTTTATATGACCTTCCAAAATGGAAGGAATAAGTGACGTGTACAGTGACTTAAGCGTGTAAGGATCGTGAAATTGTTTTGAGTTACGAATTAAAAAGCCAAATATGGAATTGGCTTTGCCAATTATATAGTCTGTATGCAATGAGAAATTCAATTCAGGATCAAAAATTACTCCTAAGTCTTTTTGATTCGTTACTCTTTTCAAAACAGATCCTTGAACGGTGTAGTCAAGGACAATTAAAATAATTTTTCTACTGAAAGTTTGAACTGAGCATTTATTTATTTATGTTGAAATGCAAGTGATTCAAAGTGCACCAGTCATTAGCCTTATTGAGATTATATATTATATATAGCGTGTCATCAACAGAGCTAACAGAGTTGTAAATTTTTAAGTCATCCGCATATAAAAAACAGTTGGATGTCGATATAAACGATGGTAGATTGTTAATGCACAGAATAAATAGGAACGGGCCAATATGGCTGCCTTGAGGGTCACCCGAGAAATTATTAATCTCTCTAGTGAGAGCTGGTCTAATTTTGACATACTGCCTACGGTTCAACAGGTCTAGCTTAAAATATTAGAATGAAATCCAAGCATTTCAAGTTTTTTTAAAAGAACATGATAGTGGACCAGGTCGAAAGCTTTCGGAAAATATGTGTAAACACAATCGACTTGTAAATGTTTATCAATATTACGGAGACAATAATTAGTGAGGATAACTAAGTTGGTCGTCTCTCCCTTTCTGGTTGCCTTGACGTGGTGGGAGGGCCTAAGAGTCAAAGAACCTCGGTTCCAAAGATCCCAGGTGAGACATCGAACCAAAAGCCAGAAACGTCTTGACTTTGACGATAAACAAGTTAAAACAAGTATGACGGATAAACAAAGATTGGAAACTACTCCAGGTGGTACTCGCGACAGCGAAAATCCACCCGTAGTCTTCTCGACTACGGCTGGGGCAAGGATTCTGGAGGCCCCAACCATCATACTACCCCCCCCCCTCCGCCCCCCGGGGCGCTGACCATGGAATCGCTGGTACCCAATCCGAAGATTCCTGCCACTCACTCTACGACAAGTTCGATAGACTGAGTTGGAAAGTTGGAGAATGTAGCGGAGAGGCTCTGCCTGATACGCTTAATCTCCAACCACATAGTCAAGTGGCTGATCAGAGTGTTGCTTCTGATGGTACGACCCGGAATGCCGAACAGGTTGAACGGGCTCCAAACGAGGCAGCCTCTGAAGGGCCCTGACTAAGAGTCAAAAGAAGAGAAGAAAAAGGCTAGCGACAATCGCACGGCGCAAAGAAACTCCGGAGGAGGTTGAAGGCGCAAGTGCTGAGAGTCGCACCCCCTTGGTGGCGACGGCAAAGAGAAACAAGTCGGCAGAGGTAACTCCAACCGAAACCGATCAGTCTATTGGAGCCAACACTACCTCCCCTTCTGCTGACTCGAACAGGATCAAGAGGAAGAAGGTCTCAGTCTTTCCTGATCCCTCTGCTGATGGCTCTCCCCGCGCACAACGTCCGGATGAAACTAGTGCTGCAACCCTCAAAGGACGCAGTTCTGGCGGACGGAGGTTGAATGACGCGGGAAGATCCACCAACAGAGGTATCCCAACTCCTGTTGGCGACTCCTCCTGCGCGCAAGATCCAAATGAAGCAGGTGCTACAAACAGCAAAGGCTGTACCTCCAGTGGATGGAAATTGGCCGATGCAGGCGAAACCGCGAAGAGGAAGAAGGAAAAAACCGAGCGCAAGGAGCGAGAATTGCGGCCCTACAAAAGAGCTGCTATCTCCTCTTTGGCGCTTCGAATTGGAAAAGCTGGCAATGATGACAGTATGACCGACGCGGAGTGCAAACACTGCGAAGATCAACTGTGGGAGCTAGCTACGGCAGAGAATGCTTGCTTTTAAGTGGAGGACTGTGGTTTGGAAAACGGAACCTTTGTGTTGAAGTGCTCCACCCAGCAAACCCTTGAATGGCTGAGCAAGTCTGTGCCGAAAATCCCCCCCTGGGAACCACAACTTTTGAGGTTTTCAGGCCTCCAAAACTGACGCGCGCTGTCTGCTAGATTCCGGGGCAACTCAAGAAAACGGCAGATGTGCTGGCGCGATTACATATCCAGAACCCTGGCCTCGAAACCAAGAAGTGGAAAATCTACTCTCATAAGGAGAGTAAGAACCGGGAAAATAAGGACGGTTCTTCTCTCGTTGTGGGTCTAGACGAAACTTCGGTTGAGACCATCCGTTCTAGGTATGACTCCCGTCCCTATCTGCATCTTGGAAGGACTAATTTCCACTTCATTTCCAAGTAGTGCGGATAATGGACGAAAACCACGGTAAACATCAACATAATTTTTACCCAGATCAACCTTCACCATTCCAAGGATGCTACTGCCCTCCTATGTAGCAGACTTTCCATGTTGAAGACTACACATAGCATCCATTCAAGAACCATGGGTGTGGAAAAATCGCATCTGTGGTCTTGGTGGCTTGCGAGGTTTCTCACCACTTTATGACGAGCGGTCTGAAAGACCGAGAACTTGTACAGTTCTGTGGACAAGACTTGGTTGCTGCAGTTGTAAGCTACGAAGCGAATGGAATGTGGCGTAATTTCGTCGTAGCGTCAGCTTACTTCCCCTACGATTCTGTTCTGCCGCCACCACCAAGAGCGGTATCGGAACTCGTAGAGTACTGTGAAATCAGAAAATTAGGCCTAATCATCTGCTGTGATGCTAATGCTCAGAATACAGGTGCTAAGAATAAGCAGGTGCTACAAACAGCAAAGGCTGTACCTCCAGTGGATGGAAATTGGCCGATGCAGGCGAAACCGCGAAGAGGAAGAAGGAAAAAACCGAGCGCAAGGAGCGAGAATTGCGGCCCTACAAAAGAGCTGCTATCTCCTCTTTGGCGCTTCGAATTGGAAAAGCTGGCAATGATGACAGTATGACCGACGCGGAGTGCAAACACTGCGAAGATCAACTGTGGGAGCTAGCTACGGCAGAGAATGCTTGCTTTTAAGTGGAGGACTGTGGTTTGGAAAACGGAACCTTTGTGTTGAAGTGCTCCACCCAGCAAACCCTTGAATGGCTGAGCAAGTCTGTGCCGAAAATCCCCCCCTGGGAACCACAACTTTTGAGGTTTTCAGGCCTCCAAAACTGACGCGCGCTGTCTGCTAGATTCCGGGGCAACTCAAGAAAACGGCAGATGTGCTGGCGCGATTACATATCCAGAACCCTGGCCTCGAAACCAAGAAGTGGAAAATCTACTCTCATAAGGAGAGTAAGAACCGGGAAAATAAGGACGGTTCTTCTCTCGTTGTGGGTCTAGACGAAACTTCGGTTGAGACCATCCGTTCTAGGTATGACTCCCGTCCCTATCTGCATCTTGGAAGGACTAATTTCCACTTCATTTCCAAGTAGTGCGGATAATGGACGAAAACCACGGTAAACATCAACATAATTTTTACCCAGATCAACCTTCACCATTCCAAGGATGCTACTGCCCTCCTATGTAGCAGACTTTCCATGTTGAAGACTACACATAGCATCCATTCAAGAACCATGGGTGTGGAAAAATCGCATCTGTGGTCTTGGTGGCTTGCGAGGTTTCTCACCACTTTATGACGAGCGGTCTGAAAGACCGAGAACTTGTACAGTTCTGTGGACAAGACTTGGTTGCTGCAGTTGTAAGCTACGAAGCGAATGGAATGTGGCGTAATTTCGTCGTAGCGTCAGCTTACTTCCCCTACGATTCTGTTCTGCCGCCACCACCAAGAGCGGTATCGGAACTCGTAGAGTACTGTGAAATCAGAAAATTAGGCCTAATCATCTGCTGTGATGCTAATGCTCAGAATACAGGTGCTAAGAATAAGCAGGTGCTACAAACAGCAAAGGCTGTACCTCCAGTGGATGGAAATTGGCCGATGCAGGCGAAACCGCGAAGAGGAAGAAGGAAAAAACCGAGCGCAAGGAGCGAGAATTGCGGCCCTACAAAAGAGCTGCTATCTCCTCTTTGGCGCTTCGAATTGGAAAAGCTGGCAATGATGACAGTATGACCGACGCGGAGTGCAAACACTGCGAAGATCAACTGTGGGAGCTAGCTACGGCAGAGAATGCTTGCTTTTAAGTGGAGGACTGTGGTTTGGAAAACGGAACCTTTGTGTTGAAGTGCTCCACCCAGCAAACCCTTGAATGGCTGAGCAAGTCTGTGCCGAAAATCCCCCCCTGGGAACCACAACTTTTGAGGTTTTCAGGCCTCCAAAACTGACGCGCGCTGTCTGCTAGATTCCGGGGCAACTCAAGAAAACGGCAGATGTGCTGGCGCGATTACATATCCAGAACCCTGGCCTCGAAACCAAGAAGTGGAAAATCTACTCTCATAAGGAGAGTAAGAACCGGGAAAATAAGGACGGTTCTTCTCTCGTTGTGGGTCTAGACGAAACTTCGGTTGAGACCATCCGTTCTAGGTATGACTCCCGTCCCTATCTGCATCTTGGAAGGACTAATTTCCACTTCATTTCCAAGTAGTGCGGATAATGGACGAAAACCACGGTAAACATCAACATAATTTTTACCCAGATCAACCTTCACCATTCCAAGGATGCTACTGCCCTCCTATGTAGCAGACTTTCCATGTTGAAGACTACACATAGCATCCATTCAAGAACCATGGGTGTGGAAAAATCGCATCTGTGGTCTTGGTGGCTTGCGAGGTTTCTCACCACTTTATGACGAGCGGTCTGAAAGACCGAGAACTTGTACAGTTCTGTGGACAAGACTTGGTTGCTGCAGTTGTAAGCTACGAAGCGAATGGAATGTGGCGTAATTTCGTCGTAGCGTCAGCTTACTTCCCCTACGATTCTGTTCTGCCGCCACCACCAAGAGCGGTATCGGAACTCGTAGAGTACTGTGAAATCAGAAAATTAGGCCTAATCATCTGCTGTGATGCTAATGCTCAGAATACCTTCTGGGGCAGCAGCAAATGCAACAAGAGAGGGAATGATCTTCTGAATTTCTTACTATCGTCTGATTTGGACATCAACAATGTTGGCTCCCAATCAACTTTTGTTACGACAAGGAGACAGGAAGTAATCGACTTAACGTTATCCAACAGATACATTAAGGAGATTACAGACTGGAGGGTTCTGTCGGAAGTGTCCCTGTCAGACCATAGGTACATTGAATTCCGAATCGAATGCGAAACCACAACTTTGCTGAAGAGGAGGAATCCAAGAAAAACCAACTGGATACAGTTTAGGGATGAGCTAGATAATCGTATTGAACCTCTCCCTAAGCTCAGAACGAGACAGAAGGTAGAGAAAGCCGTTCTAGACTTGAACAACACGCTAACCCAATGTTTTGAACTGACGTGTCCAGCCAGAAATACCCCCTGCAGATCACCTGTTCCATGGTGGAACGCAGAACTGCAGACAATTCGCAAGGAAACCAGGAAACTTCTAAACAGATCTCTCAAGACCGACTTGGAAGAGGACTGGAACCTGTACCGATCAAAACAAAAAGAATATAAGAGGTTAATTCGGATATCGAAAAGTGCCTCCTATAGGAATTTTTGTGGAAAGATCGAAAAGATGGTTAAAGTTCTTAAAAGGGACAAACCAACCAAGCTGGAAACACTCAGAAGACCAGACGGTACCTACACTGAGTCAAAGGCTGAAAAGCTTAGTCTCATGCCAGAGACTCATTCTCCAGGTAACCGGATTACAACCGGCTCAAAACCAGTTCCTATCCCTGGAACTGAGGATGAGCTGATAAATGTAACACGACGATGCTGGTTTGTTTCATCGCTCGTGGTGAAAGATGAAGCTATCAAATACGCAGTCGCGTCCTTCGATGGTTTCAAGTCGCCTGGTACCGATGGCATATATCCAGCCTTGTTGCAAAAGGGTATAGACAAGTTGCTGCCGGTTCTGGAAATAATCTTCACAGCCAGCCTGGCACTCGCCTATATCCCGACCCCTTGGAGTACAGTTAGGGTAGCCTTCATACCAAAGATCGGTAAGGGGGACTACTCACTCGCCAAGAACTTTAGACCTATCAGTCTAACCTCTTTCCTGCTGAAAAGCATGGAAAGGCTGGTTGAGCTTCACGTGCGCAAAACCGCGTTGCGATTTAATCCTCTGTCTCAGATGCAACATGCCTATCAGCGCGGAAAATCTTGCGAGACTGCGCTTCAAAATCTCGTTGGCAGAATTGAATGTGCACTCGACAGGAAAGAGTACGCGCTGGGCATTTTCATTGATATAGAGGGTGCCTTTGACAATGCGACTTTTGATGGCATGTGCAACTCGGCCAGAGAACACGGTGTAGATGAATCATTAGTGCTTTGGATTAAAGCAATGCTGATGAACAGAACTATTATTGCGGACGCGGACTGTGGCCAGTATGTTATGGCGGGGGTAAACAGGGGCTGCCCGCAGGGTGGTGTCTTGTCTCCTCTGCTATGGTGCATGCTGGTTGACTCTCTGCTCGATGCTCTTAATAGTTCCAACATCTACGCCCAGGCCTATGCGGATGATGTAGCTGTTCTGTCTGTCGGATCATGCCTAGCGGATGTGTGTTCAAAAGCGCAGGCAGCTCTAGACGTGATCGACGATTGGTGTACCAGAAATGGGCTTTCAGTCAACCCTCCTAAAACCGAGGTTGTCCTCTTTACGAGGAGGAGGAAATTGACTGGTTTGACTCAACTGGTACTAAAAGGTGTCACTATCCGCTTTTCCGATGAAGCTAAGTATCTGGGTGTCATTCTAGATAGGAAGCTTCTGTGGAAAAAACACATTGAAACGAAAATTGCGAAGGCACTGTCAGTTTTCTGGCAGTGTAAAGGAATTTTCGGCAAAACCTGGGGTCTATCACCAAAAAGATCCGTTTGGATCCACACGGCTATGATCAGACCCCTTCTCTCCTACGCATCGGTCGTTTGGTGGAATAAGCTTTCGCGTAAATACGTAACTGCTGCTCTCACCAAGCTTCAAAGAACGGTCTGTCTCGGCTGCATGGGGGCCTTCCCTATCACGCCTGGCTCTGCTCTTGATGCCCTGCTGAATCTCCCCCCCCCCCCTAGATGTCCATATCATGGGGTGCACTCTCAAGGCCATCTTCCGTTTAAAAAGAAGTGGTTATTGGTACAACTCGCACTGGAGTTTCGATGACCTTGCGCACCGCATCTCCTTTGACCCCAGTCTTATGGATATGCCGTCTGACGCACGGACACCAGTACTCCAGCTGCGACGAACATACAAAGTCGACTTTCCCTGTACTCAGGACTGGCTCTGGCCAGAATCTGAGCCAGGAAAGGAATGTAGTCGAATTTTCACGGACGGCTCCAAGACCAGTGAAGGATCTGGTGCTGGTGCCTTCGTGGAGAGCGACAACTTTAGACTGCACACCTCGTTAGGCAAATTTGCGTCGGTTTTCCAAGCGGAAACCTATGCGATCCTAATGGCTACGAGCTATATTGTGAAGAATAGGTGGAAGGGGCGAAGTATCTGTGTCTGTAGCGACAGCCAAGCTGTGCTTAAGGCCTTGCTCAACCCTTTAACCACTTCCAGAATAGTTCAGGAATACAAGTCTTCTCTGAATTTGATCGGTAGATTGAATTCGGTAAGACTTGTCTGGGTTCCCGGGCACCACGGGATCACGGGAAATGAGATCGCTGATGAACTTGCTAGGCGAGGATCAGATGAGGCTTTCTCAGGACCTGAACCTACGCTGGGCCTGCCCGCGTCCTCGGTTAGGACCTCCATCGATGGTTGGACTTTTCGAGAGCACAACCGCAGGTGGCATGACGCTCCAGGATGTAGACAGACCAAGCGCATGCTCCCCAACGTCTGTAAGAAATCTGCGGCTTTCTTGTTATCTCTTAACAGAAAAAACTGCAGACAACTTATTGGCGTACTAACGGGGCACTACACTTTCGCCAAACACCTAAGTGTGCTTGGCCTAAGTGACGAAACCCTCTGTGACGCCTGTGGAGAAGACGATGACACTGCAGAGCACTTCCTCTGCCATTGTCCCGCCTTTGCTCGGATCAGGTGGCAGTTATTCGGCGCTGATGAGGTGAGAGCTGATGATGTAGGCTCCTCATCACAGAAGCGCCTGCTGGTCTTCCATCGGAAGACCATGATATTTCAGTAAAAGTAGTTTGCTGCCTGGTAGTACAATGGACCAGTTTTAAGTCTGAGTGCTCCAGTGTAGTGCGACAAAAACCTACGACAAAAAAAAAAAAAAAAAAGTTGGTCGTAGTTGACCTACTGCTTATAAAAACATGTTGCTGTTGACAAATATGGTTGCGCACTAATGTATAAAGCCTCTTCTTAACAACAGCTTCAAATATTTCTGGTATTAATTGCAATTTAGCTATGTGTCTATAGTTTTCAATCATTCTTTTTGATCCAGACTTAAGAATTGGAGTGATATAAGAATGCTTCCAGCAGTCGAGAAATATACCCATCTTAAGAGACATATTAAATATTGTCTTAAGAGGGTAGACACGCTATTTTTGCACGCTTTAACAAACAAAGGTGGAATATTGTCGGGTGCAGTATTACTATTCCACTCTAGTGACGACCATTCGGTAAGTATTCTATCTTCAGATAATGATAAACACCCGATATTAGTGATTGGTTCACAGGCAGGCAACGGATTACAATCAATAACCTCATTTATAAAATTTGATTGAAAGAATGAAGCAAACCTGTCACATATTTTATGTAAGTCATCTATAACAATTCCTTCAAATGACCCAACTCAAAGGCTTTAGGACTACTCTTAATTTTCCATTCAATTGATGATCAGATGATGATCAGAAAATCGTATTCTTTTCGCAACTGCATGAATATATTACGAGTTGTAAAATCAACTTTGCTTAATTTAGACAACTTAATCATCACGTTCTTCAACCTAGCTAAGCTTTTATTGACCCAAACGGGTTTATTAGAGCATATTATTCGCTTTGTTGGTACAAATCTGGAAATTACTTCATTAATTATTTTCATAAACTCATCAAAAGCTCTGTTTAAATTCTCCGAATCAAGCGTAACTCGTCAGTTTCCAGAGGATAAATGATTATTAATAGCATCAAAGTCCGCTCTAACAAAATCATACTTGACACTGTCGATGTTCGTAGACAGAGCATTTAAAATTGATAAATTAATTGAAACTTCAAAAGTACCATAAAAATACTATTTTTAAGTAATGGAAAATCGGCTGAACTCAGGAAAGCCTCTACCTCTTCACTTATAGACGCTAAATCAAATACATTTCCCATAGCGTTGCAAAATGTATTTAGCTGGTACAAATTACTCACAAGCAAACTGTCAATTACTAAAATCTCTCTATCATTGCAAACATTAAATGGGAGAATATTTTTTTCATTTTGAGAGAAAATCCATTTAACGTCAGGTAAATTAAAATCACCTAAAATTAGGGCATACGATGAACTATTATAGTGATTCACAATATCAGTAATGTTTTTTACATGAGCAGCATAAACCTCATTATCAGCATTCGGGGGAATATAAGACACTAAAATATATAAACTAATTATTTCAGTAATTCCGGACACATAGCAAACTTCAAATTTGTCGGTAAATAATTCAGCAGACCTTATTCCTTCATGCAACCATGTTTCTGTGAGGGCAACGACAGCATACGAACAACCAGCTGCAGCGAGAAAGAGATCCACAGTTTTGGTTCTTATTCCACCCACATTTTGATAATACAATGGGAGAGAGCAAGAGCTATTTGGCATATGATTATTAGCAGCATCGAAGGAAGAGAGATAGTGGCTTATGTTTGAGCGGTTGGGTTTGAAGTGCGCATTTCGTTTTTTGAAAGAAATTTAAATGAGCGCACTCTGATACCACTAAGCCACTTATCGAAATTTAAGAAAATGTTTAGCATATCTTCCGGAACGCCAAGTTTAGAGTTGATATGGCTGAGTGAACCTTCATCAGCACCTTCCTTGATTAGCTTGTGACATATCAATTTTGATTCGTCCACATTGAATGCCGATGAGACGTAAGCAATAATGGACTGGCATGTTGTAGAGGGTTTGAACGCTGATAGATGCAACCATTTGATATATGTTTTGTCATGCTTCTTCGAACGTTTAGATTTAGAGCAGCATCAATTGAAGCGGGATCAGAAAAAGAAGAGGCACCAGCATTATAAACGGCGACAGTGGTAGGAGCGGCAACAGCAGTAGGAGCAGCAGCAGCGGTGAGGGAGGCAATATCCCAAGGAATTGGAGCAGCATCAGTATTATCGAGGATTGGGACAGTCGATTCCTATTCCGAGGACGGGGCGATTGTAGCGGTTGTCGATGTTTTGACCGGCTTGATGTTAGTGAACGCCGAGACAATTCTCGAAGCGCACGGACTGTTTTCAATCGGTTCGGGGACGTATTATGTCGTAAAGCAGACACTTTGGTGCGCGATGGTGCATTAACCTTACCGGTTGCTTGCGACCAAGTCACCACTTGTGACTTTGATCCCGACTTTCTTTGAACAATTGTTCGATTTTAGAAATTAAGAAATCGTTATCAGACAGACTATGGAAACAATTAAGGCACGGCAATGAAACCATTGTAGACACTGTAGACACGAGAGAAACTTATGCAATAACTAAAAGAACTATAAGAGTCGTAGAAATAGCAAAAGCAGAACTAATCACTGTACTGCAGTTCCGTGACTAAAAATTTATTAATTTGATTATTATATCAACGATTTATTTCTGCATTGTGTACACAATGTATTTCTAGTAGTAGTATTCAATGCAAAGCAAAGGAGTTTTTTTAATGTGACTGCCATACATGAAATGTTAGTAAAACCCTGTTGTATTATATCGTACATGCGTTATTTTTAAATTTCTATCTCAGCAACATTTGCCGTTTTTGCTTTTGTATTTCGCGTTTCAAATACTTTTCCCATTTCTATATTCAAAAAAAAGAAAGACATTTTTGCTTACTTTATTTATAAAATATAAGTGGTGTAATTTATTGAAGTAAGTTGTCACATCTTATGACTTCCAGATCATTCCAGATCGTGGGCAAACTGACGCACAGCCGGCTGGCGAATTTTGATACTATTGGGGGCAACATTTCTTGAAAGACACCACTTGAGAAAGTGTGCTTGAAATATATTTGACAAATATAGAAGTATGCGTGTTTCGCTATGGGTTAAGTTATTTTCCACTGGAAAGACGCCTATATTATTTAACTGATTTCTGGGCAAAAGGATGAAATATTCGCCTTCTTCGTGGGTAAAAATAGTAAAAATAGTAGGCAGGTGCGTAATAATAAGGCAGTATGCGTGATTTTATCAAAAATATTGGAAAGTATTGGAAATTACGTGATGGACGAAGGGTTTTCCACTGGAGTGTTGAATAACTATGTGTAGTTGATTTCTGTATTGGACGCACTTGCTTGACAGCTAAATAATTGCACACAAAAGTTGTAAAGGCCAAAGAATTACAATCTTTCAACTTTCATTTTTAATGTGTAGAGTTGATTTTGGTGGTAATAATTAAATAACAAATAATTAAAATGAATTCTCTTATTCGTCAAAACAAACCTGTTTTCAGGCTTGGTTCAATTAAACGTAAGTCAGTTCTTAAATGAGAAATATTTATATTTTCTAATTGATTTCTAAATTTACGTGTATGAGTAAGTATCAGCAGTTAATTAAAGTGAATGTTAATAAATAGGTGTCCATGTTATTGTTGCTTACATAAGGAAGACCTTTTCTAATAAAAGGAAATAATAATACAGTACCTGCCCAGGAGATAATCCACACTTCAAAATTATATTGCTTGAATAATTGCGATAAAATATTTTAATTTCTGTTCGACATTTGTTTTTTTTTTGCCTGCTTTAAGGAAAAAGACAATATTTATTAATGAAATGAATGTCCTCTTAACATCTCAAACATAGGTCAAAGTCCGGAATTATGTACATATGCATACAGTTTCTAAATGTGTGAAACGAATCTGACAGTTCGTAAGCAGGAAAAATATTCTATTAAATCTTTAAAATCCGTCGTGATTTACATTTTTTTTGGTATGTCTTAATGCTTAATGTAGGAAGCATTTGCCTGAGCCCGAATATAATATTCTTTCAATATTTTATCGAACACATTAGCTGTAACAATATTCAAGGGGGCACCATGGCTTTGGGGGCGCGTGCGTCGACTAGACTTTCGGTCTATATTCATATAAGAGTACAGAGACCAAAAAACAATTGTTCACGGCTCCGCCTCATACAAGTCACTGACGATGCTCAAAGAGTATAACCATATAGAAGAAAGGCAGGAGCTGGAACCAAGTATACCTCGGAAAGCAGCGCCACCATTATTATATATAATACTCGAAACAGTGTAATGCTGCTGAAAGTTAAGAAATGGTTATGCTTAGGATTTAGAGAATATTTGAAATTACTCTCCTGTAAACACACTACATATGTTAGAAGAAATGTTCTGGTTCTTATTCGATTCAATTTTATAACCTACTAGCAAACCTGGCGAACTCCGTTTCGCCACCAGATGGCTTCGTTTTTTGTAACATTTCGTTTGAGGATTAAAAGATGATGAAAAATATTTTTTTTTATATTTGAAAAGGAAAAATTTTATTTCATTTCACAACAGTAATGAATTCATTTCGATTACAAAAATGAAATGTAATTTAGTTTAACTTCTCTAAGTAAAAAATGAAAGTGAATCCAAAGTAAATACTGAAGCGTTATACGTGTCCGCAAATTATCCGTTTCATTGAAGTGCTCTTTGGTAAAACACATTTTTTGTTTTTTGGTCTGTCGTTAACACAAACAAAGCGGATGGTTTCCCAACTCGTGAACACGCAACGTATGGCTGCCCAAGTGAAAAACAATGATTTTCTAAATTTATCCCCCAAACACTGAGCGATTGGCCTTGCGACTTGTTAATTGTCATTGCGAACGCAAGGCGAACCGGAAATTGCAATCGTTTGAAGTCAAACGGAAGATCAGTCGGAATCATTGGTATTCGAGGAATACATACATTTTCACCTGCGTACTTTCCGTTAATAATGGTTGCCTCAATCAAATTCGGCATAAGTCTTTTCATCGCAAGTCGAGTACCGTTGCACAGCCGCGGTGGATTCAAATTACGCAATATCATAATAACTGAACCAACTTTGAGTTGCAAGTTATGTGGTGGAAATCCTGGTAACTTCAGAGAGTTCAAAAACTCCGTTGGATAATTTACTGCATCATCGGGATTTGTTATGGAATCAACGGATTTGTATGTCACCAAATCGCCAGCGATTTTTGATTGAATGGTGAAATTCAGTGCGTGTACATCATTATTATTTGCGGCGAGAATTGCTCGTTGACTTAACCAAGCATAATTCTGATAATTCTCACTAATGTTTGGGAAAGCATTTTCAATAAGAGCGTAAGAGGTAAGAGCAATTAATCCAGTTGGTGCATCAACTGGGACTTTTCCATTTCCAACAGCTAACAATTGTTTGGAAAATTGTGCAGCACTTTGACCATTTTGAAGTTGAACTCTCATATTAGTGGTTAGCGATAATGTTTTTACGTTATTCCAAAGATGTTATTTCGCCGAAGATCCTTCAGAGTGAAGTTAAGTGCTTCAAGTGATTTCTTATGTGCCATTGTGCACTCATCCCAAACAATAAGCTTGCATTGAATCAACAATTTTCCCATTGCACTGGATCGGGAAATATTGCATGTTGGAGTATCAATTGTGTTTAAATTGAGTGGCAACTTAAGCGCAGAATGTGCAGTACGACCGCCATCTAGAAGAGTCGCCGCAATTCCAGATGATGCTAACGCCAAAGCTATGTCACATCTTGATCGAATAGTGGCCAAAATCGATGAAATGACAATGACCACCAGTATTATTGTCCACCAATTGCATTAATGTTTCGTATACTTGTTTTTGCTGTTCATTCAGCAACGGCACATTATTTCGAACGAATTCCTGCAATGTATCAACATTGTATTGCAGCTCTCGATTTAATTCTTGGTTGAATGCATCGTGCATCGATCGATTTGGCGCAATTATTCCTACTTCAATCAGTAGCTTGTTTGCAATAGTCAAGCATTGATCCTCAATCAGAATCATCATTGGTTATTTGCATGTCGGGATTATTCGTTCGAATGAGCAAGCGATGCAAGATATCTTCACATATGTCGTCTTTGTATTTGTTCCATAACTGAATTGGTTGTGAAGGGAAACATGTGATGATGATAATTGCGAACAGCGTTCGTATTTGGTACGCATTTGATGAAACAACTGAATCCGCAAGTGTTAAATCCCAATGAGAATCGTTCTCCAGCAAACCCAATAGTTGACATGTTTCTCGATATGTTTGGCATTGGTGGCCATTCACAGTTTTCAAATGCGCAAATGATTTTGGGCCACGTACATTTACCAAGAGCAGTCGCAAATAAAAACATTCATGATTTCTAGGATGAACAGTATACATGCGACCTAGCGCATCAGTGGAAAACACCTGTGGCCAATCTGGAACTGGGGTTCCTTGTTTGCGACGTTGTAATTTCTTTGTTGATTGATTCCAAGTGTAATACTTTGGCATTTCAACGTACATCAGCGTCGCTGCGAATGGATCTGCTTCACACATTGCAAAGAAGCTAGTCAATGTTGTCGATGGTGGTCTCTCAGCTCGTTGTGCCGCATTAGCCCCAGTGAAGTAAACTCTTTGTCCATTTTCCAAATGCACTGCTAAATGTACAACTGTGGGATATCTTTCGTGAATTTGAAATGACAATAATCGCCACAGTGCTTCATTAGTACTGACGTATCTTCCCATTTGGAAGTTGCTGATTTTGTCATTCGCATTTTCCAACGCAATACCAAACACAGCCATGTCGCTGCCTTTTGTGACTTACTTGCACAAATATTTGACTGATTTGGCCGAATGACAACTCTCAACGTTCGCATGTGTTTCGAAAATTCGTGATATGGTGATATAATTCGAAATATGGTGCAATGAATTCATTTCCGATCTCAATCTCTTGATTTTGAACTTTAACTTTGATAGTTCGACCATTATCTTCTTTTGAACGCCGACGATAAACTGGATATCCATCGTTCCCTGTGACTGTTTCAGCAACTAACGGTTGCGGATATCGTTTTGTGCACTTTCATTTTATATTTAATACACCGCACGGTCCATGCACCATCTGTGTCGTCACAATGTCGTGTAGATGGGGATCAGTGACTGGATCAGGAATTTCATCCACTTCATTTGAATGTTATTTGTTCAGCAACCGAATTAGGAAATGAGCATGCGGTAGTCCACGCTTCTGCCATTCCACCGAGTACATATAACAACGTGTGTCACCAAAAACTCGATACTTAGTAATCACACCCATCATAACCTTGAGTTTTTGCTGAAATACTCTGGCGATTATGTCATGGCGATCTAGCGGTTTTTGGCCGGGGTCCAACTCACGTTCAATTTCCGTCCACTTCGGATTGCATGTAAACGTAATAAATAAATCCGGAGTTCTATAATTTCGCACGTACGTCATAGCGTTTTGAGCGTATTCGTCCATGTGGCGTGGTGTGAGAATCGTCAGGCGTCCAATATTCTGAACATTACCATCTGAATGAATAGCATCACGCAAGTGTATATAGTCCTCAGATCGTAGCTTTGCCTGATTGAATCGGATGAACGCTAAACGTTCGGTCTCGACTTTGACATACATACATGTCGACAGCGAATTGCTGGAATAGCCGACGTCACTTCATATTCATTGATACGTTATTGGAATTGTTAATGGAAACCAATAGTAGCAATAATTAGTGTGTGAATATTATACCAGTAATTGGATCGACCATCTTCAACGTGATGTCGTATCCGTCTTCCCCTTGCCAATAAATGATTGGATATTGTAACGCATCGTACAAACGATGTGTTTCGTTTACACGATGTATGATATTGCTTCTTCGCTGAACGACAATGTCTCGTGATTTAGTTGGATCGCCAACAATAATTGCAGCATCATCAACGGTGGGTGCATTGAATCTTCGCACATGTTCACCTGTTGGGGTACGATCCGCTCTTATGACAAATTTGTGCGTATCCGATAGCATTTGTTCCAATGCTGTTTTGAACATATTAACCACCGCGTTATTAGCGTGAAAAAATGCTTGCAACTGTTCAATAATTCGTCTCTTTGTTGTGTTCCCTGTATATTGCACCGCACATTCAGCTGATCCACTATCGACGAAATGAAATATATTTGCAGAAATTGATGCGGTTCATCTGGTGTTGGCACCATTGAACCATGCAAATGATATATTTGTCCTTGTATCTGTAATTGCAAACAATCATTTGTTGAAAAATTCGGTGTTACTTCTGATCGTGTGATGGTGTATGTGTAGTTGTTATGTGTTGCAATTGATTGTGTTGGTGTGATTGATTGGTGTGAGTGATTGGATGTGTGTGTTGTATCTTTTACCTTGCAAGTCGGCATGAAGCCGCCTTCTCGAATGATATTAGCTCCAAAGAAAGTCATGCGAAAGCAGTTATTGTATTCAAGAATGCGTTGAAGAAAATGGTTGGAATCGGGATCACTTCCATCGAACAATGGTTTTAGTGGCTGTGGTGGTGTAAGTAATGGATCCAGTTTGACTTTTCCACTTGCGCAGCACAATCCAGCCGTTTCTCTTTTGAACTTTAACGCATTGCAATATCGGCATACAGTCGTCATTGGTTCAATATCTAAATTGTCATCATCACTGTAGTTCGCAGTGGGATCATATTGGAATGCCAAGGGATTGTATGATGCCAATGATCTTCGTGTGCTCACGTGTTGTCTCAGTCTCTTATTATATTTTGTCTTTCTTCGCTTAAAATCTGTGAATACACTTGTTGCTGGCTTGCATGTCTTGTGCGGCGGCCGATGTTCGCACGTCGTCTTCTAGGCATTTTGGACTATGGACAGACTGGTGAATTTAACCTCAAATGCACGATCCACATTATTTTCACAGTTCAACTTACCACCTTAAGGACAAATGCCTGCTGTTGAAATTGAATACAAATTTGCACAATACGCGTGATTGATTTGATGGTTTCCAATTGAACTGTTAGGAAACGAATAACTTTAACCTCAATTTCACAATTTCACAGTGAACACAATACCGGTTTTAAGTTAGCGTTTGAAAGAACGTGCGCATAATAAATGTCACATGAAATTAACTGAGCAGAGTACAATGAGTATGTCAAACAATGTATCACGCACCGGCGCCATCTACTTAAAATGAAACGTACTTATTTTCGTGAGGGATACTCACACACCACGTACTGGCGCCATCTCCTCCACCACCATGCAAAACCATATTGGTTTGTAGTACATGCTATGTATCAGAGATGGCGCTGTATGTGAAAAATGTATTTCCCTGTTTTCCTGCTTTTCTGTTGAAATCTTTCCTGAATTTTGTTTGCTATAAACCTATAAACCTGTAAACCCGAGACCTTTCCAACGAATGCAAAACCGTGGCAATCGGTTCGTGCGTTCTGGAGTTATAGCGTCAGGAAGGAAATCCCGACTTATTTTTATATAATAGATTATTTATTAATAATATACAATAATTTTCAGGATCAAACACTGCTTCCGTTACAACATAAGGACTAAGCCGATTCCTAACATCTTTTAATTTTCATCAAAAGAAAGTCGCTTTGATATATCCTGCTGTTGTAATAGTAGCATTTCATTGAATTTCTAGCTGCACTCCAATCTGCCGGATATTGAAAAGTTTACACATCTGTGTTTCATGTCATGAATTTGATTCAATTACAATTTTTTTTAGAGGTTTCACTTATATCCAGCTTAACAAGTTCGTTTGTATTTATACGTAATCGAACGACATATAAAAGTTAACAAAAAAAATCAATGACAAATATTTTATTAACAAAAAATACTTAACGTTTTAGGCGTCAAAAGAATGTTTACACCCTGTAATTTGTTATCATTGCATAATGAAATTACCGTTACTTCTATTAAATAACACAATATGGCGATGAGTCCTGAATTTAATATTTTGTCCGTTTTCCGTATGACTTAATAACAGCCTTCAACCTCCTGGGCATGGATTCCACCAATTAGTGAAGTCAGATGACAATTTTTGCCACTCTTCCAATAATACGGAGTTTAGTGAGTCTCTAGTTGTTATGAGAACTTTTCTTTTTAGTTGATACTCACAAAAGTTCGATAGGGTTAAGATCTGGGGATTGCGGTGGATGATGCAATATCTTTGGCGTCCGATACAATAACCATTCTTTTACAATTTTGGGCGTGTGCTTTGGGCCATTGTTCTGTGGAATAACCATGTTTTAGGTAGGTAGGTAGGTAGATAGATGCAAGTGGCTGAGGTGTGCACTTAGATCAGTTTTGATCCATTGTGCAGCCACATGCTTTGACTGAGGTCAATCCAATAGAGTAATAGAGGGAAACCGAGGTTCGAGGCGGAGGGGTATTAATTGCAGTTCGTAGTTCGCTTAGTAGTAAACAATTCAATCTTCAAATGATCTCCATTCACTTTGAGCAATTATGTGTTCTCGTTCATTCAGAACATTTTTTATATAATCCTAATAGATTTGAATATTGTTTTATAGTTAATTACATTAGACCTGGGAGCAGCCTAGATTTGTATGTTGAACTTGTTTTAAATGTAAATAATGTATTGAACACTTTGTCTTCCAACCAATATCCATGCTTATTTGGTGATTTTAATCTTGGTGACATTGATTGGCATTATCAAGAAGATGAACAATTCCTTATCCCATTTAATGTTTGTAAGGATGTAGATTGAACTGGTTGAAAATTTGTTTTCATTAGGTTTAATTCAAATTAACCATATAAAAAATAGTTTAAATAGATTTCTTTATCTTGTTTTCATTGTAAAGGATATCAAATTTAAGGTGTTTGAATCAGATTTTTCTTTAGTAAAGAATCAAATTCATCATAAAGCAATTTTTGTAATTTTCGAATTTTATAATTTTCAAGCTGCTAATACTGATAATTGTCATTATTTAATTATAAGAAGGCCGACTTCATTTCATTGAATAATAATTACAATTCTTTAAATTGGGAGTGTTTTACGTTTGATACATCTCCGGAGCAAATGTATTCGATTTTTAAATATTTTTTATTTGAAGGTGTTTAAAAGTTTGTCCCTATGGTTCGAAAGAGACCGTCCTATAAATCTCCATGGTTCAATAAAAGGCTTAATTATTTTTTAATTTATTTATTTATTTTTAAATTTAGAGAATGTAAAGAATATGTGTATATATGTTTGAGATGTGGCTTTCCTGTGTGTGTGTGTGCACCTAGACCATAGTTGATCCATTGTGCTGCCACAAGGTTTGATCGTGATCAAACCACTAAGTTGTCTGAGGGAAACCATTTGGAGCCTGTAATAAAGCGAAGTAGATTATTTATGGGAACCGTACTAAGTTCGCCCAAATCATCAAAAAAAGTAGGCCCCTAAATATTGACGTCGAATAGACGCCAGGGCCGGACAGGAGCATAGGAGGTGTGGGACACTTTCCACTTCCTCCTCATCAAGGCAGCTTCTACAGAAATCATTAGCCGGGACATCTAGTCTGATGGCATGGTTTCCTATGAGGCAGTGTCCTGTGATGACACCGACGATAGAGCTTATATTCGATCTGTGAAGAGATATTAAATCCTTAGATCTTTTGGAATCTAGCCTAGGCCAGATTAACCTGGAGGTGTGACACGAAGTGCCATTCACCCATCTGTTATCTATTTCGCGAGTTGCCTCTAATGAGAGCAACAATTTGCAAGTTGTGAGGGGCATACCCAAGCTACTGTGTTTGGGAAGTAATGGCTGTGAAGTAGCGAGCTTGGCGAGCTCATCTGCTTTGCAGTTGCCTGGAATGTCTCTATGTCCTGGCACCCAGCACAGGCAAATATTGAACTGGTCGGCCATCTTGTCTAAAGATGAGCGGCAGTTTATTACAGTCTTGGAGTTTGTAGAGACCAGTTCCAGGGCTCTGATGGCTGCCTGGCTGTCAGTGAAAATGCAAATATCACGAGCGGATATTACATTCCATTTGAGCCAAGACAGCGCTTCACTAATCGCCATAATCTCCGCCTGAAACACACTACAGTAGTCAGGTAAGCGAAGGGAGAGACTTATATTTAGTTCATCAGAGAAAACACCACTACCCACCCACTCCTGGGTTTTAGACCCATCCGTGAAAAAGTGCAGGGAGTCTGCAAAAGGTTAGGGATTATCATTCCAGAAGTCTCTATCAGGAATGAGGGTTTCAAAAAGTCTATCAGGGAAGTAAAGGGGTGTGGTATGGTCCAGAATTCTCGTGGGGAAGTTAGAAGAACTTAGTATAGTGGAGTGGCCAAATGGATTGTTGGTCCACTGGGAAGAGGCTGTAAGACGGATAGCCGTATTCTTTGCTAGTTGTTTGCCGAAAATGTCGATTGAGGATAGGTTCATTATAACGTCCAGTGCATCTGAGGGTGTGGTTCTCAACGCACCTCCTATACAAATGCAAGCTTGACGTTGAACTTTCCTAATGAGATTATAGTGTATGGCTTTGTCTAGTATTGGCCACCAGACATGTACTCCATACAACAGAATGGGTCTAACGACGGTTGTGTAGATCCAGTGGATCATATGAGGTTGGAGACCCCATTTCTTTCCTAATGCTCTTTTACAAATGTAGAGAACCAGCGTCGCCTTGCGGGTGCGCTCCATTATGTTCGGCTTCCAGTTTAGTCTCTTATCTAGGATGAGCCCCAGATATTTAGCAGACTCCGAGAATTTGCAACTGGTGCCGTTAATGGTAGGGGGGTCGATCGAGGGGATACTATATTTTCGTGTGAAGAGGACAATTTCCGTTTTGGAAGCATTAATGCCCAAACCGTTGACTTTGGTCCACGCCGAAAGTTTTGAGAGAGCATGCTGCAAGAGATCCCTTAGCACTGAAGGATATTTTCCCGAGACAGCCACAGCAATGTCATCCGCATAGGCTATCACCTTGCACCCTGCCTTATCTAGCAACAAAAGTAGTTCGTTGACTACGATGTTCCATAGCAGGGGAGATAGAACTCAACCTTGTGGTGTTCCTCTGCTGGCAACTCTGGTTGCTGTGGTAGAACCCAGCTTCGATATGATAACTATACTGACAAGTAGTTGTTAAATCAGTCTACAGAGTCCTTTGTCCACGCCAAGATTTACCAGTGCAGTAATGATAGAGGATGGGTAGACATTGTTGAAGGCTCCCTCGATGTCCAGGAAGGCTACCATAGTGAATTAATTATGGTGAAGGGATTTTTCGATGGAGCATACAAGCGAATGTAGGGCAGTATCAACTGATTTGCCTTTAGTGTATGCATGTTGGGAGGCTGACAATCTAGATGGGTCTATATTGCAGCGAAGATGGATATCTATGAGTCTTTCCAACGTTTTGAGTAGGAAGGAAGATAAACTGATAGGTCTGAAATCTTTGGGGTTTACATGAGAGCTGCGACCAGCTTTAGGTAGGAAGACAACCTTCACCTGTCTCCATCCCAAGGGGATATGGGACAAGCTTAGGCAACCTTTGAGGATAGTTTCCAACCATGGAAGAATTAGGTCTAAGTTCAGTTGGAGTTCCGCTGGTATGATACCGTCCGGACCAGGGGATTTATACGGTTTGAAGCTACGAATAGCCCATGCTATTCTGCGCTTAGTGGTGAGCTTCACGAGGCTGCTGATGGGATAACCAGAACCCATGGCTGAAGAGGGTTGGTCATCAGAGCAGCTGGGGAAGTGAGTATCAAGTAGAATCTCAAGTGATTCTTTACTAGACGTAGTCCAAGTGCCGTCCTGCTTCATGTAGTAGCTTGGTATGGCAGGACACGAGGATGGCAAAACAGCTTCCAGGATTTCCTTTTTGCCGTTTTCATTTTGGATTTGAATAATCTGAGGGATTCTTTATAGGATTCCCAGTGGAGCTCATCCCCGGAGGACTTAGCTTTATTGAACTTCCTCCTGCTGGCTTTACGAATATGTTCAATTTCACTATTCCACCAGTGTGGCTTGGAGTTAAACTTCAGTGTTTTGAGTGGGCAGGCCGTGTCCATTGCTTCATTAAGGGCAATAGTGAACGAGTTGACTAGCCATTCCAGCTCATTGACGTCAGTAGGGGAGCGAGGTGTTCCCGAAAGGGATTTCCCTACGATACTTTTATAGAGAGACCAGTTGGTTTTCCTATAGTTCCTGACTGGAGGTTGCTCGGGGGGAAGACCGTTAAGGTCGAATTGGAGATATCTATGGTCCGAAAAGGAGTGGATATCAGAAACCCTCCAATTACTAATGTAGTTGGAGAAGTTATTTGAGACAAGGGTAATATCAAGTACTTCCTGTCTATTTTTGGTAACAAAGGTGGGTACATTTCCTGTATTACATATAACTAGATTCTTTTTTAGAATAAAGTCTTAACAGAGACTCACCTCTTTCGTTGTTGTTGGAGCTACCCCATAATTGATTGTGTGCATTGGCATCACAACCAATAACGAGGAAAGCGTTGCTGGATTCCGCCATAGCGACCGTCCTTGTGAGTGTTGTGGGTGGGATGGGTCCGTCGTATGCAAGGTAAGCTGAGGTCATCCAGCACGTACTCTGACTCAGCTCCAGGCTTACCACCGTGTTATCAGGGTCGCTAAGGTTGGAAATGAGGAATGAGTTAATAGAGCTTTTAAAGTTAATGAGTTAATAAAGCAGCTTGTAGCCCACTGTCCTGAGTCCCAGCACCAGACCTTTCGCGGTCCAGGGCTCCTGGATCAGGACAATGTCCTCCCCATTCTTGGCTAAACGAATGAGGAGGTTGGCGGAGGCCGCCTTGGAGTGGTGAAGGTTAATCTGAATCACCCGCAGCATTGCGACTGATTGCAGATGCCTCCACCACAGTGTCATTGGCCTCGTCCGAGTCGGAAGACATGAAGTCATCCTTCTCCTGGGGTGGACGGTATAAGTTAGCGGTGAAGAACCGCTCAAACTCTGAGTCCGACGAAAGTGTATCGTCGTCTATGCCCAGAGTATTGAGCGTAGTCGTGAGGACTTCTTCTGATGCGTCCGGTGGTTCGTTGTCAGTGGGGGTAGCACTTGTTTCGTCTGGACAAGTGTCTACCGTTGAGGGGGAGATCTCCATGTTGGGGGCAGATGACGTGCCAGGTGCAACTGTTACAGTCGGGGGGATATCTGCCTTAGGGGCAGACACCCTTTCCGAGTCCTTTTTATATACCCTAATAGGGACCTTGCCGAAACCAAAGTAGATCTTGTACTCGTCTGCAGCAAGTTGAGCCAAGGAGTCCTCGTTGATGATGATTACCACCGAACGGGTGTCCCCCTTGGGCTCCTCCAGCCTGCCTACTTTCCAATCCCTAGTATTTAGTTTCGGGTTGCATAGTCTAATAAGGTCCATTATGGACGTAGAGTCCGAGGGCTTGGCCGGAAGGCGGATGCGAGCCCTGGGCCTGCTGGGTATCTTGTCCAATGACAAGACCTCCAGGCGAGCCCCTGGCCACACCTCGCCCGCCATCCCTATGGCCTCGATAAGGAGGTCAATCGACCTTTGGTCCGCACAGGCAAGCAGTTTCACGTGCCCCTGGAACCATCCATCGTCTTCACAGATTGGAGCAGGTCCTGGTCGCTCCCTTAGGATAGAGAGGAGGGCAGGGGCCAACTCTGCCTCTACCTTCCTCCACTTGTCCGCCGAGATGCTCCCATCCGGATCTGCCTTATCAACCACGCCAAAGAGGGTATGGCTCTTCAGGACATCGCTGTACTGCTTGTCTTGTTTGGCAGTATCGGTGTTGTTCTTGGTTCTTTTAGGGGCCGGGGCCTGCACCGTTTGCTCCTCCATCGACCTATCGCGTTTGACCGCATGAGGTACGGAGGTTCTCTTGGTGCAGGAGAGTCTATTAATGGCCCAATCATATGACTCTTTTTGCTTGCTGTTCCAGCTGTCTTTAGGGAAGGGCGCCAGCTTGTCGAGGATACGAGTGGCTGCGCGCCGTTCCCTAAAGTTGCTAGTACTAGCATCCGTTGAGGACAGATGGTGTTTCCTCGCCTGCTTTGTTGGAGCCGTACCAGAACCTGTCTTAGTGGGCAGGTTGCTGGCTTTGGATCCTTTAACAGGCGCGGTTTTCCTAATACGGTCCGTTAGGGTCCTTGCTGGCCTAGCAGCAGCACGCGCTTGTTTGCTCGTGCAGGGTTTATCCCGTGCTTGAGCTACAGGCGAGCCGCCCGGCAGAGGTTTGTTGGAGTCCGTGTTGGACAAGTGGGGGGAAGTTATCCTCACCGATCCAGATGAAGGGCTGGGGTTCGGGAGGGGTGGGGTAGGTTTGCTAGCCTGTTCCCCCACCGGTTCACGACTTGAACCTTCTTCCTCTCTTGGTTTTTTATTATTAGTATTGTTTTGTGTGTTATTTGAGTTTTTGTTGATTGTAGACATTAAATTTGGTTCCCACGAGTATCGGAGAAAGGGTGGTCCGCCTACGCAGGGCTCCGTGTACGTAGATAAGGCTAGCTAATCCAGAGGTCGCCAGGTATCTGGATGCTCCGTACGCGACTGAGCTATTTGTCTGGGCCCTCAGCCTGGTTGATGATCAGCCCGGGTCGCATGACACTTTGATCCAGCCCAGGGGAGTGGGGTAGAGGGGAGGAGAAGAGGAAGGGTTGAGGTGGGATAGAGCATGATTACATCTTGGTTTTCAGATTTCAACCAGGACCTTTGCGACAAGGGTGACCCTGATGGATATGCTTTGCCGCATGTCCGTCGCCATAGCTCACTTGTATCATTAATCCTACTTAAGTCCCAGAACCGCTGCAAGGTGTGTAATCACTCTAGGGAATGTAAAGAATAAAGCTTTTAAAAAGTATAAGACATCGGGAACTTCTAAAGATAGACTTCATTTTATGCAGTTGAGACGAGAGTTTAATTTTTTAAGCAGATTTCTTTATTCTCAATATATAGGTTCGGTAGAAAGGAATATAAAATATAATTCCAAATCTTTTTGGGTTTTTTTGAACTCCAAACGTAAAGTTTCTGCCTTTCCAAATTCTATGGAACTTGATGGCGAATGCTCTTACGATAACAAAACTTCGTGTAATTTGTTTGCAAACTTTTTTAAATCCAATTACAATCAGGCCATTATAGAAACTCGTGAAGATATGTATAATGATATCGATTGTCAAGTAAAGGTTCTGCCTTTCCAAATTCTATGGAACTTGATGGCAAATGCTCTTACGATAACAAAACTACGTGGAATTTGTTTGCAAACTTTTTTAAATCCAATTACAATCAGGCCATTATAGAAACTCGTGAAGATATGTACAATGATATCGATTGTCAAGTTGATTTTGATTGTTTTTCCTTCACAGATCAAGAAGTTTTAGATGGTTTATCTCACCTGGATCAAAACAAAAATGCTGGATTGGATTTGATTCCTCCGCTTTTGTTATCCAAATGTGCTGTTTCGCTTTTTAAAGTTTTAAAAATATTTTTTAATAAATCGCTTCACGATGGTATTTTTCTTCAAGAATGGAAATTATCTTCTATAAGTCGTATTTACAAAACCGGCCTTAAACATTCGATTAATAATTACAGACCGGTTTCTAAACTTTCGGCTTTCCAAAAGTATTTGAAAAACTGGTATACGATAGACTCAAATTTGCAGTAAAAGAGATTATATCATCAAGGCAACATGGTTTTTGCAGTGGTCTGCAAAAACTCTGCAACTAATGTGTCTCTTTACAAATGTTTGCCTCTGTTCCTTAGAATGCAGGTGGATGTCTTACACACAGATTTCAATAAAGCCTTCGATAGGGTTCATCATAAGCTTCTTATTAAAAAATTCGATAGAATGGGCTTCAAGTTTGGTTTCTTTAAGTGGTTGCAATCCTATTTATCGAATCGAAAACAGGTTGTAAAAATCGAAAAGGATTAGTCTTTCTTTATTGATGTATTATCGGGTCTTCCTTAAGGTAGTCATTTGGCGCCCCTACTTTTTAATCTGTTTGTTAATGACATTCCTGATTGTTTAGAATTTTCAAATTGTTTAATGTTTGCAATTAAAATACAATATCTTATCACAATAAATAGTAAGTTCAACGCATTCACATTCCGTTGGCCTTCGATTATTAAAGTGATTTCATTGGCACCGGAAAGAGGCGTCACCTTACTTATGGGTTGCGAGGCAAAACAAATGTTCCGTCGTCGAGTCTGCTGACTTGCATTTGTGTAACTTCACCCCCCTTTGATTGGGAATTCTCCTGAATTTCATGAGAAATGTTAGGTTTTACACTTTCTTGTATGTTCTTAACGACAATTTTTAATTTATTATTTTTATTTCTTAATACTAAAAGAATAATACATGCTACAATTATTAGTGCTATTACAATTGTTGAACTTATGACAAAATTTGTTTTTGTATGGTACTTTAATTCTTGAATTTCTTTTATGGTTTAAAACAATATTTTCAAATAAAATTGATTTTGTAAAATTGTATTTAATATCATCAAAGTAAAAAGCATGCTGCAAGAGATCCCTTAGCATTGATGGATATTTTCCCGATACAGCCACAGCAATATCATCCCCATAGGCTATCACCTTGCACCCTGCCTTATCTAGCAACAAAAGTAGTTCATTGACTACGATGTTCCATAGCAGGGGAGATAGAACTTCATCTTGTGGTGTTCCTCTGCTGGCAAGTCTGGTGGCTGTGGTAGAACCCAGCTTCGATATGATAACTCTACTGACAAGCAGTTGGTAAATCAATCTACAGAGTCCCTTGTCCACGCCAAGATTTACCAGTGCACTGATGATAGAGGATGGGTAGACATTGTTGAAGGCTCCCTCGATGTCCAGGAAGGCTACCATAGTAAATTCCTTATGGTGAAGGGATTTTGCGATGGAGCATACAAGTGAGTGTAGGGCAGTATCAACTGATTTGCCTTTAGTGTATGCATGTTGAGAGGCTGACAATCTAGATGGGTCTATATTGCAGCGAAGATGGATATCTATGAGTCTTTCCGTTGTGAGTAGGATGGAAGATAAACTGATAGGTCTGAAATCTTTGGGGTTAACATGAGAGCTACGACCTGCTTTAGGTAGGAAGACAACCTTCACCTGTCTCCATCCCAAGGGGATATGGGACAAGCTTAGGCAACCTTTGAGGATAGTTTCCAACCATGGAAGAATTAGGTCTAAGTTCAGTTGGAGTTCCGCTGGTATGATACCGTCCGGACCAGGGGATTTATACGGTTTGAAGCTACGAATAGCCCATGCTATTCTGCGCTTAGTGGTGAGCTTCACGAGGCTGCTGATGGGATAACCAGAACCCATGGCTGAAGAGGGTTGGTCATCAGAGCAGCTGGGGAAGTGAGTATCAATTAGAATCTCAAGTGATTCTTTACTAGACGTAGTCCAAGTGCCGTCCTGCTTCATGTAGTAGCTTGGTATGGCAGGACACGAGGAGAGGATTTTTCTGAGTCTTGAGGTCTCCGAAATATCTTCTATTCTTCCGCAAAACAGCTTCCAGGATTTCCTTTTTGCCGTTTTCATTTTGGATTTGAATAATCTGAGGGATTCTTTATAGGATTCCCAGTGGAGCTCATCCCCGGAGGACCTAGCTTTATTGAACTTCCTCCTGCTGGCTTTACGAATATGTTCAATTTCAATATTCCACCAGTGTGGCTTGGAGTTAAACTTCAGTGTTTTGAGTGGGCAGGCCGTGTCCATTGCTTCATTAAGGGCAATAGTGAACGAGTTGACTAGCCATTCCAGCTCATTGACGTCAGTAGGGGAGGGAGGTGTTCCCGAAAGGGATTTCCCTACGATACTTTTATAGAGAGACCAGTTGGTTTTCCTATAGTTCCTGACTGGAGGTTGCTCGGGGGGAAGACCGTTAAGGTCGAATTGGAGATATCTATGGTCCGAAAAGGAGTGGATATCAGAAACCCTCCAATTACTAATGTAGTTGGAGAAGTTATTTGAGACAAGGGTAATATCAAGTACTTCCTGTCTATTTTTGGTAACAAAGGTGGGTACATTTCCTGTATTACATATAACTAGATTCTTATTTAGAATAAAGTCTAACAGAGACTCACCTCTTTCGTTGTTGTTGGAGCTACCCCATAATTGATTGTGTGCATTGGCATCACAACCAATAACGAGGAAAGCGTTGCTGGATTCCGCCATAGCGACCGTCCTTGTGAGTGTTGTGGGTGGGATGGGCCCGTCGTATGCAAGGTAAGCTGAGGTCATCCAGCACGTACTCTGACTCAGCTCCAGGCTTACCACCGTGTTATCAGGGTCGCTAAGGTTGGAAATGAGGAATGAGTTAATAGAGCTTTTAACCATAATGCAATATCTAGGTTTACCTGCATTTTTGGTATAAAGCAGCTTGTAGCCCACTGTCCTGAGTCCCAGCACCAGACCTTTCGCGGTCCAGGGCTCCTGGATCAGGACAATGTCCTCCCCATTCTTGGCTAAACGAATGAGGAGGTTGGCGGAGGCCGCCTTGGAGTGGTGAAGGTTAATCTGAATCACCCGCAGCATTGCGACTGATTGCAGATGCCTCCACCACAGTGTCATTGGCCTCGTCCGAGTCGGAAGACATGAAGTCATCAAGTACCTCCTGTCTGTTTTTGGTAACGAAGGTGGGTACATTTCCTGTATTACATTCCTGTATTACAACTGAATTCTTACTAAGAATAAAGCCTAACAGAGACTCACCTCTTTCATTGTCGTTGGAGCTACCCCATAATTGATGGTGTGCATTAGCATCACAACCAATAACGAGGAAAGCGTTGCTGGAATCCGCCATAACGACCGTCCTTGTGAGTGTTGTGGGTGGGATGGGTCTATCGTAGGCGAGGTATACTGAAGTCATCCAACACGTAATCTGACTCAGCTCCAGGCTTACCACCGTGGTATTAGGGTCGCTAAGGTTAGAAATGAGGAATGAGTTAATAGAGCTTTTAACCATAATGCAAGATCTAGGTTTACCTGCATTTTTGGTGTAAAGCAGCTTGTAGCCCGCTGTCCTGAGTCCCAGCACCAGACCTTTCGCGGTTCCTGGATCAGGACAATGTCCTCCCCATGTCTGGCTAGACGGGTGAGGAGGTTGGCGGAGGCGGCTTTGGAGTGGTGAAGGTTAATCTGTATCACCCGCAGCATTGCGACTGATAACAGATGCCTCCACCACAGTATCATTGGCCTGGTCCGGGTGGACGATACAAGCTGGCGGTGAAAAACCGCTCAAACTCCGAGTCTGACGAAAGTGTATCATCGTCAATACCCAGGGTATTGGGGGACTTCCTCTGATACGTCCGATGGTCCGATGTCTGTAGGGGTAGCACTTGTTTCAGCGGGACAAGTGTCTACCGGTAAGGGGGAGATCTCTGTAATGGGGGCAGATGACGTGTCAGGTATAACTGTATCGATCGGGGGGATATCTGCCTTAGGGGCAGATACCCTTTCCGAGTCCTTTTTATAAATTTTTATGGGGACCCTGCTGTACTCGTCTGCAACAAGTTGAGCCAAGGAGTCCTCGTTGATGACGATGACCACCGAACGAGTATCCCCCTTAGGCTCCTCCAGCCTGCCGACTTTCCAGTCACTAGTGTTTAGTTTGGGATTACACGTATTGATTAGGTCCAAGATGGACGCAGGGTCCGAAGGTTTGGCCGGAAGGCGGATGCGTGCCCTGGGCCTGCTAGGTATCTTGTCCAACGACAAGACCTCCAGGCGAGCCCCTGGCCACACCTCACCCACCATCCCTATAGCCTCTATTAGGAGGTCAATCGACCTTTGGTCCGCACACGCAAGCAGTTTAACGTGCCCCTGGAACCATCCCCCGTCTTCACAGGTTGGAGCAGGTCCTGGTCGCTCCCTTAAGATAGATAGAAGGGCAGGGGCCAACTCGGCCTCAACCTTCCTCCACTTATCCGCCGAGATGCTCCCATCTGGATCTGCCCTATCTACCACGCCAATGAGGGTATGGCTCTTTAGGACATCGCTTTACTGCTTGTCTTGTCTGGCAGTACCGGTGTTGCTTTTGGTTCTTTTGGGGGCCGGAGCCTGCACCGTTTGCTCCTCCATGGACCTGTCGCGTTTAACCGCGTGAGGTTCAGAGGTTCCTTTGGCACATGTGAGTCTATTGATGGCCCACTCATAAGACTCTTTGTTTTTCGTTCCAGCTATCTTTAGGGAAGGGCGCCAGCTTACTCGTGCAGGGTTTGTCCCGTGGTAGAGCTAATGGCGAACCGTCTGGCAGTGGTTTTGAGGAGTCCGCGTTGGACGAGTGGGGGGAAGTTGACCTCACCGATCCAGATGAAGGGCTGGGCTTCGGGAGGGGCGGGGTAGGATTGCCAGCCTGTTCCCTCGCCGGTTCACGACTTGAACCTTTTTCCTCTCTTGGTTTTTTAATTATAAAGTTTTGTGTATTTTTTGAGTTTTTGTTTATAGTAGACATTTAAATTTGATTCCCACGAGCATCGGAGAAAGGGTGGTCCGCCTACGCAGGGCTCCGTGTACGTAGGTAAGGCTAGCTAATCCAGAGGTCGCCAGGTATCTGGATGCTGCGTATGGGACGGATGGGCCCTCAGCCTGGTTGATCATCAGCACGGGTCGCATGACACTTTGATCCAGCCCAGGGGAGTGGGGTAGAAAGGAAGAAAAAGAGGGAAAGAATGGGGGAGGGGGAGGTGATAGAGTATGATTACATCTTGGTTTTCAGATTTCTACCAGGACCTTTGCGACATGGGTGACCCTGAAGGATATGCTTTGCCGCATGTCCGTCGCCATAGCTCACTGGTATCATTAATCCTACTTAAGCCCCAGAACCGCTGCAAGGTGTGTAATCACTCTAGGGTTCTTGTGCCTTAAATGTTTGTAATTTCTGATAAAACCTTCATCCCTATTTTCTTCATAATCTTCCCTAGCTGCATTCCTCTTATTTAAAATTGTTTCTTTCTGTTTTGAAATTTTACTAATTAATACTTCCGGGTCTATGTTCCTAGTTTGGTTCGGACTCATTTCAATTGTGGAATGATGACGGTTGTTGTAAACTAAAACGGCTTTATGCACTTTCCGGACAGTTGTAAGCTCTTGGTCTTTAATTATTATTAGAATTTCTAATAAAGTGGAATGAAAGCGTTCAATATCAGAGTTTCCAGTATGAGAATTCGGCATGGTAAAGTGAACTTCGATGTTCTTTTCCTTGAAAAATTCTTTGATATTCTCAGATTTAAATTCGTTATCGCAAATAATTTTTCTAGGTTTACCGAACTTCGTTAAATGGTCCTCAATAGCTTCTATTTTGCTAACCCAATTTTTACTATTCAAACTGTATGCATATGCCTGCTTTGTTAGTTTATCAATGAAAGTAAGGAAGAAAAGCTTGTTAACGTGATAAACGCCCATATGCAGAATATCGTTGGCATTAGAAGGAGTTCTTCCTTTATAGGAAAATTATCTGCTTGTTGTTCAGGTGCAGAATGAACTGTTGCCTGGTTCGATTCGGTTTCCTCATCTATTTGGTCGAAATCTTTCAAACGGCTTAGAAAATCCGCTACTTTATTATCCTTTGCCTTGAGATATTCGATATCGTAGTTGAACTCAGACAACTCAAGAAGCCACCGCTGATTTCTAGCAGAGAACTCTTTTCCGTTGTATTTTTTGTTCAAATACTTTATGGGTTGATGGTCAGTAACGATTTTGAATTTATTTCCCCATAAATATGGCCTAAAATATGTCACAGACGAAACAATAGCTAAGAATTCCTTATCGGTAGGCGAGTAGTTTTGTTCATGATCATTTAACGACCTAGATGCATAGCAAATTGGCTGACCCTCTTGAGTAAGCACATCACCCATTGCAAAGTTCGAGGCATCTGTAAACAACTAAATGGTTTTTCGAAATTCTGAAATCTAAGTACGGGGTAGTTTATGATATTTTGTTTAAGCGTTTCAAAGGCCTGAATGTATTCGGGATCGCTATTATTAATCTTTGCACCTCTTTTCAAAAATGTAGTCATTGGATACGCTATTTTCGAATAATTTTTTACAAATTTTCGATAAAATCCAGTGACTCCTAGGAACGCTTTTAGCTCTTTTTCCGACGATGGCAATTTGTAATTTGCTATTCATTTGACCTTTTCTGAATTCAATTTCATGCCTTCTTCTGTTAATATATGGCCTAAAAATTCTGTGTCCTTTTGAAGAAAAGAACATTTATCAAATTGCACCTTCAGGTTATGTTTAGCAAGGACATTGAAAATTGTAGTAATGGCATGGAGATGTTCTTCAAAACTTGTGGAAAATATTAGAATATCGTCGAGATAGACGACGCAGATCTTGTTTATATAGTCCCTTAGTATTTCATTCATCAGCCTCTGGAACGTCGCTGGGGCGTTCTTGAGGCCAAAAGGCATCCGAGTAAACTCATATAAATCGTTCAATCTTCTTAGTCCACACAAAGTCTGAATTTTTGTGCTCCTGATTTATTTAACTTTTTTTTAACAACTACTATGCCAAAAGGCATCCGAGTAAACTCATATAAATCGTTCAATCTTCTTAGTCCACACAAAGTCTGAATTTTTGTGCTCCTGATTTATTTAACTTTTTTTTAACAACTACTATCTACTATTCGACTTCCTAACAATGCCCTGCTTCTCCATTTCTGTAACCTGTTTCCGAACTTCTTCATGTTTCGGAGGCAGTTTATAAAGCCTTGAGTTGATTTGTTGATCAGTGGTTGTTCTGATCTCATGCATGATTGAATCCGTATTCGTAAGCTTATCCCCTTCTCTGTAGATTAAACTCTCATACTGTTTCAAAATAATAATAATAATAATGGCGGCGCTACAGTCCGAGGTGGACCTGGGCCTAGCTTCTCAGCAACCACTCGTGTTGTGCGTGCTATTGTTCTCTCACGAGCGGAGGGGACCTACAGTTTAATGCCGACTCCGAACGGCGAGATTGAGAAGCTTTTTCTAGACAGTTGTACTCTTTGAGCATTGTCAGTGACTCGAAAGAGGTGGAGCCGTGAAAAAATGTTTGATGTTTTCTTCGAGATTCGAACTGACGACCTCGAGCGTAGGAGTCGACGCACTTACCCACTACGCCATGGCGTCCACTGTTTCAAAATACCAAACTGATTTTTAGTTTGATTTATCAATTCGAGCGAGTTCCGTTTCGCGACTGCGCCAGTTAAATGAAAAGAAACACACGTTCTGTTCTGCGGGTTCGTCAAGACTGCCACAACTTTATTCATACCAATTAAAATACAATATCATATCACAATAAATAGTAAGGTCAGCGCATTCACCTTCCGTTGGCCTTCGATTATTAAAGTGATTTCATTGGCACTGGAAAGAGGCGTCACCTTACTTATGGGTTGCGAAGCAACGCAAATGTTACGTCGTCGAGTCTACTGACTTGCATTTGTGTAACTCGCGCGGATATTACATTCCATTTGAGTCAGGACAGGGCTTCACTAATCGCCATTATCTCCGCCTGAAACACGCTACAATTATCGGGTAAGCGAAAGGAGAGACTTACGAGTATGTTTAATTCATTAGAGAAAAGGCAAGTACTAACCACTCCTGAGCCTTTGATCAGTCAATAAAGAAGTGCAGGGAACCTGCAAAAGGTTTAGGACTATCATTCCAAAAGTCTATCTGGAATCATGGTTTCAAAGTGCCTGTCAGGAAAATATTGGGGTGTTGCGTGGTGTAGATTTCTAGTCGGGAAGTTTAGAGAACTTAGTATGGAGGATTGGCCAAAGGGATTATTGGTCCACTAGGCAGAGGCCATAAGACGAATAGCAGTATTTTTTGCTAGTAGTCGGCCAAAAATGTCAAGTGGGGATAGGTTAAAGATAACGTCCAGAGCATCTGGAGGTGTGGTTCAACCTTCCTGAGGATATTGTAGTGTATGACTTTGTTTAGTATTGGCCAATAGACGTGCACTCCATACAGCAGAATAGGTCTAACGACGGCTATGCAGATCCATTGGATCATGTAAGGTTGGATATCCCATTTCTTGCCTAATGCTCTTTTACATACGTAGGGAGCAAGCGTCGCCTTGCGGGTACAAGTCCTTGGGATTAACATGAGAACTACGGCCAGCTGTTGGTAGGAAGATTACCTTCATCTGTCTCCATGTTAGAGGGATGTGCGACAGGCACAGGCATCCCTTAAGGATAATTTCCAACCACGGGAAGGTCAGGTCTAGGTTCAATTGGAGTTCCGTTTCTTCCCGGTTTCAATTGTATCATATCGGGACCGGGAGATTTGTATGTCTTGAAGCTACGAATAGCCCATGCCATTCTTCGCTTAGTGGTGAGTTTCAGGAGGCTGCTAAGTGGAGAATCACTGTCCGTGAGGGAAAGGGGTCTCATGTGTTTTTTTTTACTGGAGGTAGTCCATGTGTCATCTTGCTTCAAATAGTAGCTTGGTATGGCAGGACAAGTGGAGAGGATTTTCCTGAGTCTCGAGGTCTCAGAAACATTCTCTATTTTACCGCAAAACAGCTTCCAGGATTTCCTTTTCGTCGTTTTCATTTTTTATTTGAGAATTCTGAGGGATTCCTTGTAGGAATCAACCAATGAAGCTCGTCTTTGGAGGATTTAGCTTTGTTGAAATTGCGTCTACTAATTTTACAAGTGGTTCAAGTTCGCTATTCCACTAGTGTGGCTTAGAAAGAGTCTTGCAGATTTTGAGAGGACAGGCAGTATCCATTGCCTTATTAAGGGCAGCGGTGAAGGACTTTACCAACTGGTCTAACTCAGTGGCATCTGTAGGAGAAAGGTGTCCTTGATAGGGACCTACCTAAAATGGTTTTATAGAGAGACCAGTTAGTATTCTTATAGTTCCTAACGAGGGGTTGATCGGGAGGAAGACCGTTTAGGTCAAATTGGTGATATCTATGTTCCGAAAACGAATGGATATTAGAGACTTTCCAGTTGCTAATGTAACCGGAGAAGTTATTGGAGACAAGTATATATCGAGTACCTCCTGTCTATTCTGTAATACGTGGGTTAAAATAAAAAACAATTTCCGTGAAACACTATTGGATTAAAAGTGTCAACTATTTGCTACATTTGCTACATTTTGCTATTGAATGAGTGATTCGTCATGTTCTGATGTTAATGTTACATCAACATTTTGAGCTCTTGTTTTGCTTCTTGTAGCGACAAGTATTTTGGTCTCTTTTACTGTATCGGGGACATCCTCATGGATGCGACTAAGTGCATCTGCGTTGGAGTTAAGCTTTCCTGCTTTGTAAATAATTTTAAATTCTAGATGAATTCTCCGGCTATTCTTGATGTCGGGTCTTTGAGGCTCATTAACCATTGCAACGGGTTATGGTAAGTATATATTGAACATTTTTTCTAAATTTTGTCCATTGTTTCACAGCGAAACTATGACTAGTAATTAATTTTCTGTAGAACTATACCTTGTTTCAGCGTCATTTAAGGTTCGACTTGCAGAGGAGATCGGTTTATCCTCGCCTACGGGCTCTTGGGATAACACAGCTCCCAGTGCTAAGTCACTTGCATCTGAAGTAACAAGGAAGTCTGGATAAAATAATATGGGAGGGGTAATCATTTTTTAATAACCTTTTTTTCTGTCGTACTTGCCTTCCTGACATGTTTGACAGTTTTCAATAACTTTCGAAATTTCTCTAATAAGTCCTGGGTAATACAATCTGTTTTTAAGTGTGTGATAAGTTTCCGAAATCCCTGAGTGATTACTTTCTCTTACAAGATAAAGTGAAATCTGCTTGCAAGTTTCTGACTCAGTTCTGATTTCTTGAGCTCTCAGTGTGTACTTAATAAACGAGATGTTTTTATTTCCTCTAAAAAGGCTTATCAGACATTGTTGAACTTTATTGTACTCTGAGTACGGTAGTTCGGTATAAATACCTACAGTTCCCTTTTGTAACACTCTCTTGAAAAGATCTACCCAATATGACTTATTCTTAGTCATATCTAATTGAATGATTTTTCTACCATGGATTACCTCTTCCTGTACTGTAACAGAGTTTGTTAGAATTAATTGGGTTTTGCATTTATTAACAATATCTTCCTTTATAGGAAAATGATCTGCTTGTTGTTCAGGTGCAGAATGAACTGTTGCCTGGTTCGATTCGGTTTCCTCATCTATTTGGTCGAAATCTTTCAAACGGCTTAGAAAATCCGCTACTTTATTATCCTTTGCCTTGAGATATTCGATATCGTAGTTGAACTCAGACAACTCAAGAAGCCACAGCTGATTTCTAGCAGAGAACTCTTTTCCGTTGTATTTTTTGTTCAAATACTTTATGGGTTGATGGTCAGTAACGATTTTGAATTTATTTCCCCATAAATATGGCCTAAAATATGTCACAGACGAAACAATAGCTAAGAATTCCTTATCGGTAGGCGAGTAGTTTTGTTCATGATCATTTAACGACCTAGATGCATAGCAAATTGGCTGACCCTCTTGAGTAAGCACATCACCCATTGCAAAGTTCGAGGCATCTGTAAACAACTAAATGGTTTTTCGAAATTCTGAAATCTAAGTACGGGGTAGTTTATGATATTTTGTTTAAGCGTTTCAAAGGCCTGAATGTATTCGGGATCGCTATTATTAATCTTTGCACCTCTTTTCAAAAATGTAGTCATTGGATACGCTATTTTCGAATAATTTTTTACAAATTTTCGATAAAATCCAGTGACTCCTAGGAACGCTTTTAGCTCTTTTTCCGACGATGGCAATTTGTAATTTGCTATTCATTTGACCTTTTCTGAATTCAATTTCATGCCTTCTTCTGTTAATATATGGCCTAAAAATTCTGTGTCCTTTTGAAGAAAAGAACATTTATCAAATTGCACCTTCAGGTTATGTTTAGCAAGGACATTGAAAATTGTAGTAATGGCATGGAGATGTTCTTCAAAACTTGTGGAAAATATTAGAATATCGTCGAGATAGACGACGCAGATCTTGTTTATATAGTCCCTTAGTATTTCATTCATCAGCCTCTGGAACGTCGCTGGGGCGTTCTTGAGGCCAAAAGGCATCCGAGTAAACTCATATAAATCGTTCAATCTTCTTAGTCCACACAAAGTCTGAATTTTTGTGCTCCTGATTTATTTAACTTTTTTTTAACAACTACTATGCCAAAAGGCATCCGAGTAAACTCATATAAATCGTTCAATCTTCTTAGTCCACACAAAGTCTGAATTTTTGTGCTCCTGATTTATTTAACTTTTTTTTAACAACTACTATCTACTATTCGACTTCCTAACAATGCCCTGCTTCTCCATTTCTGTAACCTGTTTCCGAACTTCTTCATGTTTCGGAGGCAGTTTATAAAGCCTTGAGTTGATTTGTTGATCAGTGGTTGTTCTGATCTCATGCATGATTGAATCCGTATTCGTAAGCTTATCCCCTTCTCTGTAGATTAAACTCTCATACTGTTTCAAAATAATAATAATAATAATGGCGGCGCTACAGTCCGAGGTGGACCTGGGCCTAGCTTCTCAGCAACCACTCGTGTTGTGCGTGCTATTGTTCTCTCACGAGCGGAGGGGACCTACAGTTTAATGCCGACTCCGAACGGCGAGATTGAGAAGCTTTTTCTAGACAGTTGTACTCTTTGAGCATTGTCAGTGACTCGAAAGAGGTGGAGCCGTGAAAAAATGTTTGATGTTTTCTTCGAGATTCGAACTGACGACCTCGAGCGTAGGAGTCGACGCACTTACCCACTACGCCATGGCGTCCACTGTTTCAAAATACCAAACTGATTTTTAGTTTGATTTATCAATTCGAGCGAGTTCCGTTTCGCGACTGCGCCAGTTAAATGAAAAGAAACACACGTTCTGTTCTGCGGGTTCGTCAAGACTGCCACAACTTTATTCATACCAATTAAAATACAATATCATATCACAATAAATAGTAAGGTCAGCGCATTCACCTTCCGTTGGCCTTCGATTATTAAAGTGATTTCATTGGCACTGGAAAGAGGCGTCACCTTACTTATGGGTTGCGAAGCAACGCAAATGTTACGTCGTCGAGTCTACTGACTTGCATTTGTGTAACTCGCGCGGATATTACATTCCATTTGAGTCAGGACAGGGCTTCACTAATCGCCATTATCTCCGCCTGAAACACGCTACAATTATCGGGTAAGCGAAAGGAGAGACTTACGAGTATGTTTAATTCATTAGAGAAAAGGCAAGTACTAACCACTCCTGAGCCTTTGATCAGTCAATAAAGAAGTGCAGGGAACCTGCAAAAGGTTTAGGACTATCATTCCAAAAGTCTATCTGGAATCATGGTTTCAAAGTGCCTGTCAGGAAAATATTGGGGTGTTGCGTGGTGTAGATTTCTAGTCGGGAAGTTTAGAGAACTTAGTATGGAGGATTGGCCAAAGGGATTATTGGTCCACTAGGCAGAGGCCATAAGACGAATAGCAGTATTTTTTGCTAGTAGTCGGCCAAAAATGTCAAGTGGGGATAGGTTAAAGATAACGTCCAGAGCATCTGGAGGTGTGGTTCAACCTTCCTGAGGATATTGTAGTGTATGACTTTGTTTAGTATTGGCCAATAGACGTGCACTCCATACAGCAGAATAGGTCTAACGACGGCTATGCAGATCCATTGGATCATGTAAGGTTGGATATCCCATTTCTTGCCTAATGCTCTTTTACATACGTAGGGAGCAAGCGTCGCCTTGCGGGTACAAGTCCTTGGGATTAACATGAGAACTACGGCCAGCTGTTGGTAGGAAGATTACCTTCATCTGTCTCCATGTTAGAGGGATGTGCGACAGGCACAGGCATCCCTTAAGGATAATTTCCAACCACGGGAAGGTCAGGTCTAGGTTCAATTGGAGTTCCGTTTCTTCCCGGTTTCAATTGTATCATATCGGGACCGGGAGATTTGTATGTCTTGAAGCTACGAATAGCCCATGCCATTCTTCGCTTAGTGGTGAGTTTCAGGAGGCTGCTAAGTGGAGAATCACTGTCCGTGAGGGAAAGGGGTCTCATGTGTTTTTTTTTACTGGAGGTAGTCCATGTGTCATCTTGCTTCAAATAGTAGCTTGGTATGGCAGGACAAGTGGAGAGGATTTTCCTGAGTCTCGAGGTCTCAGAAACATTCTCTATTTTACCGCAAAACAGCTTCCAGGATTTCCTTTTCGTCGTTTTCATTTTTTATTTGAGAATTCTGAGGGATTCCTTGTAGGAATCAACCAATGAAGCTCGTCTTTGGAGGATTTAGCTTTGTTGAAATTGCGTCTACTAATTTTACAAGTGGTTCAAGTTCGCTATTCCACTAGTGTGGCTTAGAAAGAGTCTTGCAGATTTTGAGAGGACAGGCAGTATCCATTGCCTTATTAAGGGCAGCGGTGAAGGACTTTACCAACTGGTCTAACTCAGTGGCATCTGTAGGAGAAAGGTGTCCTTGATAGGGACCTACCTAAAATGGTTTTATAGAGAGACCAGTTAGTATTCTTATAGTTCCTAACGAGGGGTTGATCGGGAGGAAGACCGTTTAGGTCAAATTGGTGATATCTATGTTCCGAAAACGAATGGATATTAGAGACTTTCCAGTTGCTAATGTAACCGGAGAAGTTATTGGAGACAAGTATATATCGAGTACCTCCTGTCTATTCTGTAATACGTGGGTTAAAATAAAAAACAATTTCCGTGAAACACTATTGGATTAAAAGTGTCAACTATTTGCTACATTTGCTACATTTTGCTATTGAATGAGTGATTCGTCATGTTCTGATGTTAATGTTACATCAACATTTTGAGCTCTTGTTTTGCTTCTTGTAGCGACAAGTATTTTGGTCTCTTTTACTGTATCGGGGACATCCTCATGGATGCGACTAAGTGCATCTGCGTTGGAGTTAAGCTTTCCTGCTTTGTAAATAATTTTAAATTCTAGATGAATTCTCCGGCTATTCTTGATGTCGGGTCTTTGAGGCTCATTAACCATTGCAACGGGTTATGGTAAGTATATATTGAACATTTTTTCTAAATTTTGTCCATTGTTTCACAGCGAAACTATGACTAGTAATTAATTTTCTGTAGAACTATACCTTGTTTCAGCGTCATTTAAGGTTCGACTTGCAGAGGAGATCGGTTTATCCTCGCCTACGGGCTCTTGGGATAACACAGCTCCCAATGCTAAGTCACTTGCATCTGAAGTAACAAGGAAGTCTGGATAAAATAATATGGGAGGGGTAATCATTTTTTAATAACCTTTTTTTCTGTCGTACTTGCCTTCCTGACATGTTTGACAGTTTTCAATAACTTTCGAAATTTCTCTAATAAGTCCTGGGTAATACAATCTGTTTTTAAGTGTGTGATAAGTTTCCGAAATCCCTGAGTGATTACTTTCTCTTACAAGATAAAGTGAAATCTGCTTGCAAGTTTCTGACTCAGTTCTGATTTCTTGAGCTCTCAGTGTGTACTTAATAAACGAGATGTTTTTATTTCCTCTAAAAAGGCTTATCAGACATTGTTGAACTTTATTGTACTCTGAGTACGGTAGTTCGGTATAAATACCTACAGTTCCCTTTTGTAACACTCTCTTGAAAAGATCTACCCAATATGACTTATTCTTAGTCATATCTAATTGAATGATTTTTCTACCATGGATTACCTCTTCCTGTACTGTAACAGAGTTTGTTAGAATTAATTGGGTTTTGCATTTATTAACAATATCTTCCTTTATAGGAAAATGATCTGCTTGTTGTTCAGGTGCAGAATGAACTGTTGCCTGGTTCGATTCGGTTTCCTCATCTATTTGGTCGAAATCTTTCAAACGGCTTAGAAAATCCGCTACTTTATTATCCTTTGCCTTGAGATATTCGATATCGTAGTTGAACTCAGACAACTCAAGAAGCCACAGCTGATTTCTAGCAGAGAACTCTTTTCCGTTGTATTTTTTGTTCAAATACTTTATGGGTTGATGGTCAGTAACGATTTTGAATTTATTTCCCCATAAATATGGCCTAAAATATGTCACAGACCAAATAATAGCTAAGAATTCCTTATCGGTAGGCGAGTAGTTTTGTTCATGATCATTTAACGACCTAGATGCATAGCAAATTGGCTGACCCTCTTGAGTAAGCACAGTACCCATTGCAAAGTTCGAGGCATCTGTAAACAACGTAAATGGTTTTTCGAAATTCTGAAATCTAAGTACGGGGTAGTTTATGATATTTTGTTAAAGCGTTTCAAAGGCCTGAATGTATTCGGGATCGCTAATATTAATCTTTGCACATTTTTTCAAAAATTTAGTCATTGGATACGCCATTTTCGAATAATTAAGGTTCCGTCTACAAAAACGGAACCTTTATAATTTCGGTGTGTCCGTCCGTCCGTCCGTCGTGTCTGTCACACTTTTTTTATCTCCAAAGCTTATGAAGATATCTGCATGACATTTTGGAATTAGGTACTTCAGACCTAGATGTCATTGCCTATGCAGCGATTTTAAAAAGTGGGGCCGTTTGGGGGTTGCTCCAGTACAGGTGAAGTTGACATTAATTTTGAAAAAATTGTCGCACATCATCGAAATATATATCAATCGACAGATCTTTTGAAATGAGGTGGAGGTTTCTTTCAACACTTTATTCAAAATACCGTTTAGAAAGTATGGAGCTCCAAAGTTTTTTTAAATGCGTCTGCCATTTCTAAACCAAAGTGTTTAAAAATCTGAAAAAATCACTTGGCTTCATTGAGTACTTTCATTTAAAATCATTTCGAGTATTCTGGCCCTAATGGTTTTGGAGATATTGGCCAAAAACGGTCAATCATCGATATGCGAATTTTTAAGATCCGAAAACGCAGTTTTGAAAACAATGTAAGCATTAAGAAATGATACATTTCAAAATATCGATTTATGTTGAAATTTTGAGATATCTAAGATTTAAAATAAGAAAAAATTTTCATTTTCACACATAATTTCATGCTGTGTTCGGCCACTCTATTCGTTGATGAGCGTTATCTTTTCGATCTCACCCCTAAATGCCCAACAGAAATGAACACACACACACCGCAGGCATGAGCAGTGATTAGGTATGTGTATGATGGAAGGGATTTTCTGTGTTGGATAAACTTGGATAGAGATATAGGTATATGTAGGGATGAACGTTTGTTTGTTTGGATGTATGAATTTATGAATAAATGGTTGATTTGGGTTGAAGTTAGAAGAAAATTCAACTGAAATAGTTTGGAAACGTCGTTTGATATTCAGAAATCATCCATCAATATTATGCGATGGAACCTTCCCCGTGCGAGTACAACTCGCACTTGCCCAGTTTTTTTTTTTTTTTTTTTTACAAATTTTCGATAAAATCCAGTGACTCCAAGGAACGTTTTTAGCTATTTTTCCGACGATGGCAATTTGTAATTTGCTATACATTTGACCTTTTCTGAATTCGGTTTCATGCCTTCTTCTGTTAATATATGGCCTAAAAATTCTGTGTCCTTTTGAAGAAAAGAACATTTATCAAATTGCACCTTCAGGTTATGTTTAGCAAGGACATTGAAAATTGTAGTAATGGCATGGAGATGTTCTTCAAAACTTGTGGAAAATATTAGAATATCGTCGAGATAGACGACGCAGATCTTGTTTATATAGTCCCTTAGTATTTCATTCATCAGCCTCTGAAACGTCGCTGGGGCGTTCTTGAGGCCAAAAGGCATCCGAGTAAACTCATATAAACCGTAGTTTTATGAATATCCTTTGGATGCATTTTGATCTGATAGTATCCTTTGGCTAAATCCAAAGTACTGAAATACTGGGCTCTCCCTAGCTTATCTAATATACTGTCGATATTAGGTAGAGGATATTTGTCGTCGAACGTAATATCGTTCAATCTTCTATAGTCCACACAAAGTCTGAATTTTTGTTCTCCTGATTTATTTAAATTTTTTTTAACAACTACTATGGGGGAAGAATATCTACTATTCGACTTCCTAACAATGCCCTGCTTCTCCATTTCTGTAACCTGTTTCCGAACTTCTTCATGTTTCGGAGGCAGTCTATAAAGCCTTGAGTTGATTTGTTGATCAGTGGTTGTTCTGATCTCATGTATGATTGAATCCGTATTCGTAAGCTTATCCCCTTCTCTGTAGATTAAACTCTCATACTGTTTCAAAAAACCAAACTAATTTTTAGTTTGATTTATCAATTCGAGCGAGTTCCGTTTCGCGACTGCGCCAGTTAAATGAAAAGAAACACACGTTCTGTTCTGCGGGTTCGTCAAGACTGCCACAACTTTATTCATACCAATTAAAATACAATATCATATCACAATAAATAGTAAGGTCAGCGCATTCACCTTCCGTTGGCCTTCGATTATTAAAGTGATTTCGTTGGCACCGGAAAGAGGCGTCACCTTACTTATGGGTTGCGAAGCAACACAAATGTTACGTCGTCGAGTCTGCTGACTTGCATTTGTTTAACTCGCGCGGATATTACATTCCATTTGAGTCAGAACAGAGCTTCACTAATCGCCATTATCTCTGAAGTAACAAGGAATTCTTGATGGAAGTCTGGATAAATTAATATGGGAGGGCTAATCATTTTTTAATTACCTAAATGATTCGTCATTATTATTATTATTATTATTATTAAACTCTATTAACACATAAGTTAATTATAATGTTAATAGTAAGACAAAGGCTCTAGCTACCAGGGCTTTAGGCAGAAAGTATAAAAGTAATGTGAAGAAAATTATATATTTAATTGCAAAAGGCAGATGATCTTAAATACGTTTTTAATATTGTCGGCAGAAGGGGACGAGAGTAGGGTGTGAAGATAGGAGTTGGGGAACAGTTTATGAACATTGTCTTTGATGGTCTTGCATTGGTGGATGAGATGGTGTGTGGATAGCGTGGCATTTGAATCGCAGAGACTACATTGCGAAGGAGTATTTCTTTTCATAAGATGTTCATGCGTGATCCTTGTATGTCCTAGCCGGAGTCGAATGTAGGATTTTATCATGTTGGCGGGAAGGCGATAGATTGTAAATCTATATATAAGAATTATTTCTTTTTAATCAAAAGTTATTTAAAAGATTAAAAGACTGATGAGAAGTGTGGTAGCAGTCCTTTTGATAGCAAATTACCATTCTCTTTTACGACCGCAAAAGCAGTCCCAGACTCGGTTTTTGATCCATCTGTAACCATTTTCCAGTTCTGTGTTTTGTTTTGAATATATTTCAAGGAAGAGCTGCTGGTATGTTTCGTTTGGTGTTGTAGACCTGTTGTATCTGTGTAATGATAATATTATACTGTCCTCTTTTAAAGAATGAACCTTTCGAATGGCTTTTCAGACAAATTGGGACTCCCATCTGACGGGCTAATGTCAAGGTATTGGTAAGGGTTGAAGGTGGCTTAATAGAGCTTTTAGCCAGGAACACTTTTACGTCCTTTTTGATTAGGCTGCCTTTATACTGGTTGATCTTTAGAGTAACCTTTGATGTTAATTGTTTAGCTCTATGTTTTATTGACGGAAGCCCAGCTTCAGCGAGCATGTTTTTTATGAGTGTTGTTCTAAAGGCTTTTAGACTGAATCTTATAGCAGCATGGTATATAGGTTCGATAAGTTTTAGTGACGCCGGTGAGCACTTTCCGTATATACATAGGCCGTAGTCTATTCTGGATAGTATGATTGCCCGCGTTAGGTTGATGAGACTGTTGACGTGACAAACTGTATTTAGAGCTAAGATACTTAATGATATTAATTCTGGTAGCTAGCTTTTTCCTTAAATTAGTACAATGTTCCTTAAAAGTAAACCACTTATCAAGATAATACCAAGAATACTAAGGCTCTTTACATTGGTTATACAAAAATGACCTAGAGTAACATTAATCTGCTTAGAGCAGCTAGTTTTTCTACAAATGTGCAATATTTTACATTTTTCTATAGACATTCTGGCACCAGAAGATTTACCCCAAGTATCTATGTCAATCAAAATTTTTGCAAATATCTCAGACGCAATGCGTAAATCTTTACATTGAGTGAATATGATGAGATCGTCTGCATAGCGTATATTTACAGATTGGGTATTTAGACAAGATTTGTTTTATATTCAAGAGTGAGATGATATAGAGGATGACAGAAAGGGGAGATCCTTGTGGAGTTCCATTACATAGGGGGTGGGTGGATGAAAGTGAGTTATTAAATCTAACACGGAATTTTCTATTGGTAAGGAATGTTTTAATAAAGCGGACCATTTTGGATCCAATATTCCATTCAACTAATTTGTTTAGAATGGCGTGCACCAATCCTATCGAAAGCCTTTTCGAAATCTACTGATAGGATGGAAATATGATTTTTAGTAGATAACGCGGATGAGATATGATTATCAAGGTGGAGTAGGGCATCTAACGTGCAACTTCCGTTCCGAAATGCAACTTGTCTCATATCTATAAGATGATTCTCTTCCAAGAACCAGGTGAGCCTATTTGCAATAATTTTTTCGAGTGTTTTACTGACACGGAAGAAGTGATTGATTGGTCGGTACCCATTGATGTTGGAGGATTCTTTGTTCGGTTTTGGTATAGGAATAACCACGGAAGTTGTTGTAGAGAGACAGTAATCTAGCTTTAAGTAGATTAGGGCTGTGTTTTAACATATTATAACATACTCTATCCTGCCCAGGAGTTTTACCTTTGGCAAAGTGCAAAGTACTTTCAAGTTCTTGAAGCCTAATTTCGTCATCCAACGTGGAGGACGGTTGGGAATTGGTTCGGGGTAGATATAAGTTTTCATAGACTGATTTTTAATGTAAGAACTCCGGCGAGAAGTTGGAGTCGGCGGAATATTCGGACCACGATTTAGCAAAGTGTTCTGCGATTTGGGAGGAATCGGAGAGAACTTCATCACCGTCGACGATGTTTATCGTGGGGGGAATAAAATTTCCTGTGAGGCATTTGATTTTGGTCCAAAGTATTTTGGTTGAAGATGAAGGATTGATTTTTTCTGTGAAGCTTGCGAAGGATTGTTTTTTTTTAGCTTCCTTTACCGCTTTGCGAAGACAGCATTGGCTTTGCTGTAGGCTATCAGATTTGCATCGAGAGGATATTTCTTAAATTTTTTCCATCGATCCTGTTTAAGTTGACGTATAAAATCGAACTCTGTATTCCACCATGGTACAATTTTTTTTTTTTGACGAAGTAATGGCCAAAGGAATGAATAAGTTGGCGCTATAACGGATTGCACTAATGATAGTGGAGGCTTCCTTGTTAATGTTTTCCGAGACACACAAATGCGTGTGTTAAAAAGGTGTTTATATTCGAACGGAAAGCATCCCAGTCGGCTCTTTCTATAAGGAATTTTGGTTTAATACTAGCTTTCTGTTGATCAAAATCGAACTTTAGAGTGGTAATGATGGGAAAGTGGTCACTTCCATGCAGATCTGGGAGAATATTCCATGAAGCAATTGCTGCAAGTTGAGGGGAGATGAGAGTGAGGTCTATGTTTGAGAAAGTTCTATGTGTGGAGAAATGGGTAGGACTCCCGTCATTCAAAATCACTAAATTGGAGTTAAGCAGGAAGTTTTCCAATATTTTGCCCCGTACGTTGGTGCGGGAAGAGCCCCAAGAGGTGCTCCAACTGTTAAAATCTCCCGTCAGAAGAATGGGGGTATTAAAGTGGTTAACGATATCTTCTAAGTCTATAACTGTGAAGTTTTGGTCCGGAGGAATATATAGCGATATTACAGTTAATTTAATTTTATATATAATTTCTACCGCCACTACTGAGATTGGTGAGGGTTTGCATGGTAGCGAGCTATGAATCAGTAGACCTGTCCCTTGTTTGGCTGAAGAGTTTGAAGCAAAGTTATGGAAGAAGGAAGCATAGCGCTTTAACGTCGGAGAGTTAATTGAATTTGGGATACGGGTTTCCTGAAGGCAGATAATGGAGGGAGATAGATCATGCAGGAGAAGTTGGAGTTCATGCAGGTTGTTAAAATATCCATTGATATTCCACTGGAGTACTTTAAGGCTTCTGTCATGTATAGAAGATGGTTTGAAAAGAGGAATGGCTAAATTGCGGTGAGGTATGGTAGGTGTTGGTTTGGAGGGGGGAGTTAGGCGACCCCGGTGTTCGCCGATTACGGCTGGATGAAACTACTATGTCTCTTTTTGGTAAAGGAGGGGGGATAGGGGAGTTGGGGTTTGATTGGGTTTGTGACGTTGAGGGAGAGCACGCATTTTCCGTGCTTTCTGCGTTTGTGTTGTTATTAAGTTTTGCAGGGTTAATTTATCTTTTGGGAGGGAAAGTGGTGTTTGAGTTTGTTGAAGGCTGTTTTGAGGTAGTAGACGTTGATGATTTGGGTTGAGGTTGATTGGATCTATTGCTGGTATTTGGAGGGATGTTCTCTGTTGCTACATGTGAATGGTTCTCTGAGCTTGGTTGAAATGCAAGTTCAGCTACGGTGGCATAATCTGTGGGGTTGTTGGAGATCGGAGCTTTGGCTTCGGCCATACTGTATTTTCTTAAGGTTTTGATTTTAAGAATTTCTTTAGATTGTAGATAACGTTTACAGTTTTTAGAGGAGGATGGGTGAGGTTCGGAACATTTGGTGCATAGAACCCTAGTGCATTTTTCAGGGGAGTGGGGAGGTAAATTACAAGTATCACATAAGGCGTTACCTTTGCAGTTATTGGAGGTGTGACCCAACAGTTGGCATTTACGGCAACGCATGGGATTAGGGAAGTACTCCTCCACTTTGAGGTTATACCATCCCACGTTGACTGTACTGGGTGGACGGAAAAGGTCGAAAGTGAAAAATACCAAACCTGTGTGACGCTCCTTGCCATCCTCATTCTTTTTTGAAAACTTGTTAGCACTGGACACTCCTTGTGATTTCATTTCCCTGAGAATCTCTTCCTCTGAGACATTAAACAGGCAGGGCGCGTAAACCGTACCTTTGGAAGAATTTAGATTATCGTGAAGTTTCACATTGATTGGGCATATATTGGAAAGAGATTTTTTGGATAGGAAGATATCAGCAATTTTTTGGGATTTCACGAGTATAAGTAGATTGCCGTCAGTTGTGAGATATATTCATAAGCAGAGCTTATGCTGTCTATCGCTTTTTTCAAGATAAAGACACTGAATGATGTTAGCGGAATATCAGGGTTAGCTGGAGATGATCATAAATCTCGGGTTATTATTGCCAATTACAGGTTGAAATACATTTGTTTGGGAGAGGATTAAAGATTATTTCTTTCTTTTTTTATTAGAGGGCCCCGCTTGCGAATCAAAATCTAATTCGCTAAAACGGTTTTCCCCATTGACACGAGGCCAAGGGGCCATGGTAAAAAAGAAAAAACGTAAAGCACTTATATAGGTTATTACGAGGGGCGTTCAATATATTCTCGGTATCGGGGTGAAGCTTTGGTTGTATATATAAATTGACTTATTTATCAAGTAATACTATTATTTTAGTGCATTCATGTAAAATTTCATATAAATGTGATTATTAATTCGCGTTTTATCTCCAGTTAAACAGAATAATAATGGCAACTGAGACGATGATGGCGAAAATTGAGCATCGCGCTGTAATTAAATTTCTCACTAAGCAAGGAAAAAGTAAAAAAACTATTCATGAAGAGATGGTGGCTTTTTACCAGGGTTCCGCACCTTCATTATCAACTGTGCAAAAGTGGTCAAGTGAGTTCAAGAGAGGCAGAGGGCATTGAAGACGACTCCCGCTCCGGCGCCCCGGCTACTGCTTGTACGGGAGAAAGCATCAAAGAAGCCGAAAAACTTGTTCTTGAGGATGCCCGAATAAAGATGAAAATGATGGCAGAGATCAAGCTTTCAATTGGTACCATTCACACCATTCTTCATGACCATCTTAACTTTTCAAAGGTCAGTGCAAGGTGGGTGCCACGAATGCTCACAGCGCCTCAGAAAAAAGTGAGAATCGCATGCTGTAGAGAGCTTTTGGAGATGTGTAGTGAGAAAGCGGACGGTGTTATGGATCGAATTGTTACTGGTGACGAAACATGGGTCCAGCACTATGACCCTGAAAGCAAACAAGAGTTCATGCAGTGGCATAAAAAAGGAACAGACCCCCCGAAGAAGTTCAAAGTCTGCCGAGAAGCTCATGGCCACAGTTTTTTGGGACTCAAAGGGAATCTTGCTCATTGAGTACAAAAAGAAAGGTGAAACCATCAACGCCACATCCTACGCTTCCACTTTGCATAATTTGCGGGAGGAAATTAAAAAGAAAAGACGGGGTAAACTCGCAGCGGGTGTGTTGCTTCTTCATGACAACGCTCCTGTTCACACGGCGCGATTTTCCAAGGCTGCTGCACGAGATTGTGGTTTCGAAGAAATCCAACACCCACCCTATAGTCCAGACCTTGCCCCTAGTGATTATTTCCTGTTTCCGGATATGAAAAAAATGTCTTCGTGGAAAAAGATTTTCGGATGATGAAGAACTCAAGTCGGCAATAAATGGGTATTTTGCAGAGAAAGAGGAAATTTATTTTTTTGAGGGTTTAAAAAAGCTTATCTCAAGATGTAACAAATGCATTGATGTTAGGGGAGATTATATTGAAAAATAAAAACAATTTAAATTGAATTCGTATTTTCCTTCATATCGATACCGAGAATATATTGAACGCCCCTCGTAGTTTCACTTGCCGCGTAAGAAGAAAAAGAAAGAGAGAAGGAATATGATGCTATCGAAGTAGCTAACAACTAACTAACACTGGGAGAACACGATGTTGTTCGCTCGGGAGTTAGTCGATGACTGCGATTCGTCATAAAATGCGTCCCATTTGAATACACAATTTTTCTTAAGGAGTTTTGTTAGAGGTTTTGAGATCTCTGCAAAATTGGGAATGAATTTTCGGTAGTAACCATCGAAACCAAGTAATGCTTTTACATTTTTTACCTTCATTGGTATTGGAAAAGTTTTGACAGCTTTTTTTTCATTGCCTGGTTCTTTTCCGTTTTCAGATATTATGTGACATAAATAAGTTAGTTCTTGTCTCAGAAAATGACACTTCTCTGGTTGAAGCTTGAGATTGTTTTCTCGTAAACGATTACAAATTTTTACAGGGTTTGTGTTATGGTCGAGGAAATCGTACCCATAAACGACAACATCGTCAACGTAAACAAAATATTCTATTCCGTTCAGTCCAATGAGTACATTGTTCATTAGCCGCTGGTATGTTGTGGGTACATTCTTTAAACTAAATGGCATACGGTTATACTCATAATGTCCAAACGGTGAGCTGAAAGATGTTTCCTCCTTGTCCTTCTCAGACACTAGGATTTGGTGAAACCCTTTAGCGAGATCTAAGGTGCTGAAATATTTTGTTTTACCCAATTGGTCTAAAATATGTGTGATGTTAGGCAAGGGGTAAGCATCTACTACGACTCCATGTTTTTTCGCCGTTGGTTCCCGATTTCTTTGGGAGTAGAGAAGGGGTGAATTCCAAGGGCTGAAACTAGGTCTTATAATTGAGTCCTGCATTATTACGCAATTTTTTATGCAGTTAGTAACCGTAGATACTTCCTCGTAAGGAATTTCTTCAACATCGTCTATGCTATCATTTTTATTCTTTTTTGTTTCAGTTTTCATTCTATCGTTTTTATATTCATTCTTAATATTTGCTGAACCATTTTTATTTTAAGTCTTACTGCTTGCTGGATCATTTTTATATCCTGTGTTATTGTTTGCTAAATCTTTGATGGGTATCTAATAATCTACCGACTATGCGGTCGTAGGGTAAATTCATATTATCTGTGAGCTGATGGAATGGGTGAAATAGGAACAGATCTTCGACATGAATTGTAGAATGCCTTCTACTTCCCCAAAACTTCGACTTATTTATATTTTTAGGATTTTTTCTGTGTTTCAGAAAACTGAAACCTGCTCCTTTATCGTTTAGCAGTGTCGAATATCTGCTTTCTGATGGATTGAGTGGTATTCGAATCACTGGTTATTTAAATTCAGGGCAGAATGAAATTTTGAGTTTCAAATTTAACTCTGCTGGTGGATGTCGGCTTCTACTAGAATTCGGGATGGAATGCCGATCTTGTCCTCCCGAACTTGTAGTTTCCCAAAGGTCTTTCATTAATTTGATTGTGGGGTTCGTCGTGAGCAAAAGCTCTTTCTTTAAAGGGGTTTCTATTAGTGCGTTCTCTTGATGCTTGATTAAGCTTAGGTCCACGGTGAAACAGACTGCTCTGACTTGAGTGTGCAATGCGAATGCGGCACTCGGCTTCAGAATGGTAGGGTTTCTTGCAATACCCACAGGTTAGGTATAAGGTGGTCCATTGTGCAGCCACATGGTTTGACTGAGATCAATCCAATAAAGTATTTTTGGGAAACCATTTCGAGCCTATAATGAAGTAGTAGATTATTAATGGGAAACACACTAAGTTCACATAAGTTATTGAAAAAGTAGGCCCCTAGATGTAGGCGTCGAATAGACGCTAGGGCCGGACAGGAGCAGAGAAGGTGTGAAACGCTTTCCACTTCCTCCTCGTCTAAGCAGCTTCTACAGAAATCATTAGCCGGGACACCTAGTCTACTGGCATGATTTCCTATGAGGCAGTGTCCTGTGATGACACCGACGATTGTACTTATATTCGATCTATCAAGAGATATTAAGTCTTTAGATCTTCTGAGATCTAGCTTAGGCCAGATCATTCTGGAGGCGTGACACTTAGTGCCACTCGCCCATCTGCTATTTATTTCATGAGTTGCCTCTAATGAGGGGCTTACCCAAGTAACTGTGTTTAGGAAGTAATGGCTGTGAGGTTGTGAACTTGGCAAGCTCATCCGCTTTGCAGTTACCTAGAATGTCTATGGCCTGGCATCCAGCACAGGCAAATATTGAACTGATCGCCCATCTTGTCTAAAGATGAGCGACAGTCGATTACCGCTTTAGAGTTTAGAGAGACCAATTCCAGGGCTCTGATGGCTGCCTGGCTGTCCGTGAAAATGCAAATATCACGCGCGGATATTACATTCCATTTGAGGCAGGACAGAGATTCCCTTATCGCCATTATCTCCGCCTGAAACACGCTACAGTGGTCGAGTAAGCGAAAGGAGAGACTTATTTTTAATTCATTAGAGAAAGCGCCAGTACTAACCACTCCTGAGCCTTTGATCAGTCCGTAAAGAAGTGCAGAGAACCTGCAAAATGTTTAGGATTATCATTCCAAAAGTCTCTATCTGGAATCAGGGTTTCAAAGTGTCTGTTAGGGAATTATAGGGTTGTGGCATGGTCCAGAATTTTAGTGGGGAAGTTTAAGGAACTTAATATGGAGGAGTGGCCAAAGGGATGATTGGTCCACTGGGCGAAGGCTATAAGACGAATAGCAGTGTTTTTTGCTAGTAGTCTGTCAGAAATGTCAAGTGGGGATAGGTACATGATCACGTCCAGATTATCCCACAGGTTAGATCTTGTACCTCTCTTTTTAGGGGCTTACTTTGGAAAGTTGGAAAATTGATATTTCGAAAGCAAGTTTCCTTAGTGTGACCTATTTTTTCGTATGCCTGGCATGTAGGTCTTGAGGGAGTGGAGGGTTTTGGATACCACTGTCTAATTTGGGGTTGAGGTGTATTTGTTCGCTCGAGACGCACTGAGAGTTCTTCGGCATACGCAATGGCCCGTTTAAGATCTCTTTCCCCGTGCGCTTGAGCCATGAACTTAAGGTTTGAATTCCTGAACCCGTCTTCAAATGACTGAATAGCCAATTTGTTACTTTCCTGGTTTACGCGGATTCTTTGACTGTTTCTCGATGCCATTTAACTCTCTTGTTTGCCATTTAACAGTTCGTTCTGAGCAAAGGGACGTGATTTTTTTTCTGAGCTAGCTTTCTAGTTTTGAGACTAGTTTGTTCCAATTTTTTAAGGATTTAAATTGGATCAGTTAAAATGCCGATCCACAGACTCGGGTTTTAACTACTACTCGGGACCTTTCAAGTATTCCACCGCTGCCACCAATGTTTTGACGCCGCGTGATTCCTTATATTTAGGGAAGAGTAGGAAGCGGAGAGTAAAACAGTTTTTTATTTAATTTTTTTATAATTAAGGTTTCATCACTGCCTTCTTGTAAGGGCTCCCTTGTCTTAAGCGTGGCTGCAACCGTCTTACTTGAAGGAGTTACTTGTTTTAATTCTAGGCTTACTCTAACCTTCCCGCGACATCGGCTACATATTTCAATTTCTCATGAACCTCATCCCCTCTCCTTTTTAGGCCCCAACCGTATTCAGTACGCAAGAAGTCAATTTTGATAACGTCAACAGCTTCAATGCATTGACCCAACTTGAAACACACGCAGTGACCTTGACCCATTTCCAAATATTTATACGCCGCTTTCACCCCTTGCTTTGGCATTGCCTACAATGGAAACAGAATATGCTACACATCGCATATTATATTGGGCACAATTCATGGGATGTTATATGTCACGATTACGATTAGTGATGGGCAACTTCTTTTTACCCACCCGGTGGGTATTTATGAGAGGGTAAATATCCGGTATTTAACCACCCAAATCAGGGTATTTCTTTTTTTTTCTGTCTATTACGGTCGATTTAATTTAACTACATTATCTTGCTGACTTGATATTTGAAAGCAAAAAACACAACAGTTACATTTTAAGATGGTTTATCAATTCATTTTCTTATATTTTCACTCTTGTGCAATGTTATAATGACGAGCTCAGATAGTGCTGTGATTTGAATCTTATTATTAAGGCGTCGGTGTACTTCGGTTCTAGGGAGATCGAAGTTGATTAAATGTACATAGTCATATGATTATGTGGATGTTTGGATCACTGACATCCGTGATTACTACTTATCTTGTGCGTAGCATGGATTTGCCCAGAGATGGAAGATTGCATTTTTGAGGCGCCAATGCATTGTATATTGGATATCGGATTGAATTGTATGAACGTACAATAATTCAAAGAAGTGGTGCTTGCGGCTGTAGCCGCAATATATTGAATTTAATAAAGATTTTAACAGGTTATGGGCCCTGGACGCCTATAAAATTATTAAATTCATTTAAGTTATTATTAATTCGATGGATGACTGCGATTTAAAGGAGTGTGAAGACCGAAAAGTTACATACACCATGTCTGCTAGTTCTTCATCTAGTTCGTCGCGTATGGAGTTGTTGTCCAAGGAGAATTATGACACTTGGAGCATGCAGGTGGAGGCGCTGCTTACAAAAAATGACTTGTGGGAGTTTGTAGATGGAACTTCTGTGATGCCAGAAACCGATAAAGCTGCAAAAGAAGCGTGGTTGAAACTGGACAAAAATTCGAAGGCGGATTTAATTTTGTCGATTCAACCGTCTGAGCTTAAGCAGATCCGTGGATGTGATACGTCACGACAGGTATGGCAGAAGCTTGAATCCATTTATGCATCGAAAGGGCCGGCAAGAAAGGCTACGCTGTTGAAGCAATTGATGCTTCAAAGGTTGGATGACTGTGGTGATGTCAAAGAGCACATGACCAAATTTTTCGATGTTGTGGGTAAACTTGAGGGAATGGATGTGCAGATTAATGGGGATCTGCTGTCTATTATGTTGCTGTATAGTCTTCCTTCATCCTATGAAAATTTTCGTTGTGCGATTGAGTCGTGTGATGCGCTGCCGACTGCTGAGGTGTTAAAAGTCAAAATATTTGGGGAAAGCGAGGCACGAAAGCAGGCATGTTGTAGTATTGTGACAGCCATGGCTGCTGGGAATACTAATAGTATGTATCCAAATACATCAACAAAGAATAAGGGAAAGGGACTACGCAAACCTGGAAATTTTAAGTGTTTCAAGTGTGGCGTGATGGGACACAAGGTAAATGCATGTCCATCAAGAACATCCGGGGGAAAATTAAGATATTCGGCAAATAGTGTTGATGAGTCCTATGCAGCTAGGTTAGTACGACTGCTACTGATACATATCGGGCAGACGAACAGAGCATGGATCCTTGATAGTGGGTGCACAGCGCACCTGTGCGGTGATGAAGGTCTATTCAAATCTGAGTCAATCTCCTAAGGTCAAATTGAATCTCGCCAATAAAGCATCAGCTGATGTCAAGGAAAAGAGTGTAGTTCATGTTTCAGTGGCAAATGAAAGTGGCTATTGTTTGATAGAATTTGAGGATACGTTGTTTGTACCTGACTTACGAACAAATTTGATATCGTTTGCGAAAATAACGAATAGGGGTCACGAAGTGAAATTTCGTAAAAATGACGCTTACATTCGTAATCAGCATGGCAATGTGTCGATAATTGCAGATCGTAGAGGGGATCTATATTTTCTTAGCGAAAATGGTGTGTGCGGAAGAGGTTGTCCAACACGATTGCTCCGAACAGTTGAAGCACGAAAGGTTGGGTCACTTGAACAGCAAAGACTTATTACAGCTGGTTCATGACGGTGCAGTGTCCGGGGTTAATGATAGAAACATTGAACAATTATCGCGATGTGAAGTGTGCTTAAAAGGTAAAATGACTGCTATACCTTTCTCTAAAGGTCGTGTGCCGTGTAAAGAAATGCTAAAAATTGTGCACTCTGATGTTGTTGGTTCCTTTAGGGTGGAGTCCTAGGAGTGGTGCGAAATACTTCGTGACGTTCATCGACGACAGCACGCGTTGGTGCGAAGTGTATTTCTTGCGACAAAAGTGCGGTGTGTTTGATGCGTTCAAAATTAAATGCTTGCAGTAGGATAATGGCTGTGAATTTTGCAATACTGAGTTTGACATGTATCTGAATGAACAAGGTATAGAAAGGATGCTTTCCTTTTCTCGTACTCCACAGCGGAATGAAGTATTGGAGAGAATGAACCGAACACTCTTAGACATGGCAAGATGTTTGTTTATACAGTTTGGCTTAAGTGCTTCGTTTTGGTTCGAAGCCGTCGCCACTGCCTGTCACATACGAAACCGATGCCCGACCAGCAGTTTGAGCAATAAAATTCCTTTTGAAAAATGGACCGGAAAACAATAAAAAATAAATTACATACGATCTTTTGGTTCAAAGGTTTTTGTTTTGAACAAAGATTCTAATAAAGATAAATTTGCACAAAGAACGGTGGAAGGTATATTCGTGGGATATACTCGGAATAAAAAGGGATCCCGGGTATGGATCCCAAGTAAACATCAGATACTTGAAGTACGCGATGTGAGATTTTTGGAGGAGTTTCGGAACATTCCACCGGATACGGTTGTTATTTCCGGATACGGAAGAATTGTTAACATCGACAGAGAAAGCTGAAATTGCCGTAAGTCATTGAAGACAGTTGAATTTTCACCACGTCCATTAAAGGCCAATGAAGTGTCTGAAAACCAATCTGTAGCACCGGACTTAAAAAAAAATCTGAAGATGAAGCGGAGAGAACTCCAACAAAACCACGGCTGCTGTGTACTGGAATCGGAGGGCGACCGAAGAACCTGTTTCGGATAACGCGCTCAATGGCAGCACGGCAAAATGAAGACGGGACCAGCATTAGTGGAACTGAATCTGACCCTGATGACTACGCTACGTTTGCTGGAGTAGCAGAGATCAGCGTTGATGATGCCTTGAAAAGCGATGAATGGAAAGATGCAATGGAGTCTGAAGTAGTGAGTTTTATCAAGAATGACACCTGGGAGATCATTGAAAAGAACGATAGGACAAATATTGTTGGATGCCGTTGGGTTCTTTCCAACAAGCATGGTCCTGAAGGCAAAGTAGGGAGGCGCAAAGCTCGACTGGTGGCCAAGGGGTACAGTCAGAAGTATTTAGTCAACTATCACCAATGGGCGTCGTGGCCGTATGGGTTCGTGAGTCATCCCATGCTCATTAGACTTTCACGGTCTAGGTTCGAATCCAAGTTCAGACAATCAATTTTTCAAAAAAAATAAAATTGTTCACGGCTCCACCTCTTTCGAGTCACTGACAATGCTCAAAGAGTATAACTGTCGGCATTAAACTGTAGGTCCCCTCCACTTGTGAGAGAACAATAGCACGCACAACACGAGTGGTTGCTGAGAATCTAGGCCCAGGTCTACTTCGGACTGTAGTGCCGACATTATTATTATTATTATTATTATTATTATTATTATTATTATTATTATTATAATTATTATTAAAATTATTATTATTATTATTATAATTATTATTATTATTATTATTATTAAAATTATTATTATTAAAATTATTATTATTATTATTATTATTATTATTATTATTATTATTATTGTTATTATTATTATTATTATTATTATTATTACTATTATTATTATTACTTTTATTATTATTATTATTATTATTACTATTATTATTATTATTATTATTATTATTATTATTGTTATTGTTATTGTTATTATTATTGTTATTGTTATTGTTATTATTATTATTATTATTATTATCACCAAGTCTTTGCTCCTGTGGCGAGACTGGAGACGCTGCGGATGTTATTAGCTCTGGCCGTGCAATTGGGACTTAAAATTTGGCAGTTTGATATAGTAACAGCATATTTGAATGGATAATTGGACGAAGAAGTGATCATGAGGTTTCCTGCAATGTTGACTGAGATGCTGGAAAGGATATTGGCCAAAAATCAGAGTTAGGGGCTCGGGCGGCGAAAATGATGGAGTACATACGTAATGGCGGGAATGCGTGCAGGCTGCGGAAGGCCCTGTATGGATTACATCAAGCTGGACGCCAATGGTATGTAAAATTGAGCAAAAAACTGTTGGGCCTTGGATTGAAGCCTTCGAAAAATGAGCTGTGTTTATTTTACAAAAGTACTGGAGGAAGTCTGCTGTTCGTGCTTGTGTACGTGGATGACATACTCGTTATGACTCGAGAGACGGAGTATCTTTCGGATGTGCGAAATAAGCTCTTAGAAGATTTCGAAATAAAAGAGCTTGGTCTTGCTAAATTTTGTCTTGGGCTGGAGATTAATCAAGGCGAGTGCAAAATTGAACTCACCCAGACAGGTTATATACTGGGTTTTCTCAAGCGATACGGAATGGACAATTGTAATTCTGTAGCAACGCCATTAGAAGTAAATGCGCGCCTTGATGATGCGAAAGGTGGTGATTGGCAAGAGGATTGGCCGTTTCGTGAGATAATTGGAGGCCTTATGTACCTATCAGTTGCCACACGTCCTGATATTGTAAATACTGTTTCAACGCCATTAGTTTACGCAGTTTATTCTTCTTCTTAGGGCGTTACAGTCCGATGTGGACCTGGGCCTCACTCAACATGCTTCTCCAGCCAGCACTGTCTCCTGTTTCGTACACCAAGCCGTCCGAGTTTCCCCTCGACTTGTGTGCCACACCTCGTTCGTGAACGTCCTCTGTTGCGTTGTCCCACAGGCTCAGAGTCGAAGACTCTTCGGGCCGGAGCTAAGTTGTCCATACGCTCTACATGGCTTAGCCATCTTATGTGTTGGATCCGTAGACGCCTGGCTGGACTCATGTCGCTGTACAGCCCATACAGTTCGTGGTTGAACCTTCTCCTCCAAAAGCCATCAACGCAAACAGGACCAAAGATCGCGCGCAGAACTTTTCTCTCGAAAAGACCAAGACACTGTTCATCCGCTTGGGATATTGTCCATGCCTCTGCGCCGTACAGCAGGACTGGGATGATCAAGGTCTTATATAAAGTCAGCTTGGTCTTCCAAGAGAGGGCTTTACTACTCAATTGCCTTTTGAGCCCATAAAAACAGCGGTTGGCAAGAGTTATTCTGCGTTTGATCTCGGTACTGATGTTGTTTGTACTGTTTACCGCGGAGCCGAGGTAGACGAAGTCCTTCACTACCTCAAAGCTATAGCTGCCTATGGTTACGTTCTGGCCAAGTCGTCGATGTTGTGCGTCCTTTCTTGATGACAGCATATACTTTGTTTTGCCCTCGTTTACCGCCAGACCCATTTTACCCGCTTCCCTTTGACGGCTCGCTGTGTTCGCCCAATCACGTTAATGTCATCTGCGTAAGCTAGCAGTGGAACAGACTTGGAAGATCGTGCCTTTTGTGTTTGCCAGTGAATTTTGCACGATCCTCTCAAGAACGATTTTAAAGAAGTCACATGACAGCGCGTCGCCTTGTCTAAAACCTTTTTTGACATAGAAGGTCTCGGTGAGTTCGTTACCGACCTTGATGGAGCAGCGAGAGTTCTCCATCGTCATCTTGCTCAGTCTGACGAGTTTGGCAGGAATGTCAAAACTAGACATGGCGCTGTATAGCTCGTCTCTATATACGCTGTCATATGCGGCCTTGAAATCGACAAATAGATGGTGAGTGTCGATCTGCATTTCTTGTTCAATTTGTTTACAAATGGTTTCAGGCGTTCACACAAAACGGCAGAAAAGATCTTATAGGCGATGTTAAGGAGACTTATCCCTCGATAGTTGGCGCAGTCAAAGGGGTCTCCTTTCTTGTGGGTCGGGCAAACAATACTGAGATTCCACTCATCGGGCATGCTTTCGTCCGACCATATCTTACAAATGAGCTGGTGCATGCGCCCTACCAGATCATCTCCAGCTGCTTTAAACATTTCAGCGGGCTAACTATCTGCACCAGCAGCTTTATTAGACTTCAGTCTCGATATCGCTATCTTGACTTCGTCTAGGTCTGTTGTGTTGAGTGGAACATGCTGCCTGACAGCGGTATTTGTGTCCACATCGCCGTTCAACAGTCTGCAGAAATGATTTTTCCAAATTCTCAATATCGACTGCGAATCTACTATTAGCTGTCCATTCTCGTACCGGCAGGTTTCTGTCCGAACTTTATACCCATTCGATAAAAGTTTCACCCTTTGATAAAACTTTCGGACATAATTCCTGCCATAGCACCTCTTCATCTCCTCAATCGTGCGCTTCTTGTGCTCTTTCTTTTTCTTCCTGAGAAGCCGGTTCTCTTCCCTTCGTTTCTGTTCGTAGAGCTCACGAACAGCTCTCGTGGTTCGATGCAGCGTTGCCCGGTAGGCTTCTTGCTTTGCTGCATGTGCCTGCCTGCACTCGTTGTCAAACCAGGGGTTTTTCCCAGGTGGTGTTTCAAAACCCAGCACATCAGTAGCGGCTTCTCTGATGGCTCTTTGACAACGTTTCCATTCTTCGTCTATTGTTAGTGCAGGCGACGTCCAACTTTCGGAGAGTTTCAGGGAGACTCGATCGGCAAAGTTCCTGGCAGTCTGTTGCGATTATAGCTTTTCGACGTCAAACCGTGGTTATCTTCCTCGACTCCGTTCTTCTGTCGATATCCGTGTCCTTACCTTGGCTACAACAAGGAAATGGTCCGAGTCGATGTTGGCGCCTCGGAACGTTCGGACATCAAGAATACTGGAGGAGTGTCTGACGTCGATCGCAACGTGATCAATCTGGTTGACGGTTGAATGATCAGGGGACCGCCAGGTCCCTTTATGGATGTTGAGGTGTGGGAACCGCGTGCTAGCTACAGAGAGGTTTCGCCCCGTAACAAAGTCCACCAGCCTGAGTCCGTTTTCGGACGTGGTGTCGTGCAGGCTGTGCTTACCGATGACTCTAGCAAAGATGTCCTCTTTACCCAGCGTTAAAATCTTCTAGAACGATCTTGGTGTCGCAGCTGGGATATTGATCGTACGTTTTTTCTATTAGATCATAGAAGTCATCCTTGCTATCGTCATCTTTGTCCTCTGTTGGGGCGTGGGCGCAGATTAGGCTGATGTTGCCGAATCTAGTCTTGATGCGGATTGTTATGAGGCGCTCGCTTATGTACTTAAAGCCTAAGACTTTTTGCCTAAGTCTGCCTCGAACAAAAAATCCACATCCAAATAATCGCTGCCTTCGCTGCTCTGTAACAATCGCCGTAGTAGATACAGCAGTTTTTCATCCTCTTTTTGCCCGGCCCATCCCATTGCACTTCTTGGATTGCGGTAACGTCTGCTGTATAGCAGTCTAGGTCCTCCGCGAGTTCATCAGCTGCACGTGGTCTGTTCAGGGACCTCACATTCCACGTGCAGAACCGAAAGTCATTGTCCTTATTCCGTTTGCTGGGGTCGTCAACAGTAAATCCGTCCATATCCGAGGCAGATTGTGTTCTCTGAACTCGTAGTGTTTTTACATGGTGAGGAGGTTAACCCCACGCACAACCTCTAACTGGGAGGACAGGTCCATTTGTTTAGCCCCCAGACAAAGGGGTCCGGAGGGGTCCGGTGTCGGTAGCCTCTTGCAGGCTGTGAGCGCCGCCGTTGGCCCTAAAAGAAGGACTCATCCGCCGCCATCTCTATTCCAAGGTCCCGACCTTACCATGGAAACGGCGCGGTTTACTAATAATCCAAAAAGGTGCCACTGGATTGCTGTCAAGCGTCTTCTGAGGTACCTTGCCGGTACTACAGAGATTGGATTGGTTTATACAAAAACCGACAATTGGATACACTGATGCTGATTGGGGTGGTTGCACAGTATCGGTATCGGTATCGGGGTGAAGCTGTGGTTGTATATATAAATTGACTTATTTATCAAGTAATACTATTATTTTAGTGCATTCATGTAAAATTTCATATAAATGTGATTATTAATTCGCGTTTTATCTCTAGTTAAACAGAATAATAATGGCAACTGAGACGATGATGGTGAAAATTGAGCATCGCGCTGTAATTAAATTTCTCACTAAGCAAGGAAAAAGTAAAAAAACTATTCATGAAGAGATGGTGGCTGTTTACCAGGGTTCCGCACCTTCATTATCAACTGTGCAAAAGTGGTCAAGTGAGTTCAAGAGAGGCAGAGAGAGCATTGAAGACGACTCCCGCTCCGGCGCCCCGGCTACTGCTTGTACGGGAGAAAGCATCAAAGAAGCCGAAAAACTTGTTCTTGAGGATGCCCGAATAAAGATGAAAATGATGGCAGAGATCACCAAGCTTTCAATTGGTACCATTCACACCATTCTTCATGACCATCTTAACTTTTCAAAGGTCAGTGCAAGGTGGGTGCCACGAATGCTCACAGCGCCTCAGAAAAAAGTGAGAATCGCATGCTGTAGAGAGCTTTTGGAGATGTGTAGTGAGAAAGCGGACGGTGTTATGGATCGAATTGTTACTGGTGACGAAACATGGGTCCAGCACTATGACCCTGAAAGCAAACAAGAGTTCATGCAGTGGCATAAAAAAGGAACAGACCCCCCGAAGAAGTTCAAAGTCTGCCGAGAAGCTCATGGCCACAGTTTTTTGGGACTCAAAGGGAATCTTGCTCATTGAGTACAAAAAGAAAGGTGAAACCATCAACGCCACATCCTACGCTTCCACTTTGCATAATTTGCGGGAGGAAATTAAAAAGAAAAGACGGGGTAAACTCGCAGCGGGTGTGTTGCTTCTTCATGGCAACGCTCCTGTTCACACGGCGCGATTTTCCAAGGCTGCTGCGCGAGATTGTGGTTTCGAAGAAATCCAACACCCACCCTATAGTCCAGACCTTGCCCCTAGTGATTATTTCCTGTTTCCGGATATGAAAAAAAATGTCTTCGTGGAAAAAGATTTTCGGATGATGAAGAACTCAAGTCGGCAATAAATGGGTATTTTGCAGAGAAAGAGGAAATTTATTTTTTTGAGGGTTTAAAAAAGCTTATCTCAAGTTGTAACAAATGCATTGATGTTAGGGGAGATTATATTTAAAATAAAAACAATTTAAATTGAATTCGCATTTTCCTTCATATCGATACCGAGACTATGCTGATGTAACTGTCTTTGTTGATATAATCCTGTTTTCCATGCGCGTACAAAACACATTGGCATCAAACATAATTTTGTTTTTGGAATTCATGTTGGAGCACGTGCAGTCGGAAAGCATGATAGCGGATATACGAAACCACTACCTAAAGTGAATCATGAAAAGTGCTTGAGTGGACTTGGATTCAACAAGTGCAAAAATTCAAAACGAAGAATTTGATGCGTGCCTTGAGAGGGCGTGTTAAGGAATTTGACCATACCATGTATGTGCCAATACAAACATCAAATATTATAGTTTACTTGTAACAGAGATGGCACTCTTCTTCTTCTTCTTAGGGCGTTACAGTCCGAGGTGGACCTGGGCCTCACTCAACATGCCTCTCCAGCCAGCACGATCTTTCGCCAGCTGTCTCCAGTTTCGCACACCAAGCCGGCCGAGGTCCCCCTCGACTTGTGTGCGCCACCTTGTACGTGGACGTCCTCTGTTGCGTTGTCCCACAGGCTCAGAGTCGAAGACTTCGGGTTGGAGCTAAGTTGTCCATACGCTCTACATGGCCTAGCCATCTTAGGCGTTGGATCCGTAGACGCCTGGCTGGACTCATGTCGCTGTACTCAAAGCTATAGCTGCCTATGGTGACGTTCTGGCCAAGTCGTCGATGTTGTGCGTCCTTTCTCGATGACAGCATATACTTGGTTTTGCCCTCGTTTACCGCCAGACCCATTTTACCCGCTTCCGTTTCAATGCCAGCAAACGCATCATTGACGGATCGCTGTGTTCGCCCAATCACGTCAATGTCATCCGCGTAAGCTAGCAGTTGAACGGACTTTTGGAAGTTCGTGCCTCTTGTGTTGGCCAGTGAGTTTTGCACGATCTTCTCAAGAACGATGTTAAAGAAATCACATGACAGCGCGTCGCCTTGTCTAAAACCTTTTTTGACATAGAAGGTCTCGGTGAGTTCGTTACCGACCTTGATGGAGCAGCGAGAGTTCTCCATGGCCATCCTGCTCAGTCTGACGAGTTTGGCAGGAATGTCAAAACTAGACATGGCGCTGTATAGCTCGTCTCCGACCGTATCTTACAGATGAGCTGTAATGTGATGCATGCGCCCTACCAGATCACTTCCAGCTGCCTTAAACATTTCAGCGGGCAGACTATCTGCACCAGCAGCTTTATTAGACTTCAGTCTCGATATCGCTACCTTGACTTCGTCTAGGTCGGGGGGACGGTATTCTCTTCTATCATCGTCCGTTGTGTTGAGTGGAACATTCTGCCTGACAGCGGTATTTGTGTGCTCATCGCCGTTCAACAGTTTGCAGAAATGGTTTTTCCAAATTCTCAGTATCGACTGCGAATCTACTACTAGTTGTCCATTCTCGTCCCGGGAGGCTTCTGTCCGAACTTTATACCCGTTTGACCCCTCTCCATCTCCTCGATCGCGCACTTCTCGTGCTCTTTCTTTTTCTTCCTGAGAAGCCGGTTCTCTTCCCTTCTTCTCTGTTCGTAGAGCTCACGAACAGCTCTCGTAGTTCGATGCAGCGTTGCCCGGTAGGCTTCTTGTTTTGCTGCATGTGCCTGCCTGCACTCATTGTCAAACAGGGGTTTTTCCCAGGTGATGTTTCAAAACCCAGCACATCAGTAGCGGCTTCTCTGATGGCTCTTTGACAACGTTTCCATTCTTCGTCTATTGTTAGTGCAGGCGACGCCCAACTTTCGGAGAGTTTCAGGGAGACTCGATCGGCAAAGTTCCTGGCAGTCTGTTGCGATTGTAGCTTTTCGACGTCAAACCGTGGTTGTCTTCCTCGACTCCGTTGTTCTGTCGATATCCGTGTCCTTACCTTGGCTACAACAAGGAAATGGTCCGAGTCGATGTTGGCGCCTCGGAACGTTCGGACTTCAAGAATACTGGAGGAGTGTCTGACGTCGATCGCAACGTGATCAATCTGGTTGACGGTTGAATGATTAGGGGACCGCCAGGTCCCTTTATGGATGTTGAGGTGTGGGAACCGCGTGCTAGCTACAGAGAGGTTTCGCCCCGTAACAAAGTCCACCAGCCTGAGTCCGTTTTCGGACGTGGTGTCGTGCAGGCTGTGCTTACCGATGACTCTAGCAAAGATGTCCTCTTTACCCAGCGTTAAAATCTTCTAGAACGATCTTGGTGTCGCAGCTGGGGCATTGATCGTTCGTTCTTTCTATTAGATCATAGAAGTCATCCTTGCTATCGTCATCTTTGTCCTCCGTTGGGGCGTGGGCGCAGATTAGGCTGATGTTGCCGAATTTAGTCTTGATGCGGATTGTTATGAGGCGCTCGCTTATGTACTTAAAGCCTAAGACTTTTTGCCTAAGTCTGCCTCGAACAACAAATCCACATCCAAATAATCGCTACCTTCGCTCTCTGTAACAATCGCCGTAGTAGATACAGCAGTTTTTCATCCTTTTTTTGCCCGCCCCATCCTATCGCACTTCCTGGATTGCGGTAACGTCTGCTTTATAGCAGTCTAGGGCCTCCGCGAGTTCATCGGCTGCACGTGGTCTGTTCAGAGACCTCACATTCCACGTGCAGACCGAAAGTCATTGTCCTTATTCCGTTTGCTGGGGTCGTCAACAGTAAATCCGTCCATATCCGAGGCAGATTGTGTTCTCTGAACTCGTAGTGTTTTTACATGGTGAGGAGGTTAACCCCACGCACAACCTCTAACTGGGAGGACAGGTCCATTTGTTTAGCCCCCGGACAAAGGGGTCCGGAGGGGTCCGGTGTCGGTAGCCTCTTGCAGGCTGTGAGCGCCGCCGTTGGCCCTAAAAGAAGGACTCATCCGCCGCCATCTCTATTCCAAGGTCCCGACCTTACCATGGAAATGATGGCGCTCTATGGTCATGTTATTGTTGAAAGACTGTCTGACATATTCGTGCTCTTCTTTGATCCCTTATCATTGTTTTTCTTCTTCTTTTTTTTCACTTTGGATTTCTTTTTTTTGAACAACCACGCGGAGTTTTTCGTGGCTTGGTGAATGTACATATATATATATTCAATTTAATAAAGACTTTAATAAAATCAATTTTATTTTGTATACAAAATGGGAAGAAATAGAAGTGCTTTGTGGAAATATTTTGATAAAGTGACTTAATACAAATTTTACGCCAAGGCTTTCAATCTTAATATACATTAAATAACAAAGCATTTGATTGTTTTAAGTGCCCGGCTGATTTTAAAGCAGATTTGAATAGTAAACATTCTGGACACAATGGCGAAAGATACCAACATCTTGTGTGATACACCTCAAACACCAGGTAATGATTAATCAAACGCGAAACCTGAGATACATCTAAGGCATTATCAACAGCGGAAAATGAAAACATTTTTTACTAAAAGTATTTATGCAAATAAAGACTTAAGCAAAGTTGCAGCACGCATTATCGGCAGCAACAGAACGTTCTTTTGGCACTTTCAGTTGAATTCATAACAAGAAAAGAAATCGCCTTACAAATGAACTTGCAGGAAAGTTAGCATGCATATCCCTTAATTGGGACATTGAGTTGCACACACAAATGAAACAGAGAAATACAGCTGTGAAAATGAACTGGGTTCCAATATTAATATATCTGGGACAACGAAAACAACTTTAAATTAACCACTTTGCAGTACATCGAAATCCATGAAATCAGCAGAATTCATATCTTCAGATAAGAATTTAACAATACCGTCTGATTCCAGCTCCTCAGATTAGTTTATATTCAAAAAATATCTTGTCAATGTTATGTAATTTGTAATTAAATATAAAAACATACACCCCATGAAAAAATGTTTGCAATAACTTGTCATTAAAAATAAATACCCACATAAATATCCATTTAGGTATTTACCCCTCAAAAAGGGTATTTGCCCATCACTAGTCACGATCGCTTGATTGATCTTTGGTCGCATAGGAGTTGCATTATGTTGCAGAATTCGGAAGGAACGTAGAAAGAAGAGAAGATAAAGGGGTGCATGACTAATGGATGGGCGATGGGTGTGATAACCACGGTTATATACGGTGTGAACTGTATGGATCACAACAGTGACGGTGACACAAAGTCTAGTGTATTGTGCTCACTAACATCCAGTAAAAATGTTTCGTCGTCGACTGCAGGGTTTTGAAAAAAACACACACAGAATTATTAATTCTGAAACATGAAACCAACAGGCGAAAAAATAATTACCAATTCCATAGACGCAGTCGATTGTGTTGACTTCTGAACTTTATACGCTTCCAAGAAAAGCATTGGTTTAAAATACTTCCAGGTAATAGGATCTGATTCGCTAATACCTTGACCTGATTTTTTTTCGATACTTCTCGAGTTTGCTATTAAAACTGATGCGGAGATTTGCCCATTTGCTCTTACAGATGATGAGGACCTGACAATGTGTTTCTGCAAATATTGTCAGACTAAATTGTAAGTTCAGACAAGTTGTAAGACATATAGGACAATTTTTTCAGTGACAGATCTGAGAATATTTTCAGATCTGGCAGTCGTCTGAACATGGCTTGATCCATGGTTTGTATACCGCCATACAGCCCCAAACCATAACACCCACCACCGCCATGTTTCACTGTTGCTGAGATATTTTTTAAGTCCAATTCGGTGTTGGGTTTACTCCACACAAGCATCCTCCCGTCTAATTAAAAATGTTAAATTTGCTTACGTCAGAAAACAGTAAACTGTTCCAAAAGTCTTCTCGCTTGTTTACAAAATTTTTTGCGAACTCTAACCTTTTTTTTTCTTGGACATACTGTAGAGTGTTTTTCCTTCTTCCAACCCGTGCTTTGTAACCAGCACGATGAAGAACTCTTCGAATGGTTTTGGGGTCAAAATATTTATTAACATCAATTTTCACCTGTGCTGCCAGCTCCGGTGATAGAAACTGCAGTTAGGTGCGGCAACATTTTGCACGGCGCATATCCGAAGGATTTGAGCAAATCCCAACCGTTCCATTTCATGTAGAGGACGAATAACGACTGTTTTCAACAGTTGTCATTGATTCTGCACGTGATGTTTGTGGGGCGATTCTGCACGTGATGTTTGATTCGGCTTGGTGTGGCTGCTGCTGGTGAGAAAAAATTGCGTGGTTTAAAACACCCGGAGTTCAAGAAGGCATCACAGAGAAGAAGAAGAGCTACAGAGACTGGATTCTCTTGGGGAACTCTGATTATCATGATCGGTACACTGGGGCGCGAAGAACTTGTGAATTGGCTGTGCGAGCAGCTGAAGAGCAGACTCTAAAGGAGTTCAGCCGGAAGTTGGAAGGCGACCATAGATCTGACACAAAAGTGTTCTGGCAAACCATTCTCCGGCTCAGAGGAAGAAAATTAAATATCATCGAATGAGTCAAATCCAAAGATGGCGTGTTGCTTTCCAATGAGGTGGACATCTTGCGCAGATGGAGCGAGCACTTTTCGGAACTCCTCAATCCCGAACAGGGCACTGAGGGTAACAGACCTGGGCCCTTACTCTGTATTGATATTCGAATAGCACAAATATGCGAAAGTGCTTTGCAATTCTACTTCTAATCGGTACTCTGTATGAAAGTAGAATCGAGTGCTACTGTTGCCAATTGTATCCAACAATTTGCTAATTTCGAAAGTGACAGTTCAAATTCAAGCAGAGATAATTTTATTTCTTAAAAGTTAACGTATTTTGGCTTTATTAATCGAATTTTGGTCTAAAATGTGGAAATAATTAATATAAAGTAATAAGAGAGTGTTGAATATTGGTTTAATGAAGAAAGAAATATTGCGGCTGGAAGAATTGAATGCCGACAGGTGGTACATAATGCAGATAAATACTGAGAGGTAAAAAAAATATTTCCAACAATATAAAAGCATACCGTGTTTATATTTATGTTTGTCTATAATTACAGAAGTCTTTTGTCTACGAGGTTACATTAATGCTTGTTTTAAATAGCATAAAGCATGAACTGGCAAGTTGTCAACGAATTGCAGTGACAAATACATACATACATATGATCAAATTGGCTGTTATGTTGAAGTTCTTGGCAGCGGAAGGCTACCGGCATCCAATTCGTAGGGACACTAAGAACATTGTATAAACTTTAACTAGTAATAAATTAGTAATGGAAAATATAAATACAAACAGTTTTGAAAATTGATCTATCTACATCTTATGCGTATAATTTAGGTTGTCCCTTAGAACCATATATTTGAAAACCTTACCGCACTGCAAAAAGTGAAATCATTTTCTTTAATATATCTGTTAAGAATCACAATCATGAGCAAACATGATCGTCATGATACGAGCAAAACCATAAGCAACCGGTGCGGCGACAGCCAGACGATGTGCACAGCAGCCAGCGCGAAGCGATTCCCGGAAGGATAGCGGTGGTTGCGACCGAAATATACGGACGATAGAAAACAGAGCAGAGTACGCGCGCAAGCCACACCCCTTTTCATAGGGCGCTGAGTAGCGGTGGTTGCGACCGGAGATGTGTCGATGAGCCTACCAGACAGGAGTGCTGGTATAAGGACAAAATAATTTCTTTAACTTCACTTACTTACAGTCCACTGAGCAGAGCTGACGTATTTATTAGTGCAAATAAATATTTTCGTGCAAAGTTATTTTGATTTTTTGATTTCTTGATTTCTTTCGTTCAATATCACAGTACTTATTCAGCCCACAATAAAAATTTATAAAACAAATAGAAAGCATTTGGCATTAAAGGGGTCATATTTAAGTGTTTTAGTAACAGATTCTATTGAGAAAAGTTTTCACGTTTGTTATCATATACAAATACATATTTGTAAGTCTTTTTTATGGCAAAATACTTACATTATCAAACAAAACTTATTTGCTTTGTTCATCATAACTAATGCCATATAATGTTTTTGAGCTCTAAAGCACAGCCAGTGCAATATAATAGTTTTGACAAAACGTTATCAGTCCAATGTCACACCATGATCGGACCACGTTCAGTTTCCAACCAACCTACCTCCCCATCCCAACATTATTTTTGAGTGTTGAAGTTTTTTCTACAAGTTTGTACCCGATTTCTTAGGACCATGTAAATAATGTAAATTATTGAGATTGATGCGAGTGACTTTAATTCACTTTCAAATGAGAACTAAGGCCACTTCCTAAAACGAACTAACGCCATATGGCTTTAGTTCCAATTTGACAGTGAATTAAAGCCATAAGTGGATTATGGCGTTAGTTCATATAGCCTTCGTTCACGGCACCGCGCTAGATAGGTTTGTGGTCGTATGTGCTGATGCTGGGATGAAGGTTAATAAATCTGAGATTATGGTTACTTCCAGAACCCCCGTTCAATGCACTGTACATGTTAGTGGAGTCCCATTGAAAAAGGGTGGAGAAGTTTAAGTATCTCGGGGTCTTCACGACTGATGGGAGGAACAATGCTGAGCTTTCCTGTAGGATTGGTCAAGCTGGGTCAATTTTGAAACAGCTTGGTCTTTCTGTAATCAGGAAGGCCGAGCTTGGTGTCAAAGCCAAACTAGGGGTTTTTAACGCAGTATTTGTTCCAACTCTCACCTATGGTCATGAAATTTGGGTAATGACCGAAAGAATAAGATCGCGAATACACGCTGCCGGGATGAGCTTTCTTCGTGCTTTTGTGGGAATTACTTTCGGGATAGGTGAGAGACACGGCAGTGTGCGAGGAACTCAATGTTGGGTAGCTACTTCTTTAAAAGGAAAGGGCTGTACTTCGTTGGGTTGGTCACGTGGCAAGAATGTCCCCATCATCACGACTTCCGAGGCGTGCCTTGAATGCGATTCCATCAGGTAGGCGACCGCTTGGCAGACCCAGGACGAGATGGTTGAACCAGGTCCTAAAACTCGCCTGGTTGCGCTTGGGCATAGCTCCTGATGAGTTAGAGTCGATGGCGGAGGATCGTGTGGCCTGGAGATCTCTCGTGCATGCATTGCCCCCGCGACCCCTTTAGTGGAACATGCGATGGTTTTGTTTTGTTTGAGCGCTGCGTATACTTCAAAAGTGGCACTGTGTGAATACTTTTGTCTTATCTTAGTTTTAATTAGTTATTTAGTTAATTGCTTGACCAGAGTAAAAATTGCTCCTTATTTTGTTCTACTTTCGTCAGTTCCTTCGTCAGTCTTTTCGTATCTTACACTTTATTTGATAATTATCTTTTTCAAGGTTTTTATTTCGTCTTTTCATTCACTTCCACTTTCATATTATCAACATTTTGATTTACTTCATAGCATTTTCGAAAAATCTTTATGTTAATTATTAATTAGTTAATGTAACACACTGTTTGTTGACTTTTCCTTTTATGAAAATCAATGGGCCTATTCCACTACTCCTGTTAGATGATAGATAGATGCTAGATGTTCTCTAAAATCTCTCCTTCAACTTTTTGAGATTAGGAATTTTTTTCAATAAGATTTCACAAGAACTCTAGACAACAAATGGCAACTAAAGTATATTTCCATAAGAGTAATGAAGTATAAATATGATTACAGGCGAACTTCGATAACTCAAACCATCACTTGCCACAAAAAAAGTTCGAGTTATCAAGAAAATACAAAATGTATGGGTATGAATATTTATTTATTTGCGTCAAAACACGAATAACGTACAAGAATGATTGAAGAGAGGATTTTTTATTTTGGCTTTAACCCTTGTACAGTGTACCGGTTGTAGGTCAGCTCTGCCTTCTTTTCATTTTAAACGATTCCAAAACTGCTTTGGCCACATTTTCGTACGTTGGTTTTTTAAGTCCCTTTGCACTTCCACTTATACTGTTCACTCTGTGTATGATTTTGTCTTCCACTTTGTGTTTTTCTAGTACAAAGTAAGTTACCTGTCTTCTATTGTGTGTTCTTAATCCTACTAATAAAAAATAAGACATTTCTTAAGAAACCACGATTTTCTCCACGTATGTATACTAGTTCATAGGAACATACAAAGACAGTGTCTCGAAAAATTCATTATAAAACAACGTGTAAAATACGCAGAATTTGGAAATTCCCTTCAGAATTCGATTTATCGAATAATAATAATAATAATGGCGGCGATACAATCCGAAGTGGACCTGGGCCTAGATTCTCAGCAACCACTCGTGTTGTGCGTGCTATTGTTCTGTCACGAGTGGAGGGGACCTACAGTTTAATGCCGACTCCGAACCGCGAAATTGAGAAGCTTTTTCTAGACAGTTATACTCTTTGAGCATTGTCAGCGACTCGAAAGAGGTCAAACATCGACTGTTTGATGTTTTTTTCGAGATTCGAACTGACGACCTCGAGCGTAGGAGTCGATGCACTCAGTTGTGCGATCTACAATAAAAAAAAACTACCGCATATTTTTCCACGTCAATTTAGGATCTGCAACGCCAAACTTTGGATTCTCAATTTCACTTTTTGGTAAATCAACTTAGCTATTAATAACTATCGCTGACCTGACCTTAATATACAGCCTATTATTAAAATCTTTTAAGTCATTAAGTTGTCTTTGTTATTGACATAACACAATGCACAATAAAGTTTTTTATTTTTGTTTTTTTAGGAATACAATTTTGCCGCCAATCCTTCATGACAAAATTGTTCGAACCAGTTAATAACAAACGTTTCAAAGTTAATTTTAATCCGAAAAATGCCGCATTTATATTAGGGGACGACACTGGCTTCCAAAATAAAAATGTCTACGGACATGTTCCATTTGCCTCGCAAAGCCGAACAATTACACTCAGCTGTCGTTTGCTGGAGCAGTCGTCATCAAAAGTTGAAGAAACTGTTAAATCCATTAAAAATAAACAAAAAGAACAAGAAGAGGAACAAAAAAAAGGGTACCTGCAAATAAAAACCGCGTTTCCTGAGAATCTCAAACCTATTGCACTGAAAAAGTCACTCAAAGAACGCATTTGGGATGAAATATTACATTATTACCACGGATTTCGACTACTGTTTATTGACATTAATATATGCAGAAGACTTTTGGCAAGGGTGCTTAATGGAAAAACATTAACCAGACGTGAAAATAGACTTCTTGTTAGGACTACATCCGATCTATTTCGACTTATACCATTTTCGATTTTTGTCATTGTGCCATTCATGGAATTCTTGTTACCCGTGTTTATAAAATTTTTTCCCGGAATGTTGCCTTCAACATTTCAGACCGCTAAAGATCACGAAGACCGGCTCAAACAAAGTTTTCAAGTGCGATTAGAAATGGCGAAATTTTTACAGAAAACTCTTGATGAAATGGCAGTTCAACACAAAGATCACAGCAGCCAAGAAGCTAAAGCTTTCGCAGAGTTTTTTAGGAAAATTAAAGATCCAACTGAATTTGTTAAAAATGATGAAATTATTAAATTTTCAAAGAGATTCGAAGATGAAATTACACTGGATTCTTTAAACCGAAATCAATTAGTTGCCTTATGTCGCGTTTTGGAACTGAATACTGTTGGCACAACAAATTTCTTACGTTTTCAGTTACGTTTAAAACTGAGAAGTCTAGCAGCTGACGATAGAGTCATTTCTCGCGAAGGGGTAAGTGCGTTGGACCTTTTTGAATTGCAACAAGCTTGTAAAACTCGGGGTATGCGAGCATATGGCTTACCGGCTGAAAAGCTCCGTTCACAGCTACAGGAATGGATCGATTTGAGTATGAACGAAAAAGTTCCTAATACACTTTTGTTGTTATCTAGAGCATTAATGATAGCTGAAGAAGCTCCAACGACGCACAAACTTAAGGAGACTATTCGAGTTCTTCCCGATGTACTTGGTGCTCAGACAAAGGCAGCTATTGGAGAGCGTGAGGGTAAAATTGATAACAAAATTAAAATAGAAATCATTAAGGAAGAAGAAAGGATGATCAGAGAAGAGCGCGATGAAGAACGTGAAGACGAAAAGCAGAAAGCTAAATTATTGACGGATAACTTACCAGTCATTGATAAAATAAACGTGTTCCCTGTAGGAGTTCGTGATTCGGAACCGTTGATAACGAATAAGGCGACGGCAGATACACATATTTCACCAAAAGATGCCGAGTTACTAAGCGAAGCTCTTAAATCTGTAATTGGTGCAAATGAAAAGTTATTGGTAGAAAAAGAAACCATAAGAGATCTTAAGGAAGAAATTGCGGATTACAAAGAGGATCTTGAAGAATTACATGAGGTGAATATAGCATATTTAATATTCTCTCATTAAAGTCGGTTCAATCTAGATTACAACAACTGAAGTAAAAGAACCTGTAAAGGAAAGTCGTGGAGCCAAAATTTTGTTCAAAAAAGTTGATGCTATGATTGGACAGTTAGATAAGTTGCTGAACGACCTTGAAGAGAGAAGTGCGAACATTCAAAAAAACATGGTTCCTGCTTCCCCTACACATAATCTATTTAGTGGCAAAACGACAGCACCAGATGGCTTGGTCAGTGTCGACGAGCTTATTAATGCATTAAAGCAGGTAAACTTATATGAAATGATTTTTAAACAAAACTTTAAATACATTTTATTTTGTATTAGATATTAACAACACCTGATGAAGCAAAGTTGATGAGCATAGAAAAAGTGTTGAGTAAAATTGATGCCGATAGGGATGGAACAATAAGCGCTAATGAGGTTCTTAAGGTAAGTTTACTATTATTATTAATATTTATTAATAAGGACTTGAAGTAAATCTATTAATGAATACAAAAGCTTATCTGCGACGATTATTAGCTCTAAAATATAACTTAACGCTAGAAATTAAGTTTAGTTAGGAATTCATTAATTTTTTCTATATTAGTGACATTTAGGTACTTAAGTGATTCATTTTAAGGTGAATATATACTTCTTCTTAGGGCGTTACAGTCCGAGGTGGACCTGGGCCTCACTTAACATGCCTCTCCAGCCAGCACGATCTTTCGCCAGCTGTCTCCAGTTTCGCACACCAAGCCGGCCGAGGTCCCCCTCGACTTGTGTGCGCCACCTTGTACGTGGACGTCCTCTATTGCGTTGTCCCACAGGCTCAGAGTCGAAGACTCTTCGGGCCGGAGCTATGTTGTCCATACGCTCTACATGGCCTAGCCATCTTAGGCGTTGGATCCGTAGACGCCTGGCTAGACTCATGTCGCTGTACAGCCCATACAGTTCGTGGTTGAACCTTCTCCTCCAAAAGCCATCAACGCAAACAGGACCAAAGATCGCGCGCAGAACTTTTCTCTCGAAAAGACCAAGAGACTGTTCATCCGCTTGGGATATTGTCCATGCCTCTGCGCCGTACAGCAGGACTGGGATGATCAAGGTCTTATATAAAGTCAGCTTGGTCTTCCAAGAGAGGGCTTTACTACTCAATTGCCTTTTGAGCCCATAAAAACAGCGGTTGGCAAGAGTTATTCTGCGTTTGATCTCGGTACTGATGTTGTTTGTACTGTTTACCGCGGAGCCGAGGTAGACGAAGTCCTTCACTACCTCAAAGTTATAGCTGCCTATGGTGACGTTCTGGCCAAGTCGTCGATGTTGTGCGTCCTTTCTTGATGACAGCATATACTTTGTTTTGCCCTCGTTTACCGCCAGACCCATTTTAGCCGCTTCCGTTTCAATGCCAGCAAACGCATCATTGACGGCTCGCTGTGTTCGCCCAATCACGTCAATGTCATCCGCGTAGGCTAGCAGCTGAACGGACTTTTGGAAGATCGTGCCTCTTGTGGTTGGCCAGTGAGTTTTGCACGATCTTCTCAAGAATTATGTTAAAGAAATCATATGACAGCGCGTCGCCTTGTCTAAAACCTTTTTTGACATAGAAGGTCTCGGTGAGTTCGTTACCGACCTTAATGGAGCAGCAAGAGTTCTCCATCGTCATCCTGCTCAGTCAAAACTAGACATGGCGCTGTATAGCTCGTCTCTATACACGCTGTCATATGCGGCCTTGAAATCGACAAATAGATGGTGTGTGTCGATCTGCATTTCCTGGGTCTTCTCCAGGATCTGCCGCAGTGTGAAGATTTGATCGATGGTGGACTTCCCGGGCCTGAAACCACACTGATAAGGACCTATCAGTTTGTTCACTAATGGTTTCAGGCGTTCACACAAAACGGCAGAGAAGATTTTGTAGGCGATGTTAAGAAGACTTATCCCCCGATAGTTGGCGCAGTCAAAGGGGTCTCCTTTCTCATCGGGCATGCTTTCCTCCGACCATTTCTTACAGATGAGCTGGTGCATGCGCCCTACCAGATCATCTCCAGCTGCCTTAAACATTTCAGCGGGCAGACTATCTGCACCAGCAGCTTTATTAGACTTCAGTCTCGATATCGCTACCTTGACTTCGTCTAGGTCGGGGGGACGGTATTCTCTTCTATCATCGTCCGTTGTGTTGAGTGGAACATTCTGCCTGACAGCGGTATTTGTGTCCTCATCGCCGTTCAACAGTCTGCAGAAATGATTTTTCCAAATTCTCAATATCGACTGCGAATCTACTATTAGCTGTCCATTCTCGTACCGGCAGGTTTCTGTCCGAACTTTATACCCATTCGATAAGAGTTTTACCCTTTGGTAAAATTTTCGAACATCATTCTTGCCATAACACCTCTCCATCTCCTCGATCGCGCGCTTCTTGTGCTCTTTCTTTTTTTCCTGAGAAGCCGGTTCTCTTCCCTTCGTTTGTGTTCGTAGAGCTCACGAACAGCTCTCGTGGTTCGATGCAGCGTTGCCCGGTAGGCTTCTTGTTTTGCTGCATGTGCCTGCCTGCACTCGTTGTCAAACCAGGGGTTTTTCCCAGGTGATGTTTCAAAACCCAGCACATCAGTAGCGGCTTCTCTGATGGCTCTTTGACAACGTTTCCATTCTTCGTCTATTGTTAGTGCAGGCGACGCCCAACTTTCGGAGAGTTTCAGGGAGACTCGATCGGCAAAGTTCCTGGCAGTCTGTTGCGATTATAGCTTTTCGACGTCAAACCGTGGTTATCTTCCTCGACTCCGTTCTTCTGTCGATATCTGTGTCCTTACCTTGGCTACAACAAGGAAATGGTCCGAGTCGATGTTGGCGCCTCGGAACGTTCGGACATCAAGAATACTGGAGGAGTGTCTGACGTCGATCGCAACGTGATCAATCTGGTTGACGGTTGAATGATCAGGGGACCGCCAGGTCCCTTTATGGATGTTGAGGTGTGGGAACCGCGTGCTAGCTACAGAGAGGTTTCGCCCCGTAACAAAGTCCACCAGCCTGAGTCCGTTTTCGGACGTGGTGTCGTGCAGGCTGTGCTTAGCGCTGAAATCTCCTAGAACGATCTTGGTGTCGTAGCTGGGATATTGATCGTACGTTTTTTCTATTAGATCATAGAAGTCATCCTTGCTATCGTCATCTTTGTCCTCTGTTGGGGCGTGGGCGCAGATTAGGCTGATGTTGCCGAATCTAGTCTTGATGCGGATTGTTATGAGGCGCTCGCTTATGTCTGTTCAGAGACCTCACATTCCACGTGCAGACCGAAAGTCATTGTCCTTATTCCGTTTGCTGGGGTCGTCAACAGTAAATCCGTCCATATCCGAGGCAGTTTGTGTTCTCTGAACTCAGAGTTTTTTTACGTGGTGAGGAAGTTAACCCCACGCACAACCTCCAACCGGGAGGACAGGTCCAATTGTTTAGCCCCCGGACAAAGGGGTCCGGAGGGGTCCGGTGTCGGTAGCCTCTTGCAGGCTGTGAGCGCCGCCGTTGGCCCTAAAAGAAGGGCTCATCCGCCGCCATCTCTATCCCAGGGTCCCGACCTTACCATGGAAACCAGGTAGCTCCTGCTGACTGGAGTTGTGGATGCCGCCGTTGGCCAATCAGTTGACCAGCTCCTCCGCCGCCATCCTAACAAGAGTGATGAGCCCTGGTAGACTCACACTTCCCCCTCTGTCGTTTGCAGCCGCCCAGACGTCCCACGAGGCTTGGTTACCCCATCTTCTGTCAAGGGTACTCGGCTCCCGGATTTCACCACGGGGAGGTGAGAGTATGAGTTCGTTAATAGAGGCTAGGTGCAGACGCTTGTGTCTGGATGGTTCGAATATATACTAAGAGAATTTAAAAGCCATTTGGTACTTTTACAATGTTTTAATAAATATTCTAAATTTAGTTTTGTGCTCCAAGAAGTGAATGAAAATATGTATATATAGTAATAATAATAATGGCGCCATAGTCCGAAGTGGACATGGGGCTAGCTTCTACAGCGAATATATTATATATAGTACTATATAAAAATAAATGTGCATCTTTTTTTCTATAGGTAGTTGAAACCATTGGAAAGGAAAATGTGAAGCTTAGTGAAAAAATGGTAGAGGAACTTCTCGATCTTCTTGATAAAGAACAAATTATTGAGGCTGAAGTTAAAGTTGAGAAAGCTATTGCAAAAAGTATCAAAGAAGCCGATAATGCTATGAAGGTAGCAGAAGAAATTCAGGACTTAGCCCCAATTGTGAATGATAACACTCAAGACTTATCAATCGGCGACCAGAAAAACAATCTTGTTGATAAGGTGAAAGCACTTTTTTCCAATTTTACAAAATAAAAAATATTAAAACAACTTCATTGCAGCTAACACAAAGTTCCGAAAGTGACGATGACGACAGAACACATGCTACACTCTCTGAAAAACAGGAGAAGGTACATCCAAAGACTCATCAAGGTATTTCATCAGCACTCCCTCCAACTATTCCGCCACCACCGAATACTTCTCAGGGTAATCCCAAAGATAAGATGCTTTAACTCAGCAATAATAACTACAAATATAATATATATATAAGAAAGTCCAAAATTTAGGAAAATGATGGAATTCTGATAATTGTAGTATAATATAGTTTAATTTAAAAAAGAAATAAAAGAAATTGTTAAAAAGAAGTTTGAGTCATAATACATGCATTGATTAAGTGTGGTCAATCTAATGCGCTGTAGATTGTTTTTTGGAACCTCGCTGAGTTCGCAAATGCTATCGTAGTAGATTTGGAGGTAGGCCCCCAAATATTGGCGTCGAAGGGATGTTAGAGCCGGGTAGGTGCAAAGGAGATGTGGAAAGTTCTCCACTTCCTCATCTAAGCAGCTTTTGCAGAAATCGTTAGCCAGTATACTTAGTCTCCTAATGTAATCTCATATGAACCAGCGTCCTGCCATGAACAGCGATTTTACTCATATTAGATCTATCAAGGGAGGTCAAATCTTTAGATGGTTTGAGGTCTAGCTTGGGCCAGATCATTTTGGAGGTGTGGCACGTAGTGCCTCTCGCCCATCTATTATTCGTTATTTTGAGTTGCGTCTGCTAGTAGCAACAATTTGCAAGTAACAAGAGGGGGGCAGGGCCTGCGTATATAGGGCAAAGTTGATGAATTAACCACCAGTCGATAAATATTTAAATACCCGTTCCGTTGGACTATCAAACCATAAGCGGGTTTTATTTGCCTACTTTCAATAATTACAAATTGCAGGTGAACAGCCCGATGTACACTCATCGTCGGTGTCACCTATTCAAACATGCAATTTCAGATGCGAGAAGCGCATTCATCAAATAATTAAAACATACAAGTAAATTGAGTGGGGAGAAGCGCCCTCATTAAGTGTTCTTGTATATCTATGTAGTAGACATTCTGGCGGCGCCACCTTCATTAATAGACGTTGAGAGTGATTCACCATCTAATGGTTGCAACATGAATTCTTCCCTCTGGTCGTTGACATTAATTGCTGGTTTTCGTTCTCTTCTATTTAGCACCTTCGCACACATCCAAATTATGATGATCGTCAACATGAGTGTCACTGATATGCTGACTGTTGCTGAATATGCACAATTTGGCGCCAGTATAGGAATTTTTCTTCATCGTACGGGTCGTCTTTCAGCTTGTCCCATGTTTCGCATGTCGTTAGAATCGATTCCTTGGGTCTTGACCTAGAATAAAGAGACTCATATTTTGTGGTTAAGTTATGGTTCACAGTAAAGTTCATAGCTATAGTAAATGCATACTGAATGTATACGTTGGCATTTATTTCAGAAAGAATGGTATTTTCTGAAGTTTGCATCATACAGGACTGGCTTAGTTGAATGATACCAATTCCTTCTCCTTGCCCATTATAAATTAATACAACTTCGGCTGGTATGCTGGCTAAAATAACCATGTGTTCTGAAGGTATAGATGTTTCCATGTAATATCAGGTAGCGTTAGCTTTTTCAATGGGCAATTATTTTTCCAGTACCTAACATTTTTCTAATCCGATGTCCGAAAGTTCGAAGAAATGTTGGTTATTGTAATCAATAGCAGCAAATAAAATTAACACTTCGGGTATTACATATGTGTCATTGCTGATTCGGTGAGGTATTGGCGTAATTTTAAGGAGATCATAGGAAGCCATTTCCGTTATGTGTAGATATCCACTGTCAATTGCATGATTAGCATTCAGTTGGATCTGTACTCGGTTTGAAGGTCTTCTTACGATTATCCAGTTTGGTGGAAGCTTAACGGCAACTGCATCGATGACTGTTTGTAAGTAGCCTGGTGTATCAAAATCTAGGAAACTCCTTGATTCCGCCGCTGCCAGTTTAACATACTGCGATTCCATGTCTACAAGAAGGTCTAGCAAGATTTGATATGTAGCCAGAATTTGTAACCCAACCCTAATTTCATCAACTTCCTCAAACCAGGTGTATAATTTATTTATTTCACTGATCACATTATTTAGCTTATTTGTGAGCACATCTAAGCGGTTCTTCGTGGTCATGGAGCATCATGGAGCTCATTCAAAGCAGTAGCTGTTGATACCAGTAATGTATACAACAGTTCTTGGTTGTGGTATAAAGTATCTATACTAGCATAAACTTCGTCATTAACACCAAATACCATTTCGAACAATTTCCCGAATAGACCCCTCTTCGAGCGACTATTAATTCCTTGTCCATATGGCGTATAATTGTCATTTCTTTGGTCTTGAAGAGATCTAGTAATACGTTACAATGTGTCTCGCCGATATGGTGCTGATGCTTTACAAGATTACTTCATTGTTTTTAAAATGTCTTCGGTTTTTTTGTACTCATCTGAAATATTGCGCCTTGGAATGCTGTCAACCTTGAGTGTACCCCGTTTTATTTTAACGTGTCCTGCTTGTTCAATGTAAAGACCCGCCTGTGGACGTTTGATCGTATATTGTGCCCAAGTTCCAGATAAGTCACTTAATGCAATTATTAGATAAATCACAATTGAGGGACATTTGGTAATTTCCTGTGGTTTAACTGTTGGTTGTTTTGCTGCAAGAGATGAAGTTTCTACATCCGTAGCGAGAGCTAAGTTGGATGTTTCTTGTTTGTTTTCTGACTCAGTGTTTCGTCCGGTGCTTGTTCCTCTTTAATCGGGAGTGGGAAAACTTTAACTACAGGTCTCTTAGTTATCCTTTCGATTGAAGGATAACAACACGAACAATGCCGTCCTCTCCTGGATGAATTCGTATTACTTTAGCTAGTGGCCATCTAGTCGGTGGGCTGTTCCCTTCCTTAAAGATGTGTTTGCCCGTTTGCCATTTCATTCGTTGCTGGAGTCTTGACAAATATTCCGTTCGCCATTTTTTCCAGAAATGTTGCGTCATTTTTTGAATTAATTTCTATCGTGTTAGGTTATGAGGTTCTGATAGTAATTTACCTGTCTCCACTTGTGTAACTAACGCTTGTCTTACTAGAAAGTGGGCTGGTGTTAGTACTTCTATGTCCGGAACGCTAGAAATGGGTTAAAGGGGTCGCGAATTCACTACTGTGATAACAAAGTAGGTATTTCTTCAAAAGTGAGTGTTGAATCCCCTATTATTCGTTTTAGATGATGATGTTTTACCGATTTCACTCCAGCCTACCATAATCCTCCAAAGTGAGGAGCTGCCGCGAGGATAAAATTAAATCGAATTCCATCTAGAAAAGATTGAACCACACTGATGGAGATTTCATTCACCACTTCTTGAAACTCGTCCAATATTCTCTTTGCACCGACAAACGTTCCATTATCACTGCATATATCAGTTCTGGCAACCCCGCCAAGTGATAACCTGTGCTCAAAAAAGCATACATCTCTATAATCCTCTTCAGTTCGAGCCAGAAATCAGCTACATAGAGATACTCAACTCTTTCCCTTCTACCCTCATGACGTCATTTGACAGCGTTTTTTATAACATTTTTTCGTACAGTATCCGTGAATACGTGTGATTTGTTTTGGACAGCTGATCGACTTCCCCTCCAAACAAATTGTATGAATTTGAAAACATACATTCCTTATCTACATACATACGGGAAGAAATCTATCAGCGGGTTGGCCATACTTCCCCCACTTCCTTTTTTTTCCAAACGCTATCACAAATCGTTTGCAATACGTTCACCACGAAAAGAAGGGGAAGTTAAACGAAAATGTTAGTGTTCAGTAGGAGCATTCATTTTACATGAATAATTACGACTGGAAGGACTATTGGAAGCTATTAATTTTTGGTTATAAATGATTTACGACATTATTATAATTATAGTTTAAATTATTATATTATGAAATATATGGAGCATAGGTTTGATATATTTTTTATTTATTTCAATTTCATTGGAAATAATGAAACAATCAGAGTGATAAGAGAAAATGTATAAGGGTACTTATTGACGTTGAGCCTGAGAATCAAATAAATAGACAGTGAAATTTAAATTCATCATTGAAATACTGAAATGACCGAAGTTTCTCCCTGTGGTCTTCAAATTTAAGTAAAAAACTATTTGTTTTTTCAAAATGTTCCTTTGTTAAACGTTAATATTGAAGCTCAGAACAGTTTTTTTTTAGTTTTTCAGCTCCATTGATTTTTGTATTTAATTTAATTTTATTATTTGTTCGTAATAATGCATTAATCTTTCATAACGTCCTTAAAAAATATTGTGTTTCCAACATTTGCATACATTTATAAACAACATTGCAATGTAAATTTGAATAAATACGGAGTGATAATTATGAGATATCATGTTATATAGTTGAATATTATCTGAATAGTATATTTTTTAATATTTCAAAAATGTTCGGCCTCATGAACACAACCAATGCATTCTTCCAGTAGTGGGCAAATTCGACACAAAAATGACACTATCGTGGGCAAAAGGATCAAATGTCCGCCATTTTCGTGGACAAATGTTCAAGGATAACGGGAGTTCGTTAAACTTTGTAGCAGTAATATTGGAAAATCTGGAAAAATATTGAAAATGGACGGTGATAGCCGAGACGAAAAACGCTCGAGAGTTGAGAATCTCTCTGATTTCTGGTTCGCGCATCGCAAACTACTGGAGTTCTCACCCGGCAGCCGCTTTCACGGTACAATATGAAAATCTATTTTTTCTAATAATTTCCGGTGACAGCTTTTTTTTGGAGCTAAGCTTATTGTGGAAAGTGTGGATCCCATACAAAAACAACAATCAGTGCTTTTCAGCGCTACCGAATTCTGAAAATTGAATAGGGTCTGGTCCTTCACTAAGTTGGGTCAAAAACCGCTACAAAAAAGAAAAAAAAGAACAGACAGATAGAAAGCTTTCAAAGGATACTTATCTCATTGTATAAGTTAAGGAGTTTGAAACTCTGATTCTTATGGCAAGATGAGTGTCCAACGATCGCCTCCAGTTGGGCGCGATCTAAATACATTCCCGGAGCTTCGCGCTACCAATAACACCATCAAAGTTATGACGTCTACAATGACTATTACCTCCACTAGCGTTGTCTCACCATTTGCTACGGCGAATTGTATTACAACTATGCCAGATGGCACAAACAATTACTACACCTAAACTACTAAACTCAAAAAATTCAAACAAACGAAATGAGCAACACAGAAACAACAATAAGAGAAAATAAAACTCCAAATGCAAAAAACAAACGAACAAGAAACTCACCAAATATAACTATGCCGATCAAAAAACCGAAAAGAAAAAAATGAAAGACCAACCTACATTGAATTACTGGCTAAGCAAACCTAAACCAAATACAAATCGTTATGTGATTATTGATGAAGAAGATGATGTTCCATTAATCTCCAATAATAAAGTTCAAGAGATAAATTCTGAACCAAACCGAAAGGTTAATAAGCCCTCTCCTATTTACGTTCAAGAAGTCGAATGCATGAAGGCACTGATTAAGGCTCTTGATTCCGAGGCTAAGCAAAAATCTTAAAGAATCAAATAAGAGTTCAATCCACGGAATCATTTCTTTATACATTTATACAATCTCAAGCCTGCTCAGCTGCAAAGTATAATTCGAAACTCCCCACTTCAAGAAGACGATTCCTCAATGCACCAATTGTCAGTTTTGTACAAAGGATTGTGTTAAATGTGCGGGAAAACATAATTCCCTAGACTGCCAACTATCAAAACAGGACAACAGCCTGAAATGTTCACTTTGTGGAGGCAATCACACATCAAACTACAAAGGATGTGAGGTCTATAAAGCCCTCAAAATTCAACTTTTCCCTTCTCAACGCCAAAAGGAAGTTGCAAGTACAGACAACTCAGCTAAAGCTTCCTCAACCCCAAATACAAATTTAACTGCGACAACTGCCTCAAGTTACGCTGATGCTGTGACAACTTCCCGAGTAAAGTAATTCCTCAACCAACACCAACAACAAGTAAAAACAAATTAATGCACAGAGACAAACCCGCAGAACAGCTGCCTGTACCACACATCCAAAATACCGACTCTAACCAATCATCAGACATAAACGAATTAAAAGAAATGATGAAACAACTAATCTCCCAAATGACTGACATGCTTAATATTCTTACGCTATTATTTAACAAATATGAAAATGATAAACAATAATCAATTAAAAATCATCGTATGGAACGCAAACGGACTACACCAACACTACCAGGAATTTAAACAATATTTGGTAGACAAACAGGTAGGTAGGTAGGTAAAAGTGGCGGTGGACATACAGATCCTGTTTTCGCACACAATTAGCGCCATGAAAGCGCCGTTTTCATACCACATCTTATGGGATACCTAATTTGTGAGATGGGGGTGAAAAAGAGTGTGTATTCACTCAGATTAGCCTAGTTTTGAAACCACTTCGTGGAATTTACGAAGGCTAGTAGACTATAATTGTTTGCTTCTGAGAGATGTGTCGAAGAAGGCTTTGCCCAGAGTGCGTTGTCTGACTGTCTAAAACCGGACATTTGCACAGAAAGTGCTCGGGGGTTTCTGGCTCAGTTTTCACCCGGCAGCTGCGGCAGTGCGAGTTAAATGGTATGCCTAGTCTTTTGGTAGACAACGAAGTTGACACTATGTTAGTCTCCGAAACACACTTAACTTCAAAAAGACAATTTAAATTTCCTGGATACGACACATAGAACACAAATCATCCAGATGGATCTGCACGGGGGTTCAGCTATTATAATAAACAAACAAATAAAATGTACAGAACTAAACAGCTTTCAAACAGATTACATTAAATCTGCTTCCATAAAACTAAAAGTAACAGATGGACCTCACACTATTTCACGGATCTTCTGTCCTACCGGAGAGTCCACATACTGGCCTACTGATAGGACAAAAATTTAAGATTTAATTGACTTTTGCATCATTAAAAACATACCAACGAACATTATGCAAATTAAATCCTCTCTCGACCTTTCATCAGACCCCTCACTAGTAGTGATAGAATATTCAACGTGCCCAGAAAGGGTAAAAAAATCGGAACAGCTCTACAATTCTAAAACCGACTGGGACATCTTTCGTCAGTACACTTGCGCGAATCTACTCACTTCTATCCCCCTCAAGACGCAAAATGACATAGAAAAAGCCATAATTAACCTAAACGATACACTAAACACTTACATACATAGCAACACCTGCAATAGAGCAAAAAACCAGATGTTCTTTACCGACGAACTCCATTAAAAAACTAATACTGACCAAGAGAAAACTAAGGAAAAAGTGGCAAATAATCACAGCACCAGACGACAAAAGCAAGCTAAACAAGATAACAAATGAATTAAAAAATTGACTAAAAATGATCAAAGAAACAAACCTGACAAATTATTTAAAAAATCTGACTCCAACCTGCGAAACGAAATATTCACTGTTGAAGGCTACGAAACATATACATAATGAAACAAAACATCTCCCACCACTTAGGATGCCAGATAATTCCTGGGCTAGAGATAACCTTGAGAAGGCTACAGTACTTGCTGAATATTTCGAGTCCACTTTCACTAACAGTTACGGTGAGAACGATCCAACAAACTTTTTGTACCACAACGATATTTCAGACAACAGAAACATTACCAAGATGACAGAAAAAAATTGAATCCTGCATAAAGAACGAAATAAGCAATAAAAAAGCACCTGGCTATGACCTTTTAAATGGTAAAATATTAAAAGAACTACCTCCAGTAGCCTTTTTTTACCTACGAAATGAATTCAATAATGTTATAAGACTCAAATATTTTCCCGCACTTTTATTATTATTTTTATTGTTGAAGGTATATTGCACCGCGACCTTTAAGATCTATTGTGCCCCCTTTCAATACCTTAGCACGAGTTCGAGTTCCCCTCAAATACAGTGCTTTTCAGAGTTGTATTGAGGGTAATGGACTCCTATTGCGCATAGGTGAAGAAATCTGTTCTAGAGTATTCTCTCTAAGCCAGTTTCCTTCAGGAATCTGAGAATGAGGATGGTTCTAGTGGTTGCATTTTTTCTTCTGGTAGTGAGTATTTGCCCAGACTTCTTTTTCTTTTTTGGGCCAGAGCCTCACAAAATCCCAGTATATGTTTTGGAATTTCATTAAATTCTCCACAAAATCTGCAGAGACCTTCTTCTGATACCCCTAGTTTCCTTAGATGCTCCCTGAGTTTACAGGGCCCCGTTGGGAAGTCTGTTAGGATACGGAGGTTATTCTTGCTCATTCTGATGCATGCCTCGAATCTTTTCCGGTTATATTGCCCTAGAAGTTTCTTGGACTGCTTCATTCCACCAGCGTTATTTCCGCACTTTTCAAAGTTGCAGAAGTTATCGCTATCCCAAAGCCAGGAAAAGACGCAACGACCATTATTTAGCTTAAAACACCTATTCAAATTAGTAAATCACTCCAATGTGGACATAAATACATTACCTGATGATGAAACCCTTAGGAAAAGAAATATATGTATACCCCATGTCACGTTTATCCAAAGATTTTTGTTATCATTGTTAAACTTCTATTATAACATTATTAAGTGTAAAAGTAACTATTGTTTCACTTAACTGACATACAAAGGCGATAATAACGAGCGAATAGGGGCCGTCGATGCTAACAAAACTCCCAACGTCTTGGGTGAACTAGAACTCACCTATGCCTATTCTTGTCAAGAGTACCATAGAAGATAATTTAAGTACAATGGTCCAAAATTATGTATATACTACCCAAATATAATTAGTTATAACATTCACTACATGTCAAACCGACAGTTGTAAAATACATAAAGGGAAATAAAAAAACATATATATCGGACAGAAGGGCTTTGCTTGATGAGAATCTTCTGAAAGCTGTTATAAATGCTTCTTTCGTCAGATCAGATACTACTTCAATATGTATTGTACTTGTACTGAAACAAACAATTATTGCAATCACCCATGTTCTGTATTAAAATTTTTTAGAGTTCGAGCTGTTAAAGTGAAAATTCGGGTTCTGAAATCCGATCGAAATGGTGGTACCACCAGACCTTGCATTTTTGTTTTCCCATAAAATGAAAAATAAAATCAGTAAAAAGAGAATGAAAAATCTGAATAGTTCACGTATTGAATCCAATTTCACTGCAAATTCACAGCGCAGCTTAGCAGTGAATTCAATTCTAGTAAAAACACGAGTAAATCGAATTGCTGAACACCGATTTTCATTTTTGAAATTCAAATTCACCACCACCATTTCGATCGGATTTCAAAACCCGAATTTTAACTTTACTAGCTCGAATTCATAAAAAGTGAAATGCAGAACTTGGACGAGTATTTCTTTGAAATTTATGGAGGCAAATCATGATTTCTAAGGAACTCTTCATTCTGTCTTTCTTATATGAACCTATTGAATAAAATTGCTTTCCTGGAAAAATATAAAAACTACAAGCTCGTGGTTCTATTTATCTCAAGATGTACAAGAAGGTTTCTTTTGTATGCCAAACCCTTGTTT